>VZSC01007987.1:34110-45219 GCA_013398225.1 Steatornis caripensis
AGGAGGAACTTCTTTACTGTGAGGGTGACAGAGCCCTGGAACAGGCTGCCCAGAGAGGTTGTGGAGTCTCCTTCTCTGGAGATATTCAAAACCCGCCTGGATGCATTCCTGTGCAACCTGCTCTAGGCTAACCTGCTTTAGCAGGGGGTTGGACTAGATGATCTCTAGAGGTCCCTTCCAACCCCTACCATTCTATGATTCTGTGATTCTATGATTCTATGAAAATCAGCTCAGGAAACCGGCTGCCCTTCCTTCCAGACCGGTACCTCAGAAGTTTCTCAAATTCGGTGTCTCGTCTCCTCCAATCTCTCCTGACAGAGCTTCCAGGTGAACGCAGGCAGCAGCAGAGGTGGCTCTGGAGACGGCAGACCCTGCGTGTGTCCCATCGGAGAGGGACCAGAGCGGGAATCACCCAAAAAGTCTGCTAAGTACAAAAAATTGTGTGTGTGTGTGTGTACTGGGTGTCTGCGGCAGGCTGCTGGCGGTGCGGGCTGCAGGGTGCTCTGTGAGGGGAGCTGAGGGGCTGCCCCGCCCCAGGCACGGCCGGTTCCAGCCGGTTCCAGCTGGCTCCACGGCGGCCACAGCTCAGCCCTTCAGGTGAATGTGTGGTGACACGGTTGAAAACGGGCAGAAGAGAGCAGAAAGGCAGAGGAGGAGGGAAAAAGAGTGAGAAACGGGAGAGAGGAGCGAGGGCAGAGGCGGGGAAGGGGGCGCGGGTGCCGCTCTGCAGCCATGGAGCACCCTGTGCCACGGCAGGTGGGAATTACCTGACAGGAGCTGAGGAGGACCCAGGCTGGAACAGGGGAAAAGTGGGAGAGGGAAGGAGCAACAGGGAAAAACTGCCGTGTATGGACTGCGACAGCCTCCAGGCACCCCTGTGCTGCTTTGGGGGCAGAGGATTCTGGAGGGAAGGAGTGCCACCGAGCTGGGGCGGCGGGGAAGGTCGTCGTTTAATTGTCTCTCACTGCCCGAATCTGTTTGAATTGCCAACAAATTAATTTTGCCCAAGTCAAATCTGCTTTGCCTGTGATCGTAACTGATAAGGGATCTCCTGTGCAAAGGGGAGCTAGGGACACGTTTCTCCACCGGTTTTTAAGGTAACTGAGGACTTCTGTCATGTCCTGAGGGTGTGCCGCAATACATCGGTCCCAATACCCCAACCCTGTCTCTGGCAGAGGAAAGGACTCATTACAAAGCTGGTGTTTCTCTCCCCGTTTCTCCCCTTTCTCTCCCATTCTTTAAGATGCAAAAGGAAATAGGAACTTCCCTATGCCCAGGTCTGTACCTTTCTGGTCACGTCCGTCCCTGTCCGGGTCCCTGCTTGGCGCTGCCGCATCCCAGTGTGTGTGGGGAAAACAGAGAGGGAGACCATGACCAAGGGGGCTTCTAGTGAAAGATACAGAAACAGAATGGGCAGGAACCAGATCTGTAAAAACAACCTAAGGTGTGTTGTTAGTTGTTAAAAAATAAATAAAATCTTTCCTCTCAGCACCTGGGCCTGAATGAGGTACTGCAGGGAGTCTGCCATGAGGCTAAGGCAAATCAGTTCCACACCTCAATGGCTTTCACTAGTGATTTTCCCCACAATTTCCATGCGAATGTTTTCTCATTTAGAACCGGTCACTCGGAAGTCTGGTATTTCCCAGCTGCACCATCAGTGGAATTTGTCCCGTCGGGACCTTTCACATCACCTCAAACCAAAGGAGGAATGAGCTCATGAAGTCCAATTTCTTCTGAACATGGACCAAGGTTTGGGACATTCAGCAACGCTCATGACTTTTAATCTTCTCTGGGTAGAGGAAATGACTAATGGAAAGAAACTTTGCAAGATAAGCAATATAGAAAGCATCCTTTTTTTGCTGACAGATATTCCTATTTTATGTAGATTGTTTCTGTCCTGGTAGCTATATGAATATTAGCACCTACTTAATAGTTTTGGTTTTATTGTTCTCTGCTTTTAATTGATGAATCTCTTGGGTGCTTGACAGTATGATTTTCTTCATCTTAAAATACATCTTGTTATCTCAGTACATGCCTATTCTGAAGCTTCCTTAGCATGTGTTTCCATCATAGCTGTGCTTTGCATTAGTGCAGCAATATATGCATCACCCATTTTATGGGAAGTTCCTGACAAAAAGGAGGGATCTGAGAAGAACGAGGAATATCCATTGCTTAATGTGTGGTAGCAGAAACAGTACTTGAATTACTGTCAAAGACAGCATCAAGTATAAGTCACATCATAATGAGAATAAACAAAGGCGAAAACAAAGGCAGAAAACGGGGACTGGACCAGATAAATGATTTTTTGTTTAAGACACAGGAAGAACCTTCAAGTCAGTGTGTGCTGAAAAAAGGATAGGAAAGCCACGTTTATTTTAGAACAGCTAATTCCAGCCGTTGGTCTGGTATTTCGCAGCTGCACTTGCTCTTTGGCAGGTGAAGAACACTTTCTCCAGTGATTCCAGAGGGAGCAGGACCAGCCCCCGTGTGATTCATCCAACTGCACATGAGGATTTAGCACTCTGGGGTTATTCTTCTTCATCTTTCCTGTCCAAGAAAATCCTTTGTCATGCAAAGACTTTATACTATCCCTGTTCCCCAATTCCACCTGTACCTCTAGCCATCGCGGCGCCTCTTTGATCCGCGTCCCAAGGCAGGTGTCCATGTGCTATCTTCACCATACCAAGACTCATCTGTTCTGTGCTTAGCACGCTCCTGGGCCCAGGCACTCCTGTGCCATTCGCATTAGACATTTACACTTGTATAAACAGTTTGGGTGTTGTTCACAGCTTCTTGAGGCTGCTTCTGCCCCATGAAAGAGCAAAGCTTTCATGGGAGCTGCATTTCTGTGAAAGTGAACTCCAGCAAGGTCCAGAGATACTGCCTATACCTACAAATCCTCCCTCAGTTATGTCCCAAGACTCTCACAAGAAACAGCAACACTTCTATTGTTACGGTGATTTACTTTTCTCTTTCATTGCTGAAGAAAGCTTCAGCTAGAAATAAAATAAATGTAAAGTGTTTGGGGCAGGAGGGATTCCTGCAATGCAGGAATCACAGGTGTGCCAGGTTGCCCCACTATAAACACAGAGATACCATGAACACAACCAGTGAAGCTGAGAGCATAACTAGGTAAGGGGAGAAGACAGTGGGGAGGCATCATGGTTTCTAGTGAAATCTCTGCTAAAGTAATATTGTAATCAATCGTCAAAAGTACTCCAGACCTTGTTAACTGACATGAAATGGCTTCAGTGAAACTGCTGCCCTGTAAAAAGAAAAACAAACACGAAAGAAGGTCTATGACCCCCTGTTATTTCTTTGAATGTTCTGATCAGAACATTGTCTCTTCTTTCTCTGATTTACACCTAGCTTCAAAAAAACAGATTTAGATCCCCAAAAAGAACACCAAGTCTCATTCACTGACTGAAGGGAGCAAGTGTTTATTAGATTGGGTCCAGGGTATGAGGGCCCTCTTTCCCCCTGGGCTGCTTGGGGCGCTCAGCATCTTCAGCCCCTGTTGACCCACCATGTTCCCCTGCCTGAGCTCTCCGCACTCCCACCAGCACATGGTGTTTGTACTATTGGATGTGTCTGTATGAGCCTGAGGTAGCTGCAACAAAATCCGTGTCTGGTGGCAGCAGTCTCCCATGGACTGCCATACGGCACTGGAGCCCTCCGGGCTTGGCCTCAAGGCAAAGTGAGGCAGAAGTTGGCTTGCAGGGGCCAGATCTGACCAACACCCACGGTCGCTTCTTGTCCCCTGCTCTACCTCGTCTGTGCCCCTTCCACAGCATCACTTCATACCAGGAATGAGGAGAGGCATCAGCCTCGAGGAGACCTGAGGGTGGTCCCACAGTGGCTGTCCCCACCACAGTCCCAGGCAGAGGAGGCATGTCACCAGCCCAGCCACTTGCCCCTCCGCTCTGCCGCACGGGAGCAGCCCCAGCCTCCCTCCCCTCGCCAGCAAGGATTCAGCCGCCTCCTTGGGCACGTGGCTCCCCTGCTTGCACGCAATTTTCTCTTCCAACACTCAATGCAGGGCAGCTTTCACAGAGCCCTGGAACCGTCGCTGCCAGTAGCTCCCCACCAGGAAGTACATTGATAGGTTGATGCTGTTTTTTGCAGCTGCCAGCAGGGACGATGAACTTATCCTAAGTTCATCATGTTCAGCGAATAAGTTTAACAGTTAAAGAAACAGCAAAAAAGAGGCTGGCGAGGAGAAGCACTATGTACAACCTCTCTGGAGGACACCTCGGTGAGCAACGCTGGAGTTTGATGAATGGAATTGAGTTTGACAGCAGTGGCAGCATGGAGAATATGAGACAACTCAGAAAGTCTACACCTCTGAATATGTTGCCACAGACAGACATTAGGTAAAAATAACAGCAAATAAAAGTTAAGCAAATTAAAATGCCAGGCAAAGCCTCGAGCACCCCACGCATGATGCCTGACAAGTGGTTATGGCGGTGGCATCGGTAACAGATTGGAAATAGGACAGAGAGACATCTCTCCACACTGATTGCTGTCAGGAGATACCTGCTGCTAAGACAGCAGAAGAGAAACTGGAGTTGAACTACTGTGTAGATCACAACTGGGAAGTTAAACAAAAAACCCAAAAGCCTGCATTGTGTAAAGCGAATGGTAAACAAAAAAAGAGGAGCCAAGAGAAGTCAGCGATGACTAGGTTAAGGACGCAGACACTGAAGGACCTCTTCTACATGTGGAAGCCCAGGAACAACAAGAGCACCGCGTTTTGCATCCACAGAGCCAAACACCCCACCAAAACAATGTGAAAAAGTCAAGCGTAAAATTCTGTGATCGTTAAACAGAGAGAGGTCTATTGTAATGGTCTTCTCCATGGTGAATGACCCTGCTTTGTGTGGCCGCCTTCTCCCTCTCCCACCACCTCCTACGAGAGATGAGGAAGCAGAAGGGAATGAGGGGCATTGGCATTCCCAGCACTCGCCATCCTCCCCAGGGCACCACGCCAGCCCCGGGCTGCACCAGGGAGGGCCCCGTCCCCTGCCGTGACCACGACAGGCTCCCACCCCTCCAGCCCTGTCCCTGGACACGCGGCATCTCCCACCTGCCCGTCCCTGGCCTCCTACCTCCCGGTGCTCCTGGGAACAACGCTGCTGCCGGAACTCCAGCACACGCGGCCTCCACAATGTCAGGCTTGCCAGGAGAAAGAGGCTGGTGATGGGTGCCGGGGACAGCCTGCTCTGCTCCGGCCTCCCACTCCTTCGTGCCTGACGAGCAGACCTTTGCCCAGAGATCTCGTCCCGTGGCCAGCAGACTCCCCTCACAATCTCATCCGATCGCTGACAGCTTCCCCTCACATGTCCCACGGACGGCGATCTTGTCAGTAGGAGGTGGCCACATCACCCACACCCTCTCCTCCCATTGTCCCGCCATGAGCGGGGCCTCCGGCTACAGCTGTGTGTGCTGGGCGCTGGACCAGGAGACCCTCCACTCTGGCAAATGCCCAGTGTGTGGACATGCAACAGCATAAGGGCTTCCCCCGACATCGCTGATGAGAGTCCCCGGGTGCGCTGCTTTAGAGAGCGTGTCTGTGGGTAACAGAGGGCTGCAAATGGGATTTTATCTGCAAGAGCCCGGTCTCTCTGAACCTCACCCATCAGCACCATGGAGACAGCTTGCTTTTCTCTTGATTTCTCTTTCTTTCCAATTCTCTTTCTTTATTTCTTCATTCTCCCCTCCTGCCTTCATTTCTGTCTCATTTTCTTTATTTCCATCACTCCCTCCCTCTTTCTCCTTTATTTTTTTCTTTTTCTTTCCTTCTTTCCTTCTTTCTTAGTTTCCTTCTTCCTTTCTCTTTCCTTCTCTCTTTCTCTTTCCTTCTCAGTCCCCAGCTGTAATTTCACCCTATGCCTTGTTCTCTACACCACCAATGTCCCCGTCACTCTCCAGGACCCTTTGCCTTGCCTATTCCTGCAATCCTTTCTGCAGAGCCCTGCCTCCAGCGGAGATGGCCAGAGCTCCCCCAGGGCCCAGTGTGCCAGACCTTTCCCAGGCAACAGACTCCCAAAACACCACAAGACTCTTCTGCTGAGCCAAAGCAGCCACAGTTTATTCGCCGGCGTCAGAGCACTGAGGGTCATTGCGAGGGGAAATACAGCCCGGGCACAGGGACCGAGCCCGGCTGCACAGTGCTGCGCTGGGGCCGTGCGACGGGCCCCCATGCCCCCATCCTTCTGGCCGTCTGCGAGGTGCCCCATCTCCAGGTCCCCTCACCAGCAGTGCCTTACAGAGTGGTCTCTGCCACAGCGTGCCCAGGCACACGTCTCCCCTCCTCGATCATCTCTCTCTCTTCGAACACTCGGCGGAGGGCGACTTTTGCAGAGCCCTGGAGCCAGCCCTGCCGGCAGCTCCCCACCAGGAAGTAAATGAAGGGGTTGACGCTGCTGTTCAGTGATGCCAGCAGGCAAGAAACATGAATTACAAATAGGTTTTTAGCAGAATGACCAAGTATAACCACCACACTGAGAGGAAACCCAAAGATGAACAAGAAGATCACACTGAGCAGGACAGCAACATAGAGTTTCCCTGGGTGTCGTCTCTGTGAGCCACATCGGAGTTTGATGAACAAGGAAAGGTTGGAAAGGAATGGGAATAAAGAGAAAATGAGACAATTTGCAGTGCATAAACCTTGTAAGAGTTGTTGACAGTCTATATTCAAAGGGTACAAACAGCTAATTAAAGACAAAGAAATAAAAAGTCCGGCAAGACCCCAGAGCACCCCACACACGATGCCTGTCAAGTGCTTTGGGCGGCGGCACCGGTACCAGATTGGGAACAACACGGAGAGGCACCTTTCCGTACTCATTGCTGACAGGAGATACATGCTGGCAACATACGAAAATACAAACAGAGCTACCAGGATATAAATGGTAAATTGAATTGGCATTGTGTAAATACAATAGACTCTTGAAATGATGTATAATGTAAAGGCAACCAGAAGGATCAGGAGCAGAGAGAAGTCAGCGATGGCCAGGTTCAGGATGTAGATGGTGAAGGGACTCTTCTTCATTTGGAAGCTCAGGAACCACAGGACTATCCCATTCCCCACAAGTCCGCACAGGCAAACACCAATAGTGACACCTGAAATTATCAACAACCTAGAATCTGTTAGCATGCAGTAATATTGACTAAGTGCCTCAGAGTGTGCATGTCCATCAGTCATGTAGCTCAGAGAGAGGTCTGTTGTGACGGGCTCCGCCATGGCGAATGACCCTGCTTTGCGTGGCCGCCTTCTCCCTCTCCCACCACCTCCTAGGAGAGACGAGGAAGCAGAAGGGAATGAGGGGCATTGGCGTTCCCAGCACTTGCCATCCTCCCCAGGGCACCACGCCAGCCCCGGGCTGCACCAGGGAGGGCCCCGTTCCCTGCTGTGACCACGACAGGCTCCCACCCCTCCAGCCCTGTCCCTGGACACACGGCATCTCCCACCTGCCCGTCCCTGGCCTCCTACCTCCCGGTGCTCCTGGGAACAATGCTGCTGCAGGAACTCCAGCACACGCGGCCTCCACAATGTCAGGCTTGCCAGGAGAAAGAGGCTGGTGATGGGTGCCGGGGACAGCCTGCTCTGCTCTGGCCTCCCACTCCTTCGTGCCTGACGAGCAGACCTTTGCCCAGAGATCTCGTCCCGTGGCCAGCAGACTCCCCTCACAATCTCATCCGATCGCTGACAGCTTCCCCTCACGTGTCCCACGGATGGCGATCTTGTCAGTAGGAGGTGGCCGCGTCACTCCCTCCTTGCCCTCCCCCGAGTTTTTCACTAGGACCTGCTGATCTCTTATGATACCTTTAAGAAAGGCGCTCAGACTCTATAAAGTATCATTGTAAATGCCATTTTTGATCTAAAACTGTGAAGAAGGAGAGGACAGCACAGATAATCTTACATCCTTTCAGATGCTGTGAACCCCAGCTCTTGCAGCATGCAACAGACCTCTGATCAAGGCTCATCCTGTCCATGGAAAGGTTACCCCATTATGGTTGTTTGAGCTATTACATGTTTTTCTTGAGAAAGAAAACAACTCATTCTACTGTCAAACAAAAAGGGTGTTCACATGAGAGCTATTGCAGCAGTCTTAAAGGCAAAGACACGCAGGTGGTGTAATGGCCAGCACCCAGTGGGAGCTGCCTGCAGGCTCGCTCCTCTCTTACATCCGCTGACCGGGCTTATCCCACGGCCAAGGGAGATTCACAGCATGGCACAGCACGGCATGGCACAGCACGGCATGGCACAGCACAGGCCTGGGACTACTCAGGTTGAGTGTTTTGTGGATCATGAACTCGTGACGTACAATGGTCTTCGGGTCAGGATCTCTACACCCCCATCCTCCAGCTTCAGCTCACCATGCTGGGATCTCCTGGGTGTTGCTGTGTGAAGCTGGTGGTGGAAGACTTCCCGTAGCTCCCTTCTGTTCGTTTGCTATCCTTATGGCCTGCATTGCCAAGGGGATCGTGGGGAAGAGATTTGGCAGGGTGAGAGGAAGGCAGAAAGATGAGAATGAGTGAGATGAGCCATGGATCATCAACAGCAGAGATGAACCAGCACAAACTCCTTGGAAGCCCCTGACTGTCCCACGGGCTTAATGCTTCTTCTTCTTCCCATCATTCCTCAGGTGCAGACCCACTCCTGGTCATGCCCATTCCTTCCCCTGCCCCCCCAGGTCTTATCATACACCCACTCCCTGCACCTGGGATGCCAACAGACTCCCCTCAACAGCAGCTAATGAGGCAGAGCACTGGCCTTGTCCCAACCTGCCGTGAGAAATCACCAGTATTCAGACACAGAACAGCACGAGGGCTTTGCCCACGGCCTCTAATCACATCCCTGACACGCACGTGTCTCCTCTGAGATTACATTTTGTGGGGTACATAGTGCTGCAAATGTGCTTCTATCTACAAGTGGTTCCTGTCACACAGTCTCACCCTTTAGCATCAAATGGACTGACATTTTTGTTACTTATTTCCTCTCCATCCTTCATGTGTTTTCCATCCTTTGAATACCTCTTCTTGGGACTGACTGCCTATGCTTTTCATCCCCAAGACTGCTGTCCTCCGAATATGTCCTTTGACTTCATGTGGTGAAAGCATGGTAATGGGCAAGGTCCACAGTCTCTCCAGGGGGTCCAGCCTGGAGCTGCAGGAGTTGGGGCCAGAGATAGACTTGGAACAAGGCTAGAGCATAGGCTCAAGGTCCATCCGTGAGAGGGGGGTGGAGACAGGTCTTCAGACAGGTGCAACTTCTTCATAGCTCAGGCAAAGCCTGCTTGCTCAGGCCTGACAGCAACTAGAGCCCCTGGTCCCTTGGGTAGGGGATGAATGGGTGGGGTAAGGGCAAATAAGGCCTGCCGTTGCCTTCAGGACCCTGGAAGAGAGAAGCAGAGTGCCTCACTTGGACAGTTTAGTGTGCTATGTTGTTCAGTCATGCTTCATGAGATTAAGGCCCTTTATTCCCCTTTGCCACAGTTTTGGGCCTATAAACATCAGCTCATCATTGTCCTACAATGACAACTTGTGTTTTTCTTTCTCCACCTCCACTGTGAAAAACCATTTCCCTTTATTGTTTTCTCCTATCGCTTTGTAGCATCAAATTTCTCACAAGTATTATGTTCCATGCTTTGACACATTAAAGCAAAGCCTCTATCTGATGGCGTTGTCTCCAGAAGAAAGTTGGGAGAAGTCTTTGAGCACCAGTTTACATGTCATAAGAGGCACTGAGCAAAGCCTTCATGTTGTTGCATGTCTGCACATCAGAGATTTCCCACTATTGAGGGTCCCTGGCTCATCTGTCTCACTTTCTGCCATCCTTCATCCCTGGGGATGATTTACGTACCCTCCTGTGTCGACAGACAGAGCTTTCCCCATGCAGTCAAGTGGTGCTGCTGGAAGTAACAGGAGAGCACGGTACTCTGCAAAACTGTCCACAAAACTTCCCGGTCTGTGACAATACACCCTTCACACACCTGCCACTTTAGACGCAAACCACCCAGACAGCATGGTCCCTTACTGGCACAGTGCTCCTCTGTCTTCCTTTGCATCCAAGCAGAAGGTCTTGCATACGCTTGGCTGCGTGGCATCTTTCTCCTATGGATTTGAGGCTATAGCTAAGTTACATGTAGTACATTCCAGGTTATGCTACACATTTTGGAGCTGCCTCTGTATGAGGACAAAGTGCCCCAGGGTAAGCAGTGGGAAGTCTTGGACAAACAGATACAAAGAGCCATATCCAGAAGCCCCTCTCATGGTGGGATGACACTAGAGCACAGTGGAGGAGAGGGTGTGGGTGACGCGGCCACCTCCTACTGACAAGATCGCCATCCGTGGGACATGTGAGGGGAAGCTGTCAGCGATCGGATGAGATTGTGAGGGGTCTGCTGACCACGGGACGAGATCTCTGGGCAAAGGTCTGCTCGTCAGGCACGAAGGAGTGGGAGGCCAGAGCAGAGCAGGCTGTCCCCGGCACCCATCACCAGCCTCTTTCTCCTGGCAAGCCTGACATTGTGGAGGCCGCGTGTGCTGGAGTTCCTGCAGCAGCATTGTTCCCAGGAGCACCGGGAGGTAGGAGGCCAGGGACGGGCAGGTGGGAGATGCCGTGTGTCCAGGGACAGGGCTGGAGGGGTGGGAGCCTGTCGTGGTCACGGCAGGGGACGGGGCCCTCCCTGGTGCAGCCCGGGGCTGGCGTGGTGCCCTGGGGGAGGATGGCGAGTGCTGGGAATGCCAGTTTTCTCACGATGAAAAGATTGTGGGAGCGGCCGACTCGCCAGAAGGCTGTGCTGCCCTCCAGCATGACCTGGACAGTCTGAAATGTTGGGTGGAGAGGAACCTTGCTGAGTTCAACAAGGACAAGTGTAGCGTTTTGCACCTGGGGAGGAACAACCCCATGCACCAGCACAGGATGGGGCTGAGCTGCTGGGGAGCAGCTCTGTGGGAAGGACCTGGGGGTGCTGGGGACAACGGGGTCACCATAAGCCAGCAATGGACCTTAGGGCCAGGAAGGCCGAGGGTGTCCTGGGGGGCACTGAGGAGAGCGTGGGCAGCAGTGGAGGGAGGGGATCCTGCCCCTCTGCTCTGCTCTGC
>VZSC01007987.1:46500-67568 GCA_013398225.1 Steatornis caripensis
GCAAAAGTCGCCCTCCGCCGAGTGTTCGAAGAGAGAGAGATGATCGAGGAGGGGAGACGTGTGCCTGGGCACGCTGTGGCAGAGACCACTCTGTAAGGCACTGCTGGTGAGGGGACCTGGAGATGGGGCACCTCGCAGACGGCCAGAAGGATGGGGGCATGGGGGCCCGTCGCACGGCCCCAGCGCAGCACTGTGCAGCCGGGCTCGGTCCCTGTGCCCGGGCTGTATTTCCCCTCGCAATGACCCTCAGTGCTCTGACGCTGGTGAATAAACTGTGGCTGCTTTGCCTCAGCAGATGAGTCTTGTGGTGTTTTGGGAGTCTGTTGCCTGGGGAAGGTCTGGCACACTAGGCCCTGGGGGAGCTCTGGCCATCTCCGCTGGAGGCAGGGCTCTGCAGAAAGGATTGCAGGAATAGGCAAGGCAAAGGTGATGTGCAGGCATCTTGCCAGCACCGCTGCACCCATGCTGAAGTGAAAGACTGTGCAAGGAGCAGAGGCAATTGCTAGTGTGCGAAGCAGCATTATGTCTCACCCACGGGGTAGTGCAGCCCGCTCCTGACCCTGTTTCCCAGGCATGGAGACGTTGGGACGGGAGACCTGTCCATGTCTCTACGTCTGCTGCCACCTTGATGGGACGTGGATGGTGAGGGCTCCCGGGAGACCCACATGCTCCTGAAAGCCAAGCAGGATACCCTCATGGAGCAAGGCTAGCTAGCAACTCACCCCCACCAAAATCCCTTTCCCTGCCCAGCTGAGCCCCGCTGCGTCCTCCGCGCCTGTGCGGACTCCCCAAGGCTGGGCAGGACCTTCAAGCCCCGCTGCTCACCCACACCCCAGTCTCGGAGGGCTGCGGGGACACATCCAGCATTGGGTCGACGGCGATTTCACAAATATCTGCGGGGTTGATGCCTCTAGATGGCAGGAGAGGGGTATGGATCGCAGCGAGCGTCTTTGATCTTCTGCCCGAAGAGCAGCGGAGCCCAACTGGTGGAAAGAGAAACAAACGGGCACCAGGAAGGGCTGCCGAGCTGGGGAGGAAACAGGAGCATTCTCTTATACTTAACGTGGGAATTCGTCACACTGTTTAATTCCAGGGTTAAATCGTTCTGAGAGAAGTATGGGTTCGATAGTGCCCGGCGATTACGAACGGCGCGTTCCCGGCGTTCGCGTTCGTGCCAAGAAGTTCACGCAAGGTGCTGCTTTCTGGCTGTGCTCCGGGGGAACACGGCTTGTGGCAACAGACCACGGCTGGCTGACGAGATGTGGTACCCTGGAGTCTGTCACCTCCCTGCCGGGGTCTCGCAGGGACCGGACGGCACAGTCAGCGTCCCTGCAAGAGGGCAGAGAATCTGCTCCGGCCCTGTGCCTATCAGTCCCTACAGGAAAACCAAGAGAGCATTTTAAGACATTTCACTTTTCAATATCTCCACAAAAGTTTTGTCCACAGGGACAAAGTGTCCCAAAGGAGACTTCAGACTCTTTTGCCTTACTTCAACCAAGGCTATGACACCATGCCCTCCGAATTTGGAAGGGGTAATGGGGGGAGCTATGTCTCCAGAAAAGGCACCAATTTTGGAAAGGAAATATTTCAAGGTGAGGAGTAAGAGAACGCAGTGCGAGTCAGGATATCTGATGCCAGAGATCACCTCTGTGATGACAGAGAGAAGCACAGCGGGCAAATGTGGGCTACAGAGGCTGAGACAGGAACCTGCTGTGGCACAGCTCACCAAACTCTCCCCAAACATGGCTCCAAGCCGTGCCTGAGCAAGGCAGGAGATTACCACATCAGATGGTCTTGGCAAGCCAGAGGCACTAGTTCCTGTATTCTCTTTGCTCGCAGCAATGATTTCATAGTAACTCCACTGAACACACCTCTGTGTCCATGACCCAAACGAGCCTGACATGAAAATTAACATAATCAGATGTATGGGCCACTTAATTTTATAGAAATTAGGAGCATCACGCCGCTCATCTGCCTGTGCAGGCTGGCAGGGAATGGGGCCAGCCTTTGGTTCCCCAGCTTCAGCATCAAGAAGCAGCCCTCCACCGCCTCCCTCCTAAACCCGGGCATCCCCAGGAGGTGAGCAGCTCCTCTGCACATCTGTTTCGATGACTAGCCGTATACTCCAAAGTCCTGATTGTACCCATCTTTTTGTAGTTACCTACCTAAGGTGGTGCTTTGTTACTACTCCTAAATTAAACGCGGATTTCTTTTTTTGTTTCCAACATGGTGACTCTGATCCCAAAGCTTGTCGAACGAACAACAGCTGGGCTTCGCTGCACAGCTTGTCGCTGGCGAACAGAGCAAGGCTGACTCATCTCAACGGCTCGTTTCCTCTCATTCTAAAGCCTCTGTCTTGTCTATGAGGAGGACAGGTAACCCCAGAGCATGATGCACCTCATCCTAAGGTTGGTGCCTGCAAGAGTTGGGATCAGCCAATTTTTGACAGGGCCAAGACCTCCTCGTTCGTTCTGGGAGGGACCTGGGCAGCAGACAACATCTGCCTGGGATGCTTGCGCTTAGCAGGGATGTATCTGTCTGCAAGAAACCTCCAGTCGAACCAAACCACGGCAGTGGAGCTGCCCACATGTGCTGAAAGCTTTTCTCAGGAACAGCTGAGCACAGCAGGAGAGCACCTCCTTGTAGGGCGGAGGGCTAAGGCCGGCGGAGGCAGGCAGAGGTGGAAAGGCAGAGGAAAGACCAGACGGAAAGGACCCTGCAGCCTCCCGGCGCCTGGGAGACTGCTGGGAAAAGCTGGGGGGAGGCACGCAGCCTGACGGGAGATCGTCGCGTTGGCATTTGCGTTTCGCACATTGCATTTGCTCAGGGATGCCTGTATTCACCCACCCGTTTCCCCGCCTCTTACCCAGGGCAGGGAATGGGGCCATCCTTTGGGTTCCCGGCTTCAGCATCCCTTCTTGAGAAGTTGTCCATCCTTTTCCCGCTGCCTTAAATCCGAGGGTAACTAACATACCGCTGCTTTTAGAAAGAGAAGCTAAAGGATAACGCGTGGGTCATGAGTCATGCTTTGAAGACACATGATGAGATTAAACACCTAAGAAGCATTTATTATCAGAGTTGTTTCACAGAACAGGACAGGAGTCTTCCATAGTGAGAGTGGGTTTGTTGATCCCTTTCTCCCACTTTCCCGTCCTTTGGAAAGTAAAAACTTTCTGAGTTACACCCTGTTGTCGAGGAAAGGGCTCCCATCGTCCAGGGAGCCAAGGCAGGCACAGAAGGACCACGACCCTCCCGTGTGCTTTTCCTGCTTCCTGGGATCTCCCTTTCCTGCAGAGTCACCCAGGCCACCCCGTCTATCTGAGCTTCTCGTTTTCACGAGTGTCTTATGGGTTTAGTTATCACGGCGCTGCACCTCTAACTGCGCCAGGCGATCGATTTTCATCCCAGCCTGTCCAGTGACATTTGGCTCTGTGCAGAGGGACCAGCCAACAGGCAGACAAACTTCTGCCAACACCCTAGGTCCCAGAGGCCACAGCATCTGTAGTTCCTGGGTCTGCGCTGCCGGTGCCTTTTCTCCCTCCACCCCTCCCTGCCAGCTGCGTCTTCCCAACCTTTCCCTTGGGCTCGCACTAAAGTTGGTGCAGCCTGGTGGGGGGGTTGCACCAGGAAACAAAACCAGCTCCAAAGCAATGGTTTGTTGGTGGCTTAGTTCAAGGGCAAACGAGAGCTGGTGTACCCCTCGGCTCCTAGATGGCAAGGGCTGACAGCCACGGAGTGGAGAGAGGAGCAGAGAAATTGCTGCCACTACCCCTTTTGCCCACCGAGTGCCTGAGCCAGACTGCAGGGAGTCAGTCCTCATGGCCTCAGCAGGGTCTTTTCCATAAAAAGTCCACGGTTTTCTTTCCCACGGAAAACGCAGTTTTTACAGAGTCGTCAGGCTGGGCTGTGCTTTTGGGGTTGTTCCATTTCAAGCCCACTCCTCTTGTTTTTCTAGCTGAGGAACAGACACACCAGAAATGGATGCAGGCCTCGGGTCATGGTTGCGAAACGGGATTTGCTCCAGCTAACCATCCAGGCAGCCCCGAGCGACGTGGGAGGAACCACGAGAGGCAGTCCCAGTCAAAACCCCTCGCGTGCAGGCGACCGACACGATGTGCAGACAAAGCTCAGTGTGCAGCAGAAGCCATGCGTTTCGGGGAAAGCCTTCCGGGAGCGCTCTCAAACACATGCCTCCTTGCCTGGTGACAAAGCTGAACGTGAAGTCTCCACGTGGCCTTCACACGTGCCAGCAACCGGTGCTGGAGGCGCGCACAGGTTTTGCCCAGGGATTGTTCTGCCCTGCTGTGCCAAGGTTTCTTATCCCCCCGCACCCTGCTTTTAAGCAGACACACCAAAAAAAAACCCTGCTGGCAAGAGCTAAGAGCCTCAGCGGCTCTGGTTTAATAGCGCACAGCGTAAAGCAAGCTCACTTTAGCAACAGGGCAAGCTCTGAACCGTTGGATGGGACAGTTTCAAAGCAAAGGTTTCAAAGCAGAAGATTTCGATGGGCATTTCATCACGCCGACCAGCGCCCACCCCAGGCAGGAGTTCCTGTTTCATTGTGCTGCAGCCAAGTCCGTCCAGCTGTGGCCAGTCCCGCACCAAAGCCGTCTTCCTCATCTCGCCCTGGCCCGCAGGATGCCTCCATCCCTCCATCTTCTCTCAGGGATGGGCTGCAGAGGTTTAAACAGCTGTTTCCAGTGTGTTTTCTCGGGGAGGATTACCCCTGGTTTGGGGCTCTGTTACATCTTCAAAAGCCCTCTGGAAAGCAACCCTAACAGAGAGCATGAACTTCTTTGCACAGCTCCCGGCCAAGAAGTAAATAACGGGGCCGATACTGCTGTTCACACAGGCGAACGGGAGAGAGGTGTCCAGGACAAAAACAGAAAAATCAAACAGTCTTAGCAAGAGCCAGTAACCAAAATCAGCGGTGAAGAAGGGGAAGAAGAAGACATGTAGCAGGACCACAACACAGAGCTTCCTTGGAGGATATTGCCACGAACAGCACAAGACCCTGGCCACCAGGGTTAGACCAGAAAAAATCAGAGTAAGCACCGATAAGAGGTAGCTCAGGATGAATACAACGAGCACGGCAGGGCAGAAGTAGAGGGTCAGGGTGAGCAGGAGGGAGAGGGTACAGAGCAGGGCACACACGAGCACTGGCAGGTGCCAGGAGCGGTGGCAGGGGCAACGCGCCACTGGGAGGACGGACAGAGACGTCGTGGCACTGAAGGCACTCAGGAGGTAGACGCTGGCGGTGAAAGTGAAGAGGATGGTGGTGTTCAACACAGTCGTCGCGTTATGTGAGCCCAGCCTGTGACAAAGGCTCTCTGGGCTGAACAATATCACAAGGGCGCCAGCGATGGAGAGGAGGAAGGTGACGTTGGCAACGGCCAGGCTTACGACGTAGACGGTGATGGGGTTCCTGCGAACGTGGGAGCCGAGGAACCAGACAACGGCCCCGTTCCCCACCAGCCCGCAGAGGCAGATGAGCAGTGTGGCAGGGACTTTGCTCAAGTCACCGGCTTCACAGTCAGTCCAGTTGTAGTGATCGTCCTCGGGCCTCAGCAGCCTGTGATGCCAAGTGCTGTTATGTGCCATCCCACCGGGCTGGCTCCGGCAAGCAGGGCCGGCTCTTTCCACGGCAGGGAACAACGTGCTCATGACAAAACCTTTGCCGCTTCTCCTTCCCCCTTGTGCAGCTGGAGGAACGAGACGAAACAGAGATGGGTTAGCAACTCTACTGTCCCACACACATGGCTTTTCACATCTTTGCAGCCATGGCCCGGCTTCCATGTGGAGGAGCACAGAGAGAAGAAACGAGGGACAGGAGGGCTGGAAGACAGGATATGGGGAGATGGGTACGAAACGCCTGGTACAAGAGCATGTACAGAGGCAGAGCAAAAGCTAGGGATATGCCTCCTTCCTGGCTTTGGACAGGACAGATCTGGAGAAGGGAAATAATAAGATGAAAGGATTGTCCTTGGAGATGTCAAAGAGCAATGGGTGTGATAGGGATTCTCAGATGTCTAATATTATAGTTGCTATTACTAAGCTGCTGGGATCCTTCAGTGAAGCACTCACTTCAGTATTCCCCTACCACCTTTTCCCAAACTATTTATAGTTCTCAATATCCTAGAGACCACTATTGCCCCGTCAGATTTGGTGCAAATTGACCGACAGGTTCAAAAGCAGTAAGAGAAGGCGGTGATTAGGTGAAACACACACACACACACACACACACCCCCCCGAAAAGTCTGACCTTCTTTCCTCTCGCAGCCTGGAGAACTTCAGTGGAGCAGACGCGCCGCAGACTCACATCACCTCGCGCTCGCCAGCTGCCGCCCCCGTGACGGGATCTCCATGAGCTTTCCTGGAATTATCGCTTGGAAAACTGGACCAAAGCCTGCCCTGGTGAGCCTGTGCGGCGTCCGTCATGGGGTCTTTCTCAGGTCCTTTCACAATCCGTTTGTCCTGGTGTGAGCCAAGCGGGTCATGTTCTCAAGGGTTCTTGCAAACAGGGAACTATTTCATTGCGTCTGACAGTATCAGGGTTCTGGTTATAATCTATTCTTGGCTTTGTACAGGAAATGACTAACAAAAAAGAGTCTCAGAAACAAGACCTATGGGAAAAGCAGATTGTCTGCACCTCAGGTTCCTCTTTCAGTTCATTTTAAAGCAACCTCAATCCCCCAATACTCGTATCTTTGAACTGGCCGAATTTTATTCCTGTCATTCCAGGGGTGGATCTTTAGGACCCTGCACTACAAGCTTGGTGTTGCCCCAAAACTTCTATTTCTGATTCAGACCTAGGTTTGCCGCTTGTATACTGCAATTTCACAGTCACGCTTGACCTTCAAGTACACAGTTTCCAAGGGCATGCTATTATGTGCATCAAAGAGCTAACTGAATAATAAGATCTGTGCACGAACAGCAGCACAGGCAGATGGTGGAGAGATGACTTAGGATTTCAGCAAAACCTTGTTTTCCTAAGGAGGCGAGTCAACGCTGCTCACTTGGCTTTAGCCATCTAAAAGTTACGGGTTACGTCTGAGTTGCCTTCTACGCTCCCTTTGCAGGCAGTCAGCAGCCTGCAATGGTTTTCTCGGGCCCGCGTAATTTCTAGAGAGCTGAAGTGAGGTGAAATGATTCCTACCTCGGCTGGCTGCGGTGAAGGTCAAATGCAAACAGCTCCTCTTGCATCTGGGGGCAAGCGGTGCTCCTGCTGGGAACCGGCACGCGTGGGGACCCTAGGACTGAAACTGGCTCCTCTCTCCCTCACCGACGCCGCGCTTGTGTCCCCAACTCCAGAACCTCACCCCCCCACACACACCCAAGCCAACCCTTTCAAGGGCAAACAGGTCGTGATAAGGAAAGCACCAAGGCACGCCAGCGTAATGCCGTGCAACACAACGCTCGCTGCCCGATCTACCCGTGTGCTCTGCAAAGGAGTTACCCAGGGTTCCTCACCTCCTGCCGGCGTGAGCGACGTCCTGAGCACGTTCACCTAAAATTTTCACTTCCAACCCGTGATTTACAGACATCAGTTATTTGTTTGTATCGGGGTTAGGTTTGTATGTATTCAAAGGAAGCCACGTTCTGTTAATATTATGGCTCGGGTAGCAGTTGTTTCTGTGTGTCAGGAAAACTAATAAAACCATCTGGCAGGCAGAGCTAAAACTTCCTCGAGCTGTCTCCTGCGAGAGCCTTGCCAGCCTCTGTTTCTGTCTCTTTTCTTGGGTCTGCCCTGGCCGTTCGCTCCGTGGGCTTCTCCAGCCCATACACAGAATTGCACTTTCCGACAGCCATCAACCAGCCCCCGGCTGCCTGTCCGTCCTCGGTCCAACCTGACACCGTGCTGCTCACCGGCAGCGCTTCCCTCTTTGCCGGTCCCATCCTGCCTCCGTGGTTAACCCCCCTTGGCAGGGTGAAGGTTTGGCTGCTGACTGATGCTGCCAGCTCCGCCAGCCGGGCGGAGGTGGCTTTTCTCTGTCAGGCTGTGGCGCGGGAGGGCATCAAGCCAGAGGGACCTGAAAACATCATTTCTGCCCCTCACCATCATCTCCTCTGGTCTGGAGGCTTTTGAGGATCAAGGCAGTGAGGGCTCAGTGCTTTAGTATTGGGCACCAAGATCCCGGAACAGGGTAGAGGCAGGAAAAGTTAGGACATCTCCATGCTGAGAAGCAGACAGGGTACAGATCAGGGCCTGGGAGCTCGGCCGTGTTAACCCTGGAGAGAAAACGATGCAGGGCTTTCTGGACCACATCGTTGGAGCAGTATAAAGTAGCAGGCAGCGTGAGGGGACCGTCACAGCCGTGATTCTGAGAACAAGCAAGGACACCCCGTGGAGGCAGCAAGAAACCACAACCGCCCTTAACTTACGTGAAAGACACTTTTATTAAAATAACTTAAAAAAGAAATTGAGGTGGGAACCAGCCTTGCCCTTGGAAATCTCATCGAGCGTGGCCATGTCCTGGGCCGCTATCCACTGCCGGTCCTGCTCAGCCAGCCGGGCGAGGGCTCTGCTCCCGGGGGTGCAGAGGCAGGGCTGCCTCTCTGCAGGTGCCAGCCTGCAGCCGTGAGGGTTTAGGCAGCAATTCCCATCACAGGGGTCTCACCCACCTCTTGGGACTCTGCCCTGTCTTCAAAGACCCTCTGAAGAGCCACTTTGACAGATCCCCTGAAGCTGGACTTTTCGTAGCTCCCAACCAGGACATAAATAACTGGATCGATGCTGCTGTTGACAGAGGCCAGCAACAGGCAGATCTCAAAGACAAAATTAGTGTAGACGAAGAAGTTGAGGAAGATTTGGACACTGAGCGGGATGCCGAAGAGGAGGAAGAAGAAAACAGTGAGGAAGATGACAGCGTACAGCCTCGCTGGGTGGTGTTGCCAAGAGCTACGCTTAAGCTTGATGAAGAGGATCACGTTGGAAAGAACCATAAAGGGAGTGAAAAAGCAGAAATTGAGAAAGCACAAGGTTCCGAGGACCATCCAGCAGTGCTCAGAGTGCCCCAGGTCACACACGAAGTACACCAGCCCGGCGAGCGCAGAGGCGAGGGCCCACAGCAGGCTGCACATGCCGGCTGACAGCAGCTTGGGGCGGTGGCATCGGCACCAGAAGGGCCAGAGGACACCCGCACACCTCTCCACGCCGATGGCCGTGAGGAGGTAGAGGCTGGCGCTGTACGTGAGCAGAACCATGGAGTGAAAGAGCGGCAGCACCCGCAAAAGCTCTGACTGAAAGCAGCTGAGCATGGGCATATGGTATGTTACAAGGAAGGCTGATGTGCAGAGGAGAAAGCAGGTGTCCGCCACGGCCAGGTTCAGGAGGTAGGCGGTGAAGGGGTTCCTCCTGATGCGGAAGCCGAGGAGCCAGAGGATGGCCCCGTTCCCCACCAGCCCACACAGGCAGATGAGCAGCGTGAGGCTGCCGGTGATAATTTCGGGGATGTGTTCTGCAAGGCACCTGGTCCCATTGTGTCCATCCCCATAGACNTTAGGAATAGGAAGGAAAATCTTGGGCCCAGGTTGGCATGAGACAGACAGAGAGCTGGAAGAGGAGTGAAGGGCAGAGCCATTTGCCCTTTAAGGACTGAAAAGGGCTGAAGAGGTGAATGGGAANTTCGGGGATGTGTTCTGCAAGGCACCTGGTCCCATTGTGTCCATCCCCATAGACCACGCTCTCCATAGGTGCTGGGGATGCCGTGCACCAGTCACGGATCGTGTTGTTGGGATGTCGGTCCATCTTCCTCCTTTCTCTCTTGTGCTCGCGTGCGGAAAGGCAAGGGGTGATGGCAGAATTAGTGACTCTCGGGTCCCCAGTACTGTGAATGTCCTCTGGTNAGAATGGAAAGACCGAGGAAGAGCAGAGCTGTGTGCCACCGTGACGGGAGCGGAGGCAAGCCCCTGACCCCTCTCACCAGGCACAGGGAGGGTCCGGTGAGGGCAGAGTCCTTGCACAGCCTTGGTATCCCAGAGCTGCGAACTCCAGCGCTATCTGTCAGGCTTGCACGTGAAATTTTACAAAGCTGCCACGCCAAAACCCTCCCAGACGAGATGTGGCCACCAGGAACAAGGTAACTTCATGATGAGGTTCCTCCAATGGTCTGGGCTCTATCACCCTGTCTCTTCCTCAGCTCGAGGCAAAATGGGTCCTGGGAGCACGGTCCTGGGTTTCTGCCGAGGGGTGGGTGGCTGCGGGCACGCAGACGTGCCAGGGCTTGGTCATCACGTCTGAGAGCAGCGGAAGCGGCTTGCCAAAGAGTCACCCTCACGGGACAGGCTTTGCAGAGCGATCGGCTGGTTGCTTCCTGTTTGCCATCCTGCCGTGGTGCTGAGCACGAAGTTGTCATCTTCCTTCTCGCTCGCTTCTTCTCTTCTGCGCCCGGCTGCGGCGTCCCCAAGACGTGCCGCGGTTCCCGTCTGTGTGAATGTCCACTCTTTGCTTTCNTCATTCAGTCGTCTCCCTCCTCCGTGAGCTACATCTGCAAACCAGAGAACATAAGAACTGAGCAGAGAAAAAAGAGGAGAGGAGAGGAGAGGAGAGGAGAGGAGAGGAGAGAAATTAGGAATAGGAAGGAAAATCTTGGGCCCAGGTTGGCATGAGACAGACAGAGAGCTGGAAGAGGAGTGAAGGGCAGAGCCATTTGCCCTTTAAGGACTGAAAAGGGCTGAAGAGGTGAATGGGAAGAATGGAAAGACCGAGGAAGAGCAGAGCTGTGTGCCACCGTGACGGGAGCGGAGGCAAGCCCCTGACCCCTCTCACCAGGCACAGGGAGGGTCCGGTGAGGGCAGAGTCCTTGCACAGCCTTGGTATCCCAGAGCTGCGAACTCCAGCGCTATCTGTCAGGCTTGCACGTGAAATTTTACAAAGCTGCCACGCCAAAACCCTCCCAGACGAGATGTGGCCACCAGGAACAAGGTAACTTCATGATGAGGTTCCTCCAATGGTCTGGGCTCTATCACCCTGTCTCTTCCTCAGCTCGAGGCAAAATGGGTCCTGGGAGCACGGTCCTGGGTTTCTGCCGAGGGGTGGGTGGCTGCGGGCACGCAGACGTGCCAGGGCTTGGTCATCACGTCTGAGAGCAGCGGAAGCGGCTTGCCAAAGAGTCACCCTCACGGGACAGGCTTTGCAGAGCGATCGGCTGGTTGCTTCCTGTTTGCCATCCTGCCGTGGTGCTGAGCACGAAGTTGTCATCTTCCTTCTCGCTCGCTTCTTCTCTTCTGCGCCCGGCTGCGGCGTCCCCAAGACGTGCCGCGGTTCCCGTCTGTGTGAATGTCCACTCTTTGCTTTCACACCGAAGCCACCAGCTCCCCGCCAACCCCGGGGAAATGACGCTCGACACGGCGCCCGCTGACTGGTCGCTTGCAAGAGCTGTGGCTGGACACGTCCTTGACCCCGTGGCGCGGGGAGGGCGGGAGGGAAGCGGGACGGTGTGACGCACCCAGCCCTCACGCCCCACAGACCACGCGGACCGCTGGACCTGCCCTCCTCTGACGCCAGCGGGTGGGCGGCTGCTCCGTGCCCCGTCCTCACGTCCCAGCCCTGCTGAGGTTGCAGGATGCGGCGTGAGCCCTCCGAGGGGACTGTCGCTCATGAGTGATCTCTACGGGGCAGGAGCCTCCTCGTGGCAACGGCCCCGTGCCTTTGCCCCGCTCCAGGCATTCTTTCCGGGATCTCTCCCGCTTCCTTGCTGCTGTACGGCACATCTGAACGAATAGCTCGGAAGAAATCTTTGGAGACAGCCAGAGCAAGGGGAAGTAAAAGCGAATGGCTGGGAGAGCATCCCGTCCAGCCCCGGGCTGCAGCCCTGCCTGCACCTCCATCCTAAATCCTGCCCGGCTGCAGGCAGAGGGGCGGAGGGCATGCGGCGCGGTGTGCCGGTGGGGGGGCTCCGCTTCCCCTCCCTCTGCGCTCAAGCGCGAGGTGAAATACTCCTGACGTTAGTGAACGGTCCGAACTCGGCATGAAACCCAGACTCCTCCAAATTCCTTAATAAAACAACATTTATTTAAATGAGAGTGAAGCTGGAACGAAGGAAAACGTCGATGCCGTAACCTGCGCCGTCCGGCCCTGGCTCTCAAGCATCTCCGAAGCCCACGAGCTCCTCCAGCCCCCGGCACATTTCAAGAGCAGCTTCAGCTTCCCAGCGGATCGCGGGATCCCGGCACTGCCAGGAAAGGGGCCGCACCACCGCGCTTCTTCTATTTCAAGGAAGGGTTCGACAGAAAATGAGATTGAAGGAGGGACCAACGGGACCCCTCAGGAGGACAGCGAGAGCCCAGCCGGGCGTGCGGCACACGCTGCTGCGGGGATGGTTCCTCCTCTTCCTTAGCCGGCGGCGAAGTGCAGCCGGCAGCTATTTGGCTGTGTTTCCCGGCTGTTTGTAAATAACGTTAGATATTTGTTACGCCTTAAATGACGCTCATGCGATCAATCAGTAGCTAATGGTAAATTAGAAATACTGCTGATAGCGGATAGGAAATCGTAAACTGTGGATGGTAGATGATCAACAGTAAATAGCAAAATAGTGAATAAATAGTAAATAATAAAGCATAAAGGATAAATAGCAATAAGCAACAAGTAATAAATAGAAAATAATGAATACACACAAATCATCTATAAATTCAGCTGTAAGTGAATAATAATAAATAATAGTTGTTACTATTAACGTGATGGATAATGTTGACAGCCACTGCCCAGGGAAGCTCCCCGCTGCCGAGCGGTCGCACGCCAGGCTGGGTGGGTGTTGGGCAGCGCGTGCACGAGGCCGGGGACATGGTTCCTGACGGCGGCTCCTGAGCCGTGGGGCTTGGCGCACGCCGGGACAGCCAGCGCAGTGACAACGGCGATTCTTGGACTGAGCGCCCGGTGCTTTACGTCACCTTGTGGCAGCCACTTTGGCACCAAAACCTCTGGCTCTTCATCAGGCTGGCAGTTGATAACCCCCACCGATGTGGTGACAGCCGTGCTGGGGGCAGAGGTGACAAGTTCCCTCACGCCGATGTCCTTAAAGGCACCTTTTGGCATCATTTTAGATGTTTGAGTTTCTTCTCTCTAGGCTGAAAACGGGGAGAAAGGGGCAATATTAAGAAACAAACTCACAGTCTTTAACTAAACCTGGAGTTTTGCCCGCTGCAAAGCCCGTGGCAGACCCACAAGCGAGCTCTTCTCACAAACACCTGGGTTTTGCTCGGTCGGCTTGGTCGCTGACGCATTACTTTCAGGCTGGGTTTCACCAGACAGCGCAGGCTATCGCCTCACAGCACCTCTTCTGCGCATCACCCTTTCCTTCCCGGGATCACCATGGAAAAGACTCGACTGACTTCTCTCTGGAAGACTCTCTGATTTGCTTCGCGTCCCTTTTTAGATCAGTACGGGGAAAAAAACACCACAAAAAAAAGCAGAAAGCAGAATCGGAGACGGTCTTTAACCATCTCTGCCATATCCAGGGCCAGCTGGACGGAATGCCAAACCACAGGAACATGTGTGTGAACTGAACTTAATTAATCGGCATTCCTCTGCCGGCAGCTCACGCTGCGCCGCTGGGGAGGGCTCGAGCGGAGGCATTCGTTTCCCAGCAGAAACATCTTACAACGCACCCAGCAATCAAAGAGGACCCGTACGATTGCAAGAAATTGGATCAAAACCATAAATGACTCTAACAAGGTGCTAACAAGAACACGCAATCGATAGCAAAGGGCAATCCTTTCACGCAGGGTTGATTAAATAGACGAAGAAAAAATTCAAGTATCTTAGTGCTGAGCCTCCGAGTGTCCCAGCGAATGACGGCGCTGCTGAGGCTTGCGATAATTACCGTGCCACCTCCGGCTCTCCCTGCCTTTGCCCAAAATGGCCTTCCAACCACAAGTCCTTTGGGCCGGCTTGCTCCAAATTCCTCCTCGGCACGCTCCCAGCGCTCTCGTCCGGCTGTGGAGGAGTGGGCAGCACCCTTCGGAAAGCCCCCGCCCGCCGGAGAAATGCGCTGGGCTGGCTGGGAACGGTGCCCCGCTGCAGGACCACGGGCAATACGCCCTGCCAGCTCCGAACCGGGGCTTCTCCTTCAGCCCCTGCAAAAATCAACCCAAAGGTAGCTTTTTCGTACTAAAGCAATGTTAGGCTAAGCTAAAACTATCGTGCCCGGGTAACAGGCTGTGTTCAACGCGCTGCAGCCGCGCCGCAGCTCCGTCTCCCCGTTGCTCCCAAAGTTTCTGCTCAGTCGGATTTCCATGGGGCAGAGGGAAAGCACGACCCTGTACTTTCTTCATCCACCTTCAGCCGGTGCGAATCGGCACAGGTCTGCAGAGCGGCACCTCCTGGCTTCTGCGGCTGCAGGATGTGCTTCACCACCCACCCTCCTCCTCCCGGGAAAGCAGAGCCCGCAGCCACCGGGGTTGTGCCCAGCTCCGGATGAGACCCATCGCAGCATCCGTAGCCGTGAATGGCACGACAGCATCCCAACGGCTTTCACTTCCCAGGCGTTTTTTCTCGCTGGAACTTCTTCAAATGCAGCTCTGCTTTTGTTTTGGCTTTCCCCAGGGTACGAGGCTTGCAGGGGTGACCATGCGAACCGGCGGCGCCGGGCAGCAGTTCGTGGGGAGACGCGAGCTGTGCCGGCACTCGGGGGCTGAGAAAACCCCGGTGCGCTCCCGAAGCCCGTTTGCGGAGACACAGCACGAATCCACTTCAGCAAAAGGCTGAAAACCTTTCTGCGCGACTGATGATGCTGCCTGTTTATGGTCTGGTTTGCCAGGGTACAAATAGGCGTCGGGAGGAAAACTCTACGCCAGCTGCAAAATCTCACCCGTCAGCGTTAATGAGCCATCTCTGCCCCTGCAAGCACCGACGCCTGCACTTGCAGGAGAAGGTGCCGACTGATACGAGAGCGATAAGGAGGCTCCCGGATGCCTCCTCCCCAGAGTTTTTTTCCTAATAATACTTTGTAGTTCACACACGTGGCACGGCCTTGATTGCAAAGAAGCGGCACGGATCCTTAAGCGTTTGCACAGCGAGAAAAGGAAAACCCAAACCCGCTCGGTCACGCGAGAAGGGAGCCGTTCCCTCGCGCTCGGAGGATGCAACGCTCGCGGTTAAGAAATGGCTTGACTTGCACAAAACGAGAGGATTTGCTGTTTCGTGGAAAGGATCCCGAGGCGTAAGAGCGTGTTAAGCACGGTCCCAGGTTTTGATACTCGGATTTAATTTTGCTGTCTTTTGTAGACTTCGGAAAAGGCTAGTTGCAGTACGCGCCCTTCCGCGCTAGGCTGTCTCCGTGCCGAAGAGTTTACGACAAGAATTCCCCTTTCCGAAAGAAGCGGCCGCGAGGGCGGTGCGGAGCCCAGTGACCTCCCGCTGGAGCTGTGCCGTCCTCGGAGGAACCACCCCGTCGTCCCAGCGTGAGCAGCGAGGGTGCAGACGTGGGGCTGACAGCGCCGTTTCCGTCGAAGCGGTTAAATGAGCACACGGGAAAATCTGTTCCTTCTTTTCCCCCTAACAAAAGAAAAAGAAGCTTCCCCACACACACCCCAAAAACCAAGAAGAGGGAGAGGGTGACACCCGGCAGCGCCGCTGCGCGGGGCTCCTCCGCCTGCGACTTGGGGAGCTTTCGGGTTTTCTGAAGTTAATTTAGCGAAACCCTGTCCTTCGCTGTAAAACTCCACCGCGAATCCCGACGCACCAACAGCTCAGCCTAACCAGGTTTTCGCTTCCATCTGCGCTTTATCAGGTGAACGAGACAAAAAACCAAAAGGCAGAGAGCGGATCCCTGTCGTCCCCAGCCCCACGTCTCCATCTGCTTCCCTAAACCTCGCTGGCAAAAAAATAAAAACCCGGCCATTTCTTTACGAGCTCCGTGTTCCGATTTGAAAAGACAGCGATGTTTCCAGCCCCCCGCCCCACGCGTAGCGGGGAATTCCCAGTTCTCCGGCCAGCTGCGGTGTATTTACCTGTATTTCCCAGCCGAGTGGCTGGAGGGAGGCGGATGGAAGCACCGCGGAGCTGAGCGTGGGGCTGAGGTCAGCTCGGTGGCAGCCGGCCTGCCCAGGTAATTAGTGGCCGGGGAATAGAGGGCTTCCTCCCCGCTCCCGCAGGCTGGCACTGTGAAGGACTCCAGTGCAGCTCGCAATGACTCCGAATGCTGTCTTTAGCCTTAAAACCAAAGCAAACAGGCAAAACGCCCCAAAAAAGAACCTTGAAGTCAGCACGCAATAACCTCTTTGGGACCAAAGACTTAACTTCTAAGAAATCAGATGTACGTGCACACGGCCGTTCGGTAAGACAGCGGGAGTAGGTCGCTTCTGGATGCTTGAGATAGATACCTGAAGGATGAGCGGGAGGTTTCATTCACAAAGCCTCTGCGCGCTGCCGACGCGGGGTGCTACAGACACGCGGGCGTACGTGCCTGCTCCCAGGCTGCCGCCGGCCATCCCAGCCCGAGTCCGAAGCCCAGGAGCACGGCGGTGACGACGCTGTTTCCCTTCTGACTCCGCAAACTGGAAAAGCAGCTCCGTCAGAGCGGACCGCGGCGGTCTTGCCGGCCCTCAGGAAGCTGGGATGCGGTTCATGGGTTTAGCTGGGGGATGCAGGAGGAGAAGGGAGCGGGGAGAATCCCACAGCTCCCACAGCATCCCCAGGGCTCGTGGCCCAGCGACGGGCTCTGCCTGCGCAGCTTGGTCTGGCTTCTGGCACGAAACGCGAGCGATGGGATCTGCTTTCGGAACACGGCCCCTGCTGAGGGAAGGGGACTTTGCTAGGAAGCGACTTTAATACGAAACCGTTGGAAACAACTCTGCCCTCGCCAAAAGCGCTGAAATTGGAATCGCTAACGGGATAAATCGGGTGTCTTTGGGAGTCAATTTTAAGCATTCGCAGCACGTTTCAGAGCAGCCGAAGGTTACTGCAGCAAAGAACCAGGCAGTCGGGCAGCAGCCGGGAGAGAAGCCACAAGCGCCTCCCGACTGAAGGGTGTGGGTGAAGCCCGGCACTGCTCGGCACGGTGGATCCCTCCGGAGAAGCTCTTCCACAGCCAAGGCAACCGCGAGCCTCGCTTTACGGCCCGCCGTTCTCGTTTGAGTCATCGCGGCAAGGACGTTCATTGCGCAAAACGTCCTGGCTGTAACGTTAAGCCCTTTGCGGCGGCTGCGAGGAGCTCGGGGTCCCCGCGGACCTGCCCAGGGGACGGTGTGGCCAGACCAGGCACGGAGGGCGAGCGCCTCCGTGGAGATGCTCTGCTCAGCCCCGAGCAGGAACCGTGACCCACGGCGGGGCTTAACAACATCCAGGCCAAGCTCAGGAGCTGGAGCCCGGAGCGTGGGGGAGCTACCAAAGGGGTGGGATCACGCAAAAACAACCACAAGCACCCCGAATGCTGATGAGGAGGAGGATGTGCTGCTGGTGAAGAGCTGGGAGGGCTGGAGCTCACCGTGACGGCCCGCTGGGAGGGGGAGCACAGCACCCCAAAGCTGGTCTCTCATGGCTCCCATTGCGTTACTAAGGGGTATCAGCAATAATTAATCCGGGCTGTAAGTGCTAGTATCGTCGTAACCTGGCTGAACACAACTGTTTGCTGTCCTTCGGCTGGGGTGTCAAAGCACGCATTAGACTGACAAGAAATGCTGGTTCTTGGCTCCGGTACGAAGGTGTGCTCCCTTGGCCCCGGGACAGGTTTTGGCGATGATCCTCGTGCTCTTCCCAGAAGGGGAGTTGCTTCCCAGAAGCACCCAGCCGCCCCACCAGCGCTGCCAGCACTGCTGGCATCGTCAGCGCTGCCGGCACCACTGGCACTGCCGGCATTGCCAGCTTCACGCTCTGCTGCTGCAGAGGCGATGCCCCGCCGGGGAAGCTGAGGTCCGGGGAGCCTTGGAATAGGCAGGGGAGAAAGGAAGAATAGCAGGAACCTGCCAGGAGAGGGAAGGAAGTCAGTGAGCGGGTCGTTGTCCGGGGAAGACTGTTTCTAATCAGGAGGAAACGAGGAGCCAGTCACAAAATTCTCCTTGCAGAGTTTCTGGCAAAAGCCACTTCCTTTGTGGCAAAAACCAGCAA
Source organism: Steatornis caripensis (assembly GCA_013398225.1). Classification (NCBI taxonomy): domain Eukaryota; kingdom Metazoa; phylum Chordata; class Aves; order Caprimulgiformes; family Steatornithidae; genus Steatornis; species Steatornis caripensis. Next base: position 64,544 of record VZSC01007987.1, read on the forward strand.
GATAAATAAAAACAAGACAGCAGAGCTCTGACGTAGCCGCAATTACAAAACCACTCCCGACTCCCCGGCAACCCCACTGCGGCCAGGGCCGCACCGGGGACAGGGCACGGAGAGGAGCCTGCGGGGCGACAGCGGGGACCTCCTGGCCACCGGGCAACTTTCCTCCTCGTGCAACTGTCCTAGGAGGATCTGCTTCAGGATATGGATCCGAAGGCAGCGTGACACGCTGATCTGCCCCAGCGCAGCTGGAAAGACAGCCATCGCCTGCTGCTTCACCAAAGCTAACAGTTAAGTGCAATGTTTTCCTTCATCCCTACCCCACCTTCCTTTCCTCCAGCACCCACTGCCAGCAGCTGCGTTCCTCCCACCCCCTCCGGTGACTGGCAGCGCTCTCCCTGCGTCCTCTCGCCGCTGCCCTGCGCTTGCCTTCTGCATCTCCTGGTGAACCTCCCGCTCCTTCCCCTCCCACCTCCCTCTCCCACCCCACAACGCCCACTGGCCTCCTCCCCGACACGTCCCGCTTGCCCTCCGCTGATGCCTTCCCAGTGGAGGGAGCTGGCAAGGGGCCACACGCCTCAGCCCCGGCCTCTCCAAGCCACTGACACCCTGTCCGCTCTGACCACAGCCAGGGACCACGTCCCACCGCCGCCATGGAGCTGAACCTGACATCCCCACCTCCCTCATCACCTGTGACAGAGGCCGACGGAGACCACTCGTGCAGCGTGGAGCTCACCGACGTGGCCGTAGATGCGGTCACGCTGCTCATCTGCCTCTGCGGGCTGGTGGGCAACGGGGCCGTCCTCTGGCTCCTCGGCTTCCGCATCCGCAGGAACCCCATCACCATCTACATCCTCAACCTGGCCGTCGCCGACTTCGCTTTCCTCCTCTTCATGGTCACCTCATCCCTCCTCTACATGATAGAGAACGTCTCCTGCGCCGCTGTCGTGTCCCTCAGGTACCAGAGGTCGCTCTTACTGCTCTCGTGGTTCTCCTACAACATGGGGCTGTACCTCCTGACGGCCATCAGCATCGAGAGGTGCGTCTCCATCCTCTGCCCGCTCTGGTACCGCTGCCGCCGCCCCAAGCGCTTGTCAGCCGTGGTGTGTGTCCTGCTCTGGGCCTTCTCCATCGCTGTCATCGCTGCAGTGACTTCTCTGTGCCTGTGGCACGAGCACGAGCACTGCCGGATGGCTCTCATCTCCATGTACGTCCTCAACTTCCTCATCTTTGCCCCACCCATGGTCGTGTCCAGCACAATCCTCTTCATTAAGGTCCTGTGCGGCTCCAAGCGACGCCAACCCAAGAGGTTCTACATCGTCATCATCCTCACCGTCCTCTTCTTCCTCCTCTTCGCTCTTCCCCTCAGCATCTGGAACTTCGTGCAGCAGTTCAGCTACACCGTCATGCCCTTCCAGGTTTTTTCTGTGTTCGCCTGCATCAACAGCAGCATCAAACCCTTCATCTACATCTTGGTGGGGAGCTGCCGGAGGCACTGCTCCTTGGTGTCCCTCCGCGTCACCTTCCGGAGGGTCTTTGAGGAGCCGGAGGACAAAACGACGTGCAGCAATGACGCTACGATGGACGCGCTGGCTGCCACCTGCTGAATCCTTTCCACCGCTCTGCTTAAGGCCCCCGGGAACAGTGGCTGAGGGTTTCCTTGAGTCCCCAGATTAATAAATACCTGCAGTGTTTCCCCCGATGTCACCCTCTCGCCGTGTAATTCCGCCCCTTGCAGAAGAGGCGAGCAGGGGCATCGCCCGGGCCGGGCTGGGGAGGGATGCTCTGCGGGGAGCGCGCTGGGGCGCAGCTTTCCTCCTCCCTGCCAGCCCACCCCAGTTCCCAGGGCACATCGCCGCAGGGGGAACGTGCGCCAGATGACCGTGTTCCCCCAAACGCCCCGCTTTCTGGGATGAGCATTGCCTTTGGGAAACTCTGACTCACGTATGGAGTGGGGGTAAAAATCATTCGGTGTCCTAAAATCCTGTGTCCCAGCCTGCGCAGCCTCTCCCAGCTCTGCTCCCCTCCCGTCTCCAGCAACGCCGGCGGGGGAGGACCAAGCTCTGCCGAGGCCCTGTCGTCCCCTCCCGCCGGTCCCCAGTTCCTGTACCTCACTGCTGCCCGACATCAATAAACAGCATCGTGCCCCCCGAGCCGCCTTCGGTCCACGTGCCAGCGCTCGCTGGCTTCATCCTGGTCCTGCTGCCGGCCGGGGGGGCGCATGGAGGGAGCGGAGACGCACACACGGCTTGTGCTCTCCGGAGCAAAAACGATGCCAGCTGCCCACAGCTGGGACTGCGCCGGCACACCCAGCGCAGGCAGGATGGGCCCAGGGGTTCAGCGGTGCCCCCAGACTGTTCTGCTAGTGTCACAGCAAATACCTCCCCAAATATTTTTTTTTTTATTTTATTTTGTGCGCCAGGACTAAGTATAAAGGACTCTTCCTTCTGAAATTCTTCCTTTCCCCTGGCTTCGGCAGGCTGGAGCATTTCTTCGTCAGCAGGCTGGGACAGCGCGGCAGCAAGGGGAGGGGGAGCCTGTGGTCCTCAGCCTGGCCACCACCTTCCAGGAGCGCAGCGCCACGTCTGTTGGTCACCACGGGCTGCGTGAGGCATTGCTGGCCTCCCTATGGCTTTGCCAAGGTCTCAGCCGGTCGCAAAGCCCCCCACCACAGCAGCAGGGAGAGCTGTGGGTGTGCAGAAAGACGGTGCCAGAACCAGCAGCGGTGCATGGGATGGCTCCGGACCGAGTGCCATCGCGCCGGGCCTCAGTTTCCCCCAGCGCCATCGCGGAGGCAGCAGGAAGGGACAGCGCCCATCCTCGGGCTGCCCCGGGGACACGCGGCCTGCTCGGTGCAGCCTTCTGCCGCACTGCCCCACTGGCACATATGGGGCTGGTGCCCCTCTTGTGCGGACCCCCGCCACCTCCCGCACCCACCCTTGCAGCCCCACCACCTCCTGCACCCCCCAGCCAGCCCCACCACCTCCTGTGCACCTTCCCACCAGCCCCACCACCCCCTGCACCCCCT
>VZSC01008006.1:1447-11688 GCA_013398225.1 Steatornis caripensis
TTTTTTTTTTTTTTTTTGCCTTTTTTCTCCTTCCCGGCATGGCTAATCCAGGAAAGACGACGCACGCCTAAACCACTGCTTCGAAAGGCGCCAGCAGTAGCTCCCGGCCGGCCCAGGATGGAGTCAGCGGCATTGCCCTCCAGCCCTGCCAGGCACCTTCCCCTCTGCCAGCACAAGTAGGAAAGCGACCCGCGGAGCAAAGAGCCCCCCTTATCTCTCCCAAAATAGGAGCGGGCCCAGACTCCGCAACTTCCTTCTCGACAGGATAAGCACTTACGCAGGTAATCTCATTACAGCCATTGTTCTGCGAAGGTTAATAAATACTTACTGGGATGAGTAAAGGCTCCGCAATCTGACCCCAACGCAGCAGAAATGATTGCTTAGGGCCAAATCGTCACACGCTCATTATGCCGAACACTGTATTCCTCTGCTAGCGGAGCAGTGTTCGCACCAAAATAAATGTGAATGCTTGCAAATAAGGTGTTGGCCCCACTTCTGGCCTCAAGTTTTTATGTTACCATTATTGTGATAGCTCTGAAAATTAGCAGATGCTGCCAGTTCCTAACAAATACGTTATTAAATTATTCTGAAACAACAGCAAAAACAAATTGCACGAAGAATAAAATCCAAGGAGGTGCCTTTCTCTTCAATTTCAACATGCAGAAGAAAATAATTACAGGTTTTTGTTAATTTAAGGAAACGCTTCGCTTTTTCTCCCATCAGGCATGAAGTGTGAATTATGCAAACACAATTCGAATTTGACTGGGTTATTTACATACGGCAGCCCCAACAACTAATGTAAATTTGAGAGTTATGGAATCAAAAAACAGGTTTCCAAGAGCTTCTCAGAAAGAGCAGCAGCCCGCCCTCTCCCCACAGCTCCTGGGAAGACACGCAGGACATCGGGGCCCTCCCTATTGGGACCGAGAGCACTCAGTAAAATCCTCCTCCCAGATCGCAGTCTCACAAAATACCACGCGCGAGGAGGGCTTTCCGTACCTTCAACATACATCTCATAGCAACGCTACCACTCGTCAGTCAGGACGATTAAAACACATTATGCGCTTGTTGCAAAATTCCCATTGGCAAATCGTATAGGTGAGGTGTACGTATAGATATACGAAAACTCGGACCTGGGCAGGGCAACCGCTCTTGCCACAGCACTACCTAAACCATCTGATTTGGAGCAGGTAACTATTTTTCAACGGAGGCTGTCAAACTGTTGCGCAGTCGTTTATAATTTAAGCCTAACCCCTTTCATAGGAGGTCCAGATCCTAATTAGTGCAGGACATGAAACAGATTTTCCATGTGGGTTCCAAACAGAAAGTTCAGAGGGAAAAACTGCACGGAGGTGAAATAAAAGATATTTAGATTTTGGTTCAGTGACCAAAATTTTCTTCATTTATCTTCTTTTTTTTGTCAGCTGAAGCTGTACCTAAACTCACTCAGTCACACTTTCCAGCAAGTATATTACCCGTCCAAAAAAAGTTCTAATTTTTCAGATGAACACACTACCACGTGCTGAAACTAAGACACTAAATCCTACCCCCGCAACTAAACAAACATCACGCCGAACTGAATTATTTGTGACTCTCCCAAAGTCCCCCAGGGAATTAGGGAAAGCGCCAAGACCAAAACTTGGCTGGACTCGCTGCACATCCCTGCAGGCTGCTCAAGGAGGTCTTCAGCTGGCCAGGGGCTGCAAGGAGCAACCTGCCTCCCGCGCTGAGGCTTGCACGGCGCCCGCATCACAACTCCGTCCCTTCTCCCGCCGCCGTCCCAACCTCACGCTGAAGGGTGGTGAATTTAACGTGATAGTCAGAGTTGTCTGGCTCAACCCCAAAAGAAGGGCTGGACAAAGAAACCAAAGAGGCGTTTCCGCTTTGCCCTTTGCCCATGAAAACCTTGCCTCCCGAGCCTCCAAGACCATACCTCCTTCCATAGGTGTCGAGGCACCCATACAGCACCTGTGCATGCTCCCCTGAAATGCACCCTGCACACAAACCGCAGCCAGAGAGACTCTCCCATGCTGCAAGGCAATTAAACGGGAAGGCCAGTGAGGAACCGGGAGCAGGATTCAAGCGGAAGCAGGCCAGCCTGCCGGAGCTGCACGCCAGCCAATACCAAGATATACAGGAAAAATTATGTTTGCTTACGCTAGTCATTGAATCCAAAGCCATAAGAAAAGATGCCAATAAATTCAAGAGGGAGACTGCGCTTCAATTCAGCAATTACCTCCTGCAACATCTGCTTTTTCCTGCTAGTTCCACTCAGCTTGACTCAACGCAACGTGCAGAGTGGCTGCTGCTCCCACCAGCTCTGGGCTCAACCTTGCTCTCCTGCCTTGCAAAGCCCACCACCCCAGTTTTTTGGGGCGATGACTGGTCTGATGCCTCACTTCAAGAGGGCAAGGCGCCAGCCGCCCTGGAACAGCATCATCCTGCTAAAGAGAAAAATACCTCTTGACATGAACAGCCTTGTCGACTACCGGCCGGCCGCTACCCTTCCCTTCTTGACGAAGGTTATTGAGAAAGCAGTTTTGGAGCAGGGCCAGACACGTCTTGATCTTGCGAGGTGTCTTTGATCCCTATCAATCTAACTTTAAAGATAGAGGCGATATTAGATCCGATGTCTAAGAACGCCCTTCAAGCAGCGAATATCGGGGAGAGGTCTCCTACCAGTTCTGTTTTCCACCCATAGCTGGCCCAGAAGAACCCGGTCTCCGCCGTGGACACTGGTTTTGAACCCCTTCCCCACCCCTACATCTCCATTCGGGATAACTACCCCCTGTGCCACCAACCCGCAGCGACAGTTGGTGATTAAGGCGGTTGCGTCTCTTGCAAATTTCTGGACGTGGCCTTAACCTGATCCGCTTTTAGGGTAGAATAAACTTGTGCAGAATCTTCTTCTAGGCCTGCTGCTTTCTAGCCAAAAATAAGTACGACAAAAATGTATTCAGCAGCAAAAGGAATGGATCGCACCAACACGTCCATCAATAAGTACATAATATTTATCACGGGCTTTGCACTACAGCGTTTGGACAGACACTCTAAGACGAGCACCGGTTTGGTGTGCGTGCATGCCAGCTGGTCACGTCTAAATGCTCTCCATCTCAACGCGCTTTGGCTGGTAGGGACACGGGCCAGCACCGAGCTTGGGACATGGGTGCCCACCCTCCAAAGGACGGTGGTTTAGGTACCCGCTCCCAAAACAGTCACCCGCATGTTGAGACCCTCCAAGCCTGGGCGGAGGGGAAGACCAGCTCGGGCTCCCCGTCCTCATCAGTGCCAGATTACATTTCCACTGCAGCTGCTCCTTTTGTCTACACCCAGTAAAGCCAAATCAGCCTAAAATTTAATTTAATCTGCTGTAAACCCAAGTGTCAGGCACTTAGATGGCAGCTAAAAGCGACACTCTCAGATAACTGAGTGACACCGGCTAATAATAGCCTACGCATTAGGAGAGCAGGAGCAGACATTTTGTGTAACCAAAGAGGAACCTGTGCCTGGGAACAGCCCGGAGTGGCCGGTCTCAGCCCTGCCAGCAGCAGACGCCGCGCGCCGAGCCCACCCGGCCTCTTAAGTGATTAGCTGCACTAATACCACCGGTGACCTCTCTTTCAAGCTCGGAGGCAACAATAGTCCTGGGTTTTGTTAGCGGGAGAACAAAATGCCACCTTTTACAGCTCTGCAATCATAGCTCGCTTCCCTTTTCATCTCCAAGAAGCTCGGCACCAGATCTTGCTCACCGGGGAGGCTGGTTAACCCTTGCCAGGCAGCCCGGCCGCAGCAGAGAGGGAGGGGCGGCAGGGCCACCAGGCTCCTCTTCTCCCACATCTATCTCTTTGCTTGCATGGAACACACGAAAGAAGTCCTTTCTGGTGGAGGATGCATGTGTGCGAGAGGGCTCTTCTCTGCCGGATGTTGCCACAGGCTGTAAGTACCTAGGGACTACTTTGGCGCATCACTAGGCCACCAAAATCCACACTGAGCTCTCCCTCCCTCGCTCTGTCTTTCGGAACCGCCTCAACGAATAAATCGCACGCGCTGACCAGGAACTGGTTTACCTTAGGTTGACCTTTCTTTGTTCAATCTTAAGAGCAGCGGTTTAGAAGAACAGGAGGCCATGCTTTTCAGAGCGGCGCTTCCCAAAGCTGCCGGAGCTAAGCAACTGTCCCCGTAGAAATGGCAAAGCCACGTCTCACGGAAGGGATGCTCTTGGCACAGGGCACTAGTGTGAGCGTGCATTTGGGCTAGCGCGCGGGACTCTTCCCAAAAGAAGGGGCTACTGGCTCAGAGGTGCTTGCCTCCTGCTGCCTGTGCCGCCTGCAGCCGGAGCAGCGCTTGCTCAAAACTTGGGAAAGACCAGCCCTCATCCACCTCGGGACTCCCAGGGGAGCAGGGCACCTCACCTACCTCTGCACCCCTCCGTCTCTCCTTCCTCCCACCAAGGGCTATAAGGAGCACAGGGAGCTTTCTCCCACAGTGTGCAAGGGTCTCGGATGCACAGCTGACTGCACGTGTCAGTTATGCTCCAAATGGGTTTTCACAGGTCAAGGTTCTGCAGGCAGCAAGAGCAAACGCTATTTTTAGACGGGATAAGGTCACGGTGCTTTTAGAGACAGTGAGGTCTACAATAAAACCTATTGATCAGTCTCTGGAACTAGCACTCCGGAGAGACGCCTAGATTGAAACAAAAATTGCCTGGCCGTTTTCTCTACAGACTCGGTGGGTAAAAGCTTGTTGGACTCCGTCTCTTTCAGGAGATAAAATAAGTAAGAAGAACCTGCGTACAGACCGTCGTCGTCCATTTAAGTGGATGCACAGGGAGGGAAAAGGAAAGCGGAAGCCACTGGAGAGACCGGCAAGAGGCTCTGAGTTTATTTCTGCCATGGCAGCGACAAGCCAGTCGCCCAGAGGGCAAAGGCCATTCTCACCGTGCCCGCGACTCCCACTTCTGCAGCTCATTTGCCCAATCGAGGCATGGAGGCATTAGGGCAACCTTGATTTTAAAGACAGTTAACGTTTTATTTGCATCTTGGAGGGGAAGGCAGACCTCTGACGGCGCTGGGGTCCCTAACAGCACACACGCACACATCTACTTGGCTGTTTCTGGTTTGGCGATGAAGATCATCCAGCTGACACGTGGAGACCCAAAGATGGAAAACAGACCAATATTTCTGCCAGGCAAATTACTTAACTGGATGGCTCACACACTTCCAAAGTTTTCACAACAAATCCCAAGTGTTTATCCGGGCCACACGAGAGCTTTAAGCAAAAATAACGACACAGTGAACTATCACTCCTTCAACTTCAGCCACAGACCTGAAGCTTTAAGTCCGCTATGGGCACAGAAATACCTCGCCATCAGGAGACGCTCTTTATCGTATTGGAGACTTGAGACCACAGGGACGAGCGTGAAACTGTGGAGCATCTTCATTCATCATCTACCCCACTCACAAACAAAACGTGCCACGGTAAACATAATCCATACATCACACCCTGACACGAGTGACCCCGTTAGTGAGCTGAGCCTGGCCTAGCAGGAGCACCCTACCCGTATGTTAGCGATACAATGACCGATGCATTTGCAGGACATAATAATAATAATAGTAATAATAATAGATAAAGACTATTGAGCTATGAAATGCTGCTATGGGTGATAGGAAACGTAGTTCACCTTCCACTCCGGACAATAACTGCATGAGCAGACAGGCACACTCAGTTGCTCAGGTAAAAGCAGACTGCAAGAATTAAAGCACTCACGCCTGCAGCGTCGCCTGCACATCATCCGGCCGCTCAGTTAGACCGTAGTTTAAGTTTCTGCATAATAGTATGACAAGATGCAAAATCTCATACAGGGACCTCATCCGCACGGTGACGGCGCTACAGAAGAATCACAATAAAAACCACATTTCGGAGCGGTACAGTAACTGTGATGCAAGTTTAAAAATAGAGGGGGGGAAAAAAAAACCCAAAAGAGACCGATCTTTCCAAAAAAAGAGATTGCCTTCAGAAAAGCCAAGATAATTATTCTTTTATTTAGGAAATCATGCTTGGGTTTTGGTTTGGTTTCTTTACGTAAAGGTCCTCAGGCTCCTGCCGGCACTTTTTACACTTTCATGATTGTCTTCCTAGTGCTCTGTGACTCTAGGACAAAGTTTGAGATACAATAATTATGATGAGTAAGGACAAAGTTACTTGGGAATTGAGGATACTGCTGCAGCCCCTCATCTTCTTAACTGACAAAATGAATGTAGTTTTAGCGGAGTATGCATCTGAGAAAATTCAAAGCTAATTTTTGTTGATAATTACTGATACTATACAAGTATCCTTTCCAGAAAGCCTACTCTATCACCCAGAAAGCAGATGCAAATATGGGTATAAATACTGAGTGCAATGAAGCCTGTGGTAATGCTCGCATTAACTGCCGTGCAGCCAGATTTTTACCCCATATATGTATATTGGTACGCGCACACACACGCGCTCCTCCGGCAGTTTTTGACAGACATCACTTGCGTCTGGCCTCAAGTCGATGCTTGCTGCGTTCTCAGAGTTTTTTCCTAGACTTCAGCGGCTGTTAGATGAGGCTCTCTGTTAATCTGAACGTAAATAACCATAACGGGTTGATCTCAAGCTCCTTTACGCCGCTGTGCCTACCGAGTGACTCTCCTGGCCGCAGGGGAGCCACCCGGGAGTTACGCCCAGGGTAACTCCGAGCAGGATCTGCCCCAGCAGACGCTTTCCTCCACACCTGCCCCTGCCCTTGGGTTCTGCACGAGCACAGACGCAGGGAGGGGACCACCATCATCCTCTCCCACTGCTCCAGAGGGGCTTTTGCAACCTGCTCAGCTGCTGTTGGGCACGAAACCAAAAAGTTGAAGAGGCCGGCACGGCAGAAAGCTGTTCTCTCAGTTCGTTCTGCTGCGAGACACATTTGGGTTTGTGGGGCTTCCAGTACGAGGAGGCTTCAGGGCCAGCGCCTCCACGAGACAGAGGCCAGGGACACAACGCCGTGCTCCCTCGAGCCACCTTCGTCCCTCGCACGGGCAAAGGTTTGGGGAGGGCACAAGGCACTGAAAGATCCAGCTCTTTCCACAACCGGGGGGAGGGGGGGGCAGGAACCAAACCCAAACTTTTACTTTTTGTCTTTTCCATTTATTTTTGAATTAGCATTCAGCGTCTGACGCCACGACACGGGTAGCTAAAAATGTGCGTGCGGATATGTCATCCGTGAACAAAGTGGCTCGTGTTTGTTCTTTATTATTTAGGAAATGCACATTAATTACTGCAGATTTTCTCCTATACATCTACTGTATCTCAGACAGAATTGCTGAGAAGGGTCTGCGGAATAAAAATGTATGGGGTAATTAAATGGATATTTATAATTAGAACTTAATAATTTGCATCAGGGACAAATGAGCTCTGATTTCAATCTGTAGTGCATTTAGATTAGCCTGAAGATAGTGTAATTTGATGTTTTATAGTCCTCCTCTCAGATTATGAAACAATACAGTGTCTTTAAAGCAGCCGTGTTTGTGTCAGGAGCGTGTTAAGAAGAAGCTGCAATGAAAATGTTTGACAACGTGAAAGCAGCCATAAATTACATGACAACTGTGTAAAAGTCGTGATGAAACAAATAAAGGGCTGACCTATAACGCATCTGATTCAGCGCCGCACCCGGACCGCTCGGCGTTCATCCCGGCGCGGCAAGTGCATCCTCATGCGTGCGGCTACTTAGCACTGAGAAAACTGTAAATTATCACTAGTCAACAACATTGATTTTTAGTCGACGTTTCAATCAGTTTGAAGTAGAAATACTACACCGCTCCCCCGGCAGCCTCTTAGCCAGCCGGCTGCTCGGCCGTAGCCTTTTTGGTCGCAGCTCTGTTACAGCCCCATTGTTCCCACTGCACAATATTTATCGCGGGCTCTCCAGACACAGGTACTTGACCTAAAGGTCACCGTCTTGTCTCTTGGACGTACAACCTACCTTCGCTACCGACGCCGTTTACCGAAACGCGGGGAGCCCCCGCGAAGCCTGCTACCTCCCCGAAGACGTACAGAGCGAATTTCCCCCGAGGGACGGGGTGTTGCACGGTCGCAGCCAAGAACATGCCCCCCCCCCAGACCGAGTGCCTGCAACTCCCCAGAGCTCGAACACGTGGCGAAAGGCGAAACGGCCAAAGAAGCGAGGTGGAGCCCTCGCAGAGAGAAAGGTCTTGGTAATGAGCAGGTTGGTTTGGAGATGCGACCGTGCCTCTGCTTCGCCTCCCAGCTTTGCCCAGCCACCAGCAGAGAGGAAGGGCAGCGTTGCAAGGACAGCATCGGGCTTTCGTCCCCGCTCTGCCACAGCTCCCCTGCCTTACCTGGGGCGAGTCACCCCACCTGTGCTGTGCTGTAGGGTAGTAGCTGCCTATCTCAGCCCGGTATTGCGAGGGTGTACTCGTTCACATCTCCGAGGTGCTCAGGGCCTCACGTAATGGATGCCATAGAGGTAAACACCTCGATGAGCAGATAAGAGGGAGTCCTGTGCAGGTATTACACCAGGGAGCTGCGCACCTGCGGAGGCAAATGCCTGGGAAAAAAAATACAGGAGTGCCAAGTAGCTGGGAAGTTCACAATCAAACCAGTTACGGTTTGACACGCAACACAGAGAGCGAGGGAAGAACCAGTTTCAGGAGGGAGACCTTCCAGACCCAGAGCCCTGGCACCCAGCACCGTGGGGCCGTATCCCACGGCCTCTTCCCAGCCTTTGTACTTTCCTCCCACAGAGCAGAGCTCGGCGCATCGCACACCACCAGCTGCTAGCTAAAAACACAAAGGGGAACGAGAGGAAACAAGTGGTTTGAAAATACCAGCCTCCTCAAAAACGAGGACTCACACACCTGGATGCCTCACACGTAGCAAAGCTTTCTCCAGCAAAGGCCATCCCTGCGCTTACCCCCTTTGCCAGCTGCGTGCGAGAGAGCCGCGAACGCCAAGCAAGCCTTCGGATCCCCAGCGAGGCGAGGCGAGACGCCGGGAGCCCATCAGAGGGGCACAGGACAGGCCGGTGACCCGCTCCTACCTACCCTCCGCATCTCTAAAAACGCCACCCTGCGCAGCAGAGGGCAGCCTGTGTTTTCCCAGCTATGCCATTTCCGTGCATTTTCAAATCCACCTGGTGCCAGCGGGACGGGAAACAAGGCGTCGAGATCCTCCTTTGAGGAGTTTCTTGTTTGACCAGAGTACACGTTATTCAAATCAGCCAGAGCGAAATGCAGTTAAGCTGCTGTTTGTTCCAGCACGATGAGACCGGCCTGTTAAAAAGCAAAAATGTCAGGATGTTACAGGCTCAGCCTCCTGCCAAGACTGGTAAGTAGCTGAACAACTGTCAGAAACAGACAGCATAATCGGAAACCAAAAAAAAAGAAAAACCCACACACACCCAAACCCCAAACCAACCCTGAATTCAGACCGTGTTGCCGCACGCTGGGGCCACCTACGCCCCCAGCCAGGTGCCCTTGGGAAGCTCCGACCCAGCGCCCACACCGCAAGCTCCCGGGCAGCGTGTGCCACGGCCCCATTTACTCTCCCCCCCCGCCCCCCCGCCAAATCCACCTCTTGCGAAGCAAGTAACTTTTCAGAAAAAGCAGCGGCAACCCAGCGAAGATCTCCGATTTGTCTTTATCCTCACCATCCCGGCGTTACAAGAAAGCACCTTGACGCCANTCTCCCCCCCCCGCCCCCCCGCCAAATCCACCTCTTGCAAAGCAAGTAACTTTTCAGAAAAAGCAGCGGCAACCCAGCGAAGATCTCCGATTTGTCTTTATCCTCACCATCCCGGCGTTACAAGAAAGCACCTTGACGCCACGTGCGGCCCAGCAAAATTTTATGACGGCTGTGTAAAGGCTGCAAGCGCGGCCACCCTCACACCAAGCGCAGGTCTGTGCTACGGGGTCAATTTGGGGTTTTTTTTTTTCCTCATAAAGTTATTTAAATGGGCAGGAGCCACCATGCAAAGGTGCCACGGTTCACAGGCCGCGGACCTGCGCTCGGTCCGTCCCCCGGCTTCACCCTCCCCAGGCAGGCACGGATTGCCTCGCAGATGCTTTTTACCCCTGTATTTAACTCCTGCCATTTCTGCGATCTCCCAGACACACGAATGCCCCTCCTGCTCTCACACACTCTCAGAGTTTAATTTGCCTCTCAGAACACCAACCTCCCCCCTCCCCACACTCTTTTTTTTTTTTTTTTTT
>VZSC01008006.1:14088-29548 GCA_013398225.1 Steatornis caripensis
AAAAAAAAAAAAAGAAAAATCACATAATGTTGCAACGGTATTTCATTCCTTTGCTACCTATTTGCCTGCTTTCGCATTTGAAGATACCCCGCACCGCACTTTCCCTCTTTAAAGACCTGCTTGCTGGTTTTACATTTCGGTGCGTGGACAGAGAGAGGGAAGAGGAAGGTGGAAGAGAGAAAACTTGTTCCAATTCCCCGCTTGGCGAACAAGAAGGCTCTGCTGGGGCGGCCCATCCTGGTCCCACTGCTGCTCCTGCTCCTCCCCTCGCCGCGCCGGGGGCTCCTCCGCCGCGGTTTACTGATTTACAGAACCTTGGTATGTGAATGGCAAAAATTCCTTGGCATAAGTATATGTTTGCTGATCACATTTCAGATCATGTGTTGTTCATTATTATGACTTGCTCAGAAACAGTTTGCTACAGTTACGTGGGTTTGCCTCGGATATTTTTTCCTCTTTCAGTACATTGAAAACAGCAAGGGGGGGGTGGGGGCAGCAAATGAAAAAATGGTTTTGTGTCTATACGTTACCTCAACAGCTATTTAAAAAAGTTATGGAAAGGAGTACATAATATTCCAGGATTGGGAAGGGGGGGGGGGAGGGCAGCAGGGAGGGGAAACGAGATTAATAAATCATTTCTTAAAGACCGATGTAACGTCAAATTTCGAAGTGGAATATTTTCCTTTGGATGCGTATGGAATTATACACGGACCTGACATTTATACGCTTCTGAACTATCTAAAAACACATCCAGCCAAACCAATGCACTGAATTTAATCTGGCGCGTTATTTAAGCAGCTAGAATAGAAAGTCCTTTTGCCAGGCAAGGCATCCGTGTGAGTACTAACTGTAGCACAGGCCAGCAAGTCCAGAACACATTTAGTTCTAAAAATACGACCCCTCGCCTTGTGCGGAGAACTTTTCTTTTTTCCCCCGAGTCTGCATTGTGGCAATTAGAAAAGTGAACGCGGCGTCGCTCACGAAAAAATAAACAAGCTTTCCAAACAACGCGAGTGTTTTGCTTTCACCTGTGTTGTAAAGCTCCGCTTAATTACAGAGCGTTTGCTCTGAACTCCTCCAGCGATTTGCCCCTTTCTTTGCCCGTGAGAGATGGTACCCGCGGATTTCCTTCACCGCGTAGGTAACCGGGGCGCTCTCCTCCCTGCGCCCGGCGCAAAACACGGACATTTACTTTTTTTGTCATTTTCATACAGTAAAGTATCCATTAGATTTCATCATATCTTACTAAAGCAATTACATCAAGAAAATGATAGCGCGTGTGGAATCAATTATGCATGCACTTGGCCGGGGACCAAAGGCTATGAAGTCGGAGAGGGCAGAATCGTTCGACACACACAAATAAAAAGCCCCTGGATCTCGCAGATGGACCCCATCAGTTCATCTTACTGCCGAAAAAGTTCATGCACTTAATAATTTATTTGTGCTCTGGATACTGTTTCCCAGCTGAATATTAACAACTCTGAACTGAACCATGCTTTTAGCGTGGTATGGGTGGAAGTCACGGAAGGGCAGCAGTAGGTCTCCTCCGAGGTTAAAATTATACTTCTGCTCCTTCCAGAATGGTCATTTTCCCTCTCCGTTTATTTTCTTTCATTAAGCAGTTCCTTTAATCAGGGTATCCGTTTCACCCTTCCGATTCGGCTTCTTACCCGCTGATAAACTCTCAAACCAAAGTTGAGCATCAATTACCAAAGACGGACAACTGAACGGATGAAGCAAAGGCAAGGGCCCGATCCTGCAGCCGAGAGCCGCGGTGCTGTGGGCATGAGGGCCGGCCGACCGGCGACCCACGGGCAAGACCCCAACCAGGCAGGAGGGGTGGCAGACGGCCTTCGGCGGTGGCCGGGTGAGGATGCCCGGGCAGGTTACGAGAGCCGGGCAGGCTTCCAGCCAGGCTGCTCCCAGTTTCCCCTCCCAGTTTCCCCTCCCAGCTCGCAGTGAGGGTTGGACGATTAACGTCTTGCCCGGGCAGGCAGGAGAAAAAGACCCTTCCTTGCGATGAGGCAACTGGAAGACTTGACTGGAAGAGGAGCAGCGCCGACAGCACGACCAGCTCCTACGAACGGGGGGGGGGGGCGTTCCCTCCCCGGCGCCAGCGTCCCCCAAACGCCGAACCGCCACCCCAACGCCAACAGCAGCTTTGCGCACACGTGCGGCACAGGATCGGGCCCGGGGCGCGCGTCTTCGAGGCCGGTCGCGCAAAGAAGAGCCCGGGCCCTGCCGCGTCCTGCCCCGCCGTCACCTCTCCCTTCTGCCCAGGCAACTCCGCATCACGGGCAAGAATTCTTTTCCATCTCTACGTATGGGATTTTTTTTTTTTTAAAGGAATGTCTCCCCCAAATGGGAACAATTTCCTTCTACACTTCCAACCAAGTGTACTTAACGTTAAAAGAGAACGGATAGAACGTATTTAATTACTCAAGGTTAGACTCCTAATTCCTCAATTCACTAAAGGAAACTTGGCAAGAAGATGCATCATTTTGCTGCTTTCTACTGGAGCATCTGAGGGAGAAGAGCCACTGAGGCAGCTAATACACAAAACATGATCAAAAGTGATTAACAACAGCTTCATATGCAAATTGCATTAATGAAGGAGTGCAAAGTCATCATGTAAATTAAATATGTCAAATCTCTTGGTGAACTTTCAATCTTGAGAAGAAAAAACACCGCTTTAATTTTTTTACATCATCAATTTTCCAAGATTGAAAATCTAAGAATCTTGGTGCTATAAAACAATTTTCACCTTTTTTTTCTCCTTCAGCAGCCTGACAGGCTGGCCTGATGTGTGCCGAATGCACATGTTAATAGGCCAATCAAAAATGCAAAACAATTCGCAATTACTGCAAGGACCTAATGGTCATTAGAATTTACAACTAGGTAATGAACTAAAGTCTGCCCACACCATGCATATTCATAAAGCAATTTAGCCTTTGAAGATTAAAGAAGTGCTTAAAATTCAAATGAGCTTTAGCAAATTATCAGTAAGATTCATCCAAAAAGCAAAAGGGTTTTTCTTCCTGTGATTTCCTTATTTTTTTAATGCAAAATTGTTATATCTTCCAGACCGAGCTTCAACTAAACACAGGGCTCCGAGTCAAGCCAAAGGGGCTGGAGACAAACAGAGGCAGAAAACATTGTTATGGACTTTGTTCAGAAAACTAAGCCCTTAAGAGCCAAACCTATCTCTAAACATGGTAATTTATCAAAAGCAGCACAGACTTGCTCATAGGCAGTATTGTGCGCCGCTCTCCGAGAGCAGATTAACAAGATTTCTGCCACCCTCCAAAAAAGCCGTTTCCCCCTCAAGTCACATCTTCCATGTAAACAGCAAACGTATTATAAAAACATTATTTTCATCAAAGTGCAGTAGCATTAATTTTAGGAACTCGCTGCATTTAAGAAGGAGGGATGAAAAGATCTCCGCACCGGAGCGTGCCACCGAGAAAGTCGCTTTGCTCCCAGGGAGCGAAGCCGACACAGAGAGGCGCAGAGAGAGAGGGAGAGAGAGAGAGGAGTTTGCGGGGGGACCGCTGAGCGCCAACGGACGCTCGCAAACTTGGTTCCGCTCTCGGCCGGCCCTGTCGGGGCCTGATCCTGCCGGCACCCCGAGGGGCGCAGAGGAGGGGAGCCCCGGCTTGGCCGGGAGCCCCGGGGGGCGGGAGGAGGCTGGGGAAGGAAGGCTGCGCCGCCTGCCTCCGCAGCACCCCGACTTTGAAGCGTGGATGAACGTTCAAATAACTTCTGTTCCCACCACGCCAGCTTTCCCCAGCCTCGTGCCTCATCTTACCTGTGCCCCTGGAAAGCAAAAAAGAGGGTGCCCGGGGCCATGCTAACACCCCGCATTTCTAATATTTATTATTTATTACAGAGTAAGAGCCAGCGCAAGCGCAACAACCACACCAGCAAATTTAACCGAGTCCCCCCGACACCAACGTTACTTCACAGGAGGGGAGCTCACGGAGGGCCAAACTGGGATGTGACAGCCTAAATCGGAACTAGATTGAAACCAAAAAGTTTCGAAACTACTGCCGGGTCGCCGCGCTGTTGAAGGCCAGGTCTCCCAAACCGCCTTCAAGTCATCTCCCCCATTAGGAGATTCCCCCCGCCTCCACCCCCGCCACTTTCTTTCGCTGCTTCCGGAGACGGCACACGGACATAAAAACCACACCACTGGGCTTTGAGTATTCCTTAAAATAAAGCAATTAACTTATTTCCAGGCTCCAGCAAGCGATCGTGACAGCCTCCCCCCGGCAGCAAGTGGGAGCCGTGGTCCCTGACCCCCGGCCAACACAAAAGAGGCAGCCCCAGCACAATGCCTGCTGTCAGCAACTGAATTATTTTTATACAGGAATTTTTATCTCTATTGTACAAACAAGTATGTGTCTGTGCTGACTTGTTAAGCAATCCACTTGTATGTAGAATAAGATTTTTTTTTCCCTGCTACCAGTCACACAGCTCTAAGATCAGAAGAAATACGTACTCTTTGAAGCTCCTCAAATGTTTTAGTTAAAAGGACAGCAGTTGTTTTCAAAGATCCAAGAGTATCTTTATCAGAATTTAATTTTTCCTTGTTGATTTTTTTTCTAACGTATCTAACACAGGACAGTTTATAGTTTATTGCAAAATAATACAGCCTCTAAATAATCTTTTGGGAGGTAATCCTCTCCTTCCCCAAATGCGTCCCGCTGTGTTTTACCTCCTTGAAGAGAACGGGGCTCCCGGACTACTCTTTCCTTTTGCACGACAACTATTTCCTAAACCCGAAAATCAGCTTCGACAACAGAGAAAACACGGGGAAAAGCCCCTGGCCACCCTGGCACAGCAAACGCTCCACGCGCTTGCAACGCCTTGGCTGAAGCCCGACAGCTCTGCCGATATATTCTCTTACTCCAGAAAGAATAAAGGCGGTAGCTAAAACGCAACAAAACCCCGATGATTCCCGCAACGTCCGAAAAAAAAACCCAGCTGTGATGCTGTAGCAAAGTAATGCCGGGTGACAAATTAATTGCTGTGAATTTGGGGGGGGGAGGGGGGAGTGGGGCACAATTTATTTTTGCATTTTATATTTTGCTGCCTGCTAAAGCAAGTCAGCAAGCAATGAATGCAAAATTAAACTCCTTACTTCTGCTAAGGAGTGAAGAACTGTAATGTGTGTTTATTTTAAAACGGTAATAGTTGTAGTAGTAGTAGTAGTAATAATAATAATAATAATAATAATAATAATAATAATAACTGCAACCACCTTAATATCCACAACAACAATCGCACCACCACTGAAGGCAGGGCTCTCCTTTAAGCCTTTGTTGCTCAGCAGTAATTCCATTGTTTATTTAGGCAGAGGTTTTTCTATCTGAAGCTAAGATCAAATTGTAGGTGTAATTGTTCGGCGCTCAGGCAAAGCAGGCGGAGGACGGAAGCAGAAAGTCCTTGGTGTTGACTGACCCAAGCTCGCCCCAGGCCTCCCTCCACCAGCACCTGCGCCGGTGCGAATTCAGCACCCTCTGAAGCCGCTTCAGACCTCGCCACCACCCTGACAACGCCTACCTGGCAAGGGCAGAGTTGAAGCGCTGCTTCTCCTCGACAGCTATTTCACAGGCATATTAAGCCTCGTTGCCTTGACGGTAATGCAGTCATTTGGTTTTCGCTTCTTGCTCCGGTCTTGGTGTTTTAGCTATTTAGTGCGAAACACAAAAATCTGAGCTCCGTACCCATCAAAGGGGGGGAAGCGGTGGGTTTTTCACAGCAACCTGTTCAGGTAAAAAGTTCCAGCAGCAGAATTGCAGCAGGCAAGCGGGGAGAGGTCTCCAGGGAGAGCAGGGAGAAGAAACACTTTGGTGCACTGTCTGCAAACCCAGAATTCAGCGGCTTTTTTTGGCAGCCGATTTGTTTCAAGTGTTTTGTTTCAGGAAACGTATGTATTTTTCTTTGTGCATTTTGTGGATTTACTACAACCGCTCCTGACAGCTGTTGATTCAGTTAAATGAGCACATTATTAAAAACCCTCTAACATCACGGCGCTGATAAACAGACACCTTTGCATGGAGCCGAGGACCGGAACCCAGAAGAAGCAGCAAACGAAACCTCTCGGAAGAGGTTGTACAGCCTGGGCTGCGCCCGCAGCCCCGGGGGCAAAGTGGGCTCCAGCCCCTGTTTGTGGCGACTCCAATTTCTTTGTTTCCACCAGACCCAGATACTAGAAAAGAATGAAAAGCAACGCAAACGATCCCAAGCATAAAAAAGAAACGTGTGTTAATACTTGGAAAAAATTAAATCCCCAGCAGGCTGGTGTTAACGTGCTTCAAATAATTCTGCGCCGTGCCCCCTACTTTGTTTTCTTTCCTCACTTACTAGCCAATTTTGCAGAGGAAGAACACCTATACGAAACGAGGAGGGAAAGAAGTGGACGCTTTCGTTTTGCTTTAGATCAAAGGAAAACAAGAACGCAAACTGTGGCATACTGAGTACTTTTTTCCACCGCTGTCATTCACACGAGGCTATCGAAGTTTTATACAATTCCCCAGCCCGGCTGCATATTAAGCTGGCTGTGTACAGCTTTATTATAGCGTGGTGGTGAGGAAACATTAATATTCCTGTGTTGCATCTGACAGGACATTTACATGCGCCCATCTGAGCTCACACCTGAGAGCTGCTCCAAGGTACAGTAGCTGTGCTCCGATTGTAAAGGCAAATGAAGAACACAAATTCCCTGCTGGGATCGGGGCTGACCTCACCACACCCCACGCCGCAAACCTTTCCCTTGCCAACCCGAGGCAATGCCACCTCCGAATGAAGAATGAGCCGGGGAGCAGCCACCAAGTTACCAGCCCTCGCGGAAGAAGAGCGAAAAACCTCACCGAAGTATTTTAAAGATGCACAGCGAGTGCAGCTGGCCAATAAAGGTTGGGAAACAAACTCGCTGAACGCCGCGCGGGACGCGTTGCATACTAAACCTGACCAGAGAGACAGGGAGGATGTTTACGGTCTTCAGAATAGGTTTGACATTAGCGCGGGAGGGTTTGAATAACGCGAGAGCTTGGTCTGCCCGTCCACGGGGGTCCACAGCCAACGGGGCAGCTCCTGCAAGCATTTAAGCGCGCAGGTGCTGTTCGGTCTGCAGCCGGCAGGGCAGCGCGCACACAGGACGGGGGCCCGAAAGAGCAAACCGCGTTTCACGGAAATTCATTATGAAATGGAGAAGAGATCATCCCAGCCGCTCGGGCGGTTCGTGGGTCCGCTAATGTGTCCGTTAATTGTTTTTAAAAGTATGCAATAAATCACAGCGACCCATGCACTGATACCAACCATCGTGGGCCCAAACCTGCTGCGCCCGACGCTACCAGGCTACTGGAGCTACTGCGCTTGTACAAAGTAAGACAAAGTATGTTCATTAGCCCGGGGAAAAAAAACACTAAAAAAAAACCCCAGCCAAGGGTTAATTTTAGGGCCATGCTATCAGTACGAATATAGGTCTTAATGTATTAAAATATATAAGCTCGGTGTTATTTTATGAACTTGTGCAATATCCCAGAGGCTGACCCATCAAATAGAGCCCTCCCGGACGGAAGCTGCGTTCAGATGCCTGCCGGGCTGAGAAGACGACCTCCTTGGGACTCGCGACATCGCCGGCAGCGCCGCGACCCAAACAAAATCACAACAAGGAGAAAGGTAACGAGAGATCCTCAGCGATTAGCTAAAAGAAAGGGGAAAAAAAAAAAACCACCAAGTGGCAACGTGCCAGGCCGTGTCCAGCTTGATGCTAAACGCCTTTCATTGCACAAAGCTCGTACTATTGGGTATAAAAACAGACCGAAGCTTGAAGGGAATTTTGTCCAAAAAATTTCCGTAATGAGGATGCGTGCAGGCAAACAACTGGAGGCTGAACTCCCGTCGCCTGACACTGCCTCGCAAGTTCTTTAATCGTCTTTATTATTTGAATGAAGTAAGAAAGAGCTCGTGGGCTGAGGGTTGCGTATACAAAACGGAGCGATGCTAATAGGTCGCCTCCTCTGTAAAAGAGGCATTCCCAAATTATGGGAATGTTTAGGGAAGACTTTCTTTCTCCCACCGGGCTAATGAGAAGGTGTCCGATTTACTCCCTGCCTCAGTTTCCGTCACCCGGCATTCGTCGTTGGGACTCGCTGCACAGAGCCTTACGTTTATTGCGCGCGTTATTTTCAAAGCTTTCAGCACGTGATGCTAACGTGCGCCTTCTCAGATCTATCCCGAGCTTAGCACGTGCCGGGCTGCCTCTTCAACCACAAGCATTTTGGGCGCAGCGCTCGCTCTGGCCCACGGTGAGCTCCACCAGTAAGTGTCCCATACAATAGGAGAAAGAACGCAGAACGTATCTCTCATCCTCTAAACCAGGAGATCTGATTCGCAGGGAACAAAAAACCAGAAGGATTCAGGGCACCAGAGCACTCTGACGCTCCCCCGGAAGGATCACGCCGAGGCAGAGGAAAACTTTCTACCGTGCTCCTGTGCTTCGAGTGAACCCGTATTTGCGTTTCCAACAAAGAGCCGGTTTTACATTAACTGTCCGTAACAGCAGGGAATACGAAAACTAACGCAATCGTCACCTCGTACAAAGGATGACATTGGTGTCACGTGTTCGCTTCTTCCAAAAACGTTATTTATAAAAGGCAACGGGGAAAGCGGAGAAACTATCGCCCCGCAACCCTGCGTGAGCAGCGTTAGAGCAACTTTTTGGTCCCCTACGTTTTTTATGTTTCTGCCCCCCCCCACCCGAGAAGTAAATTTCACAGCCGCACAGGCCACCGCCTTTAATTAAGCTTTCAAAAGTCTTCTGACAATGCCAACAATTGCAAGACACTTCTGGAGCTCAATCATGCAATCATCGTGACACTTCTATTTACAATTTGTCTTAGAAAGAGTTTCTCTGACATTGTACTTTGACAAAACAGCCAAGCTGCCGGTTCACAACCTTTCTCTGTCTTATTTACAAATACAGCTTGTACGCAGCGCTCCGAGTCTCAGGAGCAAGAGCCTTTGGGTAGCACCCTCACTGTTTTTCCTGCCTGCGACCGTTTTCCCCAGCCTGCGCTCTCTGTCTGTTTGCAGCGGGAAAGCAGACAGAATTTGACTCCAAAATATTTCCACGTTCCTTCCCCCCCCTCCCCTACCTTTTTTTCTTTAAGCTTTCATCGTATTGTCCAGGTGCAATGCTAACTCTTCGACGCAGACGTCAATAATTTTTCGTCTCCGGAACCAAACAAAATAATAAGCAATCGCAATTTAAAACCTACAGAATTACAATGGCAACTACTAATAACAGCCCGAGAAAATTTCTGTGGTGTAATGACTGCTCAAAGACATTGCCTCCTGAGAATTCTAATAATCAAGTGTGCTTGATCCAAAATTTAGTACCAAATTACGTCCACGTTCCCCCGATTACTGCAGAGGTTTTTCTGACGTTAGTTGTCCACGTATTTTATTTGAATGCCACAAGCAGCTTGAGAATAAAGGATTCAAGCAGTAAAAATGACCTCCGCTCCTCCTCCCCTCTTTGTACAGTAAATACGGCATCCGCAGATACACGCTCGGCATTAGAAAGGGGAATATGCAGCAGCACTCCAAAGGGTTCCTCCGACTGAAGCCAGGTAACATTTAAGATCCTCCTTCCTCACCCAAAAAACAACCTTTCATTAATTCCCTCGGATTTATACGTTCAACAAACAAACCGCTAAAACCTGACACCGGCAGACGATAAATATTTCTTCGGCCTTTTCAATAAGTGAACAGCAATTTTACATTCACTGATCTCTAGATACTTCAGTTAATATTCCCCCCTGTTGTAAAATACGAGAGCGGATAACTGAAGCCCTGCCGTAGCGCTCACTGCAAATCACGGGCTACCGGTATCTGGCGGTGAGGCTTTGACACCCATATTGATGAAAGCTGCCTCATTGGACCCACACAACATATCCTATTAATTTTCGGTTAAATTTACGACATTTCAGCTATAGCGCTGGACCAGC
Source organism: Steatornis caripensis (assembly GCA_013398225.1). NCBI lineage: Eukaryota > Metazoa > Chordata > Aves > Caprimulgiformes > Steatornithidae > Steatornis > Steatornis caripensis. Next base: position 24,108 of record VZSC01008006.1, read on the forward strand.
ATCACTCAAAATTTTATAGCAAGTCAAAGCTACGCGCAGGCAGACACCCACACGGAAGGGCCAGGTATGCATGCCTGCACCTATACGGATCCCGCAGCTACTGCACAGGTTGCACACATACAAATAAGCTCCGGTAATCACCCTCATCTCTGGAAAACGGCGGTGAGCATAAAGAGCAGCCTATCGATGGTTAAAATAGACAGCTTTTTTCTCCCTGCATTAGAATCCCTCGCTGCCTCCTTCCTCACCTTTACAGACGAGCCGATCCTTAACCATTACTTAAGACGATCTTTCACTGTAACACACCAACTTACTGACTACAAAACCGCAGACGGAGCACATACTGCACCCAGAGCCAACGCTCAGCACCTCCGTATCCAGAGCTAACCTGTAACACCTCTTTCAGCCTAAAAACTAACCGGGGCCATTCCTACATTGCTACTAAATACGTGTTTTCCAGTCTCTTACTAGAAAGAATCAGTTCCCTCAACTCCCGTGTATTTTCCTAAAGGCGGTCGCTGTCCTTTTTGTTTTTCTTAATTCCACACTCCTGTCTTTTTGCGTTTTGCATCCTTGCACAGAAATCGGATATAAAATAGCAGAATTGGAAGAGCTTGAGGTTCACTGCAGGGGCCTTCCAGCAACCCGCACTCCGCAGCTCGCTCCAAGACCCTCACTGGTAATTTGACTGCCAGACCCCACAAACTCCTGGCTACGAGCAATGGGTCACCCCAGCTGCTGCCACGCTTCTTCGCGATACGAGGGAGCTCAACTCAACCAAGCGAAAGGGCAAATGGACACTGCAAGACCCCGGAGCTCCTGGTGCTCCTTCCCCGCCTCCCACAGCCCGGCTGCATTTCCCACCACTGGGAACAAGCAGGGGACCCCAGCGCCCGTCGGCTCCATCCCGGCCGGGGAGGTGAAGACCTGCGCTCTTGGACCTCCCGTGCACACGCACGGCCGGGCACCACCGTGCCGAAAACGGAGGGCAGGAGATGCCTGGACAACTGCAGCTCGCTCTCTACTCACAACAGCACTCGCGGCTTGCACGGCAGACCCGAGCCCGCTCCCAGCCGGGCCCACCAGCAGAGCAAAGGTGATCCCTATGTGTCAGAGCGAGCAGGATCAGGCCCCCTGCCAACGTGCACCTCGCCTTACCCACTGCCCTCCCGCTCACCGAACCATTTAAAGTCCGTTAAAACCACAGCCTTTTCTGAACTGACGGCCCCGTGACATCGCGCGAGGCCAAATCCTGCTCGCTTCACATCACCCGCGCCACGCAAAAGCATGATTTGGCTCGCCGAGCCTCCCGCGCCAAACGAGCGCCAGGGCAAAACCCCCAGCCGAGAAGCTTCCCCACGCACAGAACTCCCCGCCGTGGCCGTCCCTCCAGCCGAGGGACCTATCTGGGACCACGGCGAGGAGAGCGGGTTTAATTCTTGCTTGACAGATACTGTGTTTCGTCTTTTCAACAGAGCGGCGCCGTACGTAAATACAGCGTTACATCATACCGCCGCTCCTCCATATTTGGTGATTTAGTATGGCTTCAGAGCTCGGAAGACTACAAATCCCTTCCGCCAGGCTCCCGCCTCCATTAATCATGCCCTACGCTTCTGCTCGTTTTCCGTCAGATCGCAGGCAGCACATGGAAATGGGCACTGCCCTCTACCACTCTGGGGAAACAAAAAAAAAAAAAAAACAAAACAACTTTTAACGTCCGTGGCTGGGAAGTGCAATATGAGGAATTACTGGGTTTTTCAAGTCTCTCTTAAAATGTAGCTTAGCAGCAGCTGAGCCTCTGTTTCTGTTTAAAATACATGTATATAAACCCACGTAGATGTATTCAAAGTAGTATCTATTGCTCTGCAGAAATAGCATATATTCATTCACACGACGTGCGCGTGTGCGCGCGCGTGGCTTTGCGTATACACGTGCGCGCAGGCAGACACGCGCGCACCGATAACGTACTCGCTGCCACCGCAAAACCTTCAAAACTACAGCTCTCCGGAGCGATTTGGAGGCCAGGGAGGCCACGGGAGTACCGCGCTGAACCTCCCAGCGCCTACTGCCCTATTACAGTTTAACTTAGTGGCCANCGCGTGTGCGCGCGCGCGGCTTTGCGTATACACGTGCGCGCAGGCAGACACGCGCGCACCGATAACGTACTCGCTGCCACCGCAAAACCTTCAAAACTACAGCTCTCCGGAGCGATTTGGAGGCCAGGGAGGCCACGGGAGTACCGCGCTGAACCTCCCAGCGCCTACTGCCCTATTACAGTTTAACTTAGTGGCCAAAGCAAGCCCAAGACAAGCTCCAGCACATCGCACGATGATGTACTGCGCCTCTGACGACACTGAGCGGTCCCGCGGGCTCCCCGTAGAGAGGTACCAGCAGTGCCACATCCCAAAGATCGCTGGGAAGGGGGGTTCGAAACTGGTTCAGGCATTTGTTGATTTTGATACGCTGCGGTCTCGCCCGTTTTCGACCGGCAGTATTGGCGCGGTTTGAAGTGATTTGCAACGCTCGCTGCAAACCGGTAGTGCTCTTGTTTACTAGCAGGACTTCAAAACCAGAGCGGGGCTCTGGGATTTTCTTTCACGTAGTACGCTCTAGGTTTTTTTTTACCTCATTTGCAAAAATACCTGCACAGCGAATGGCTTTCTGGGTTTTTTAACAAAAAAAAAAAAAAAAAAAATTACACTAAAAAATGGAATTTTTTACCCTTTTTTTAAAANAAACCAGAGCGGGGCTCTGGGATTTTCTTTCACGTAGTACGCTCTAGGTTTTTTTTTACCTCATTTGCAAAAATACCTGCACAGCGAATGGCTTTCTGGGTTTTTTAACAAAAAAAAAAAAAAAAATTACGCTAAGAAATGGAATTATTTACCCTTTTTTTAAAAATCACATTTCATATTGTTTCTTGCACGAAACAGAACTCTGCCTCGGACATTTGTACGGCTGACATGTGGTTGTGTAAACCGCAAACAAAATCAAGATACATCTGTCAAAACCACATCAGAGACAAGAGAGAGCACAGCGAAGCATTTATCATTTGGCTGAGGAGGCAGGCTGCAGAGAGCGGCCTTTCCTGTCAAACCAACCTTTTGAAATTTCCAACATGCCCTTAAACTTTTCGAATAAGCATGTCTGTGCGCTTCAGCAACTGCCCTCTCTACTCTGGCCTGGCCAGTCGAAAATGGCATCTTAAAGTCAAGGTCGGTGGTGTCACTTTGCCATGGGGCTGTGTTTAATTACAGTCCATACGCTGACAGCCAATATGGAACCAAGGCCGGCTGACGCTCGGTTAACTCTTTCAGCCCTGACTTTGCCAAAGACTCGAAAGCTCCTCGCTTCATCGCGCGGCAGGCTCTGAAATCCCCTCCTGCAGCGCTACGGCAGGCGAGACACCGGGAGACGGTGACTACAATACAGGCAAATCACGAGAGCAGCCTCAAACAATACCATTAGAAACACCGGCTGGCACGGCACGTGCCTGTTGATCCTGCCTCTGCGCAGGCACCAGGAAATACCGGTCGTGCGCTCACCACTAACCGAAGGCAGGGTATTTAACACGTCGGCCGTCACGGCGAGCAGAACAGAGAGACAGACACAGCAGTTTACAACTGCGAACACGCTACGTTGCAACTGAAACGGAAATAAACTCGCAAACACTTCTCCTTGCTTTAATTTACCTGCTATGTGTTCCTGTTTAGGGCAAATTCCTCTAGATGACGTTGATAAACAATCGTCATCCTCTGGCGTAACCTGGATGCCAACCTCCACGGGATTGGATGCTTTTTTCAGCTCACTTGGTGAGGGTGAAGGTGGCTTATCCACAGCCTTCTCTAAGCAGAGACTGCCATTGCATTGTTTCCGTTTGTGCTCAATAAAAATAAGAATGTCCCCCAACGGGAAGTTCATCTGACACTGGCCACAAGTGAGGAGGTCGTGGTCCCCTTCCGGAGCTCCCAATGTGCCATGTTCAGGTTCGTCATCAGTGAGAATGGCTTCAAGAGGTTCGGCTGCAGTTTGAGAAACAAAAGGAGAATCATTAGAGCTCTCGGGAAAGGCACCGGGCGCAGGGGGAGGAACGCACCGAGCCCCCTCTTCGTGAATATTACACCCTGCTCGCAACGCCCGCCTGCTCCCCCCCCCCAACTAAACCCATGCAACACGGCTATCAGCACGGCGGCGAGCCGACGAATTCATCAGTTAAAGGGAAGAGATGTGGCAGAAGCAGCTGTAGCATGCAGAACTCGGACAGCGAGCGCTGCAACTGCCTCTGTGTTCCTACACGAGGACAAATCCCTGATCCGATGGAACAATTCGGTGGTAAAATTGAATGAATAGGCTGAAAGAATACACCGCAAAACTCTCGTGGTACCACGAAGAGAAGCGAATGCGGCGGTTTACTGCCGGATGTATTATTTATGTATATGAATTCAAGGCTAAAAGCAGAGCACACGCTCTCTCACGCACACATGGGTGTGTATTTTCCACCGGCCAGACCTACTTTCTAAAATCCAGAAGCCAGAACTACGCGGGTGCAGGCAAAACGCATTTCAACGTAACAGATACTGCACGTTCCCTACACAGGCCGTGCAGGTAGCATGCGCGTGTGTAAAAGAAAAGAGAGGGAGAGCCAGACCGCGTGGCCGCACACACCCAGGCGCCGACACACGGGGCGCGTATCGCCCTTTAGAACGCACGTGCACGCGTATACGTAGGTATCTGTGCCGCTGTCAGCCTGCTCGCGGCTTCCAGTTTAAAAATTCAAAAGCCGGGAGTTATTCGTGGGGGAGGGAGGGGACGAGACAAACAAATAAATAAATAAATAAATGGATAAATAAATAAATAAATAAATAGACAGGCAGAAACCGAAATGCTAGAAAGCGAGTGCAGCGGAGATGCCTGCGGGGTGGGGGGAGGCACCTCTCACTTTTCAGCTGCTCCTCGGGATTCCAATAAATATCACATTCACGACCGAGTCCACCCGGGGATATTGGCTAGATGGGATATTTTTTAGCACTTAAGGAAACAAGGCAATTAGTCATTTTTCCTTTTTTTGTTTTTTATCGTGAAATAAAGGAATGCCTAAATTATCTCGAACGTGTTAGCACTGGCGGCCCCCAGCACCTAAAAATCAGCGCGGCCAAGCGACTGCCACATTTCCTCGCAACAGTGAGAAGCGCCTTCTTTAAACTCAAAATACCTTGCCTAATGTTGTCAAAGTTGACAAATTTTCTGAATGAGCTCCAAAAAGCTTCATTATGAGGCTGTTTCTGCTCACAGAATCGTCAGTGGATGCTCTAAGGAGGCAGACGCCGCTCTCTTTTCTGCTGGGTTTTTGGGGTTTTTTTTGTTCTTTTTCTGCTAAGTTTGCAGAGAAATACCTTGGCAATCTCTGTGCGGTCTCCATCACTGTTGCCTTTCACGAGGGG
>VZSC01008018.1:0-10631 GCA_013398225.1 Steatornis caripensis
ATGTTGTCGCGCAGCACCTTGCGGTGGCGCTTAGCACCTCCCTTACCGAGCCCCTTGCCGCCCTTGCCTCTGCCAGACATGGTATCGCCTGCGACTACTGCGAGCTGTGGGGCTCAGCTGCCGCTGCGGCGGTGTTTAAGTGTTGGGAGCCGACCTGATTGGGAGCAGGGGCGGGCGCGGCTGGCGGGGGCGGGGCCTTCTCCCCTTGCTGCTCTCGGGCACCTCCCCGTCGCCCCGGCCGGTTTCGCCGCGCCGCTCCCCGCCTCCGTCCGTGCCTCCGCCTCGCTCGCCGTCCCCCACCTCCGGTGCCCCTGAAGCGCCCTTTCCCGGCATCTTCGCCTCCGAGCGGGGCGGCGGCGCACAGATCTTCCTTTTTTCGAGCGGCCGAGCACGCCACTGCATGGGGAGCCTCGGGGCTGAGGCCTCTGCGGATCATTGTTAAGGTCATGCTGACCATATTTCAATAGTTTTGATATCACATCGCTAAGACTCGATGGTAGTAATGAGAAATGGCTGATAAATTTAAAAACTGACTTGTTGCCTCAATGGCCTTATGCTAGTATTTGGCTTATGCTTTGAAGCATAACGAAAATAAAGTCTATGTCTTCACCTCGTACCAGAAAGAACTATACTTACTTTTCTAGAAGCTGGCTATGTCTGACTCTCAGGCCATAGCATCACTTGTGGGTCCATAATGGTCCTTTTCAGTATAGAAGTTGGGAAGATCCTTTATTTTCTATCCTGTTTCTGGAGTGTTGCTTGATATTAAGTTACACACATCCTGGTTACTTTCAAAAAGCAGTATATTTCCATGTAGATCACTGCTACTAACCGGATGAAAATTAGTCATATATGTCAAATGTACAACAAAATCAGCTGTGTCAACTATGTGCATGTGCATGTTTTCAAACGCCCGACATCATTTTGATTGGCTACTCTTTCGTGTTATGTGTTTTCCTTTCACAAGTGTACATTGCCTGTGACAACGTTTTTCTCTGTTATTTTGGCATGACTTCATGAGTCTGAAAATCAATCATCATGACTGTTAAATCCATACCTCATTTCTGCTGACTGTCCTTGCAGTCCTCCTTTTCATAGCCAAGGGCCCACTGGGGCTATTAGATTAGCATAATTCCAATATGGAGAATTTGCCTATGCTCATCTTGGCCGAACATTACTCACACAGAGACAGAGGAGAGCCCTTCAACCTTAAGGTCTCAGGGAGATCTTTGTGAACTCTGAGAACCCTTTGTCCCACTGAATTTGGCATTTGGTTCTGCCTCAGCTGCGGTGACTCCAGGAGGGAAGGTCTGTGTGTGGTGGGATCCAAAAGTGTAATGGTGAGGTAATTCTTTCCTAGCATTTTTTAGCACAGATATTTTATATAGGAATGTCTCTTACTGGCCCCAAAACCTTTTGATTTCTTTTTCTCCATTCTTTCAAATGACTTATCGCTCCCTCTGATTTAAATATATTCCCTTCACCTCTTTTCAGTTACAGGAAAGGGGATTCAGATCACTCTGCTGGTTGCCACTTTATCTACACCACATAAAGCATGTTTTTCAGCACCAGTTTGTAACGCACACTGAGGACACTTAACTATATAAATGAGATTCTCCTCTATCAAAGGGATATAGTACATGCAGTATGCATGTCCATTACCCTTTGTTCATCTACCATTCACACAGTACCTGTTCCTCAGCCTTTTATAATTTGTCATGCTCAAGCCAAATGAGAGATATTATGCCTAGAGAAAGCAATCAATAAACACACAGGAGAGAAACCCATTCAAGGCTCTCCAATTCAAAGACATCCCCTCTGAATCGGTGAGTTCCTGACCTACAAATCACTAGGAATTAAGGGATCATTTTTATGAGATATCAGTTATACCATGCCTCCGTCACAGATTGGATGTTAGCACAGTGGAAGTTGCCTGTGAATTATTTGGTTCTTGTTGTGATCATAAGTCTCAGTCTGGAATGCAATTCAAATGGCGGCACAATCTCAAGGCCATCCTACTCATATTGCCCGTTCATTTCTCCCCCCTCTGGATCCATGCTGATATTCCTAACTGCAGAAACAAGTTCTGCTACTACACTCAGTATTCTTCCTCTGTCCTCTCCCAGACTTAAACCTTGTGTGTTCCCAATACTAGCCCAGTAGAGCTAGTGTGTTCTTCAACACTGAAGAGATCATAACCAGGTGACCCTGCTACCCTAAGGAGAAGACGACCAAAAACAAGACCCAAACCACACAAAACCAGGGCTAAGACTATTCATCATGTTAAGAAAACAAACATATGTTGTAAAATGAAAAAAGAAAAACCTAAACCAACAGTTTTCAAGTGTAAGAGGCTTTTCTTTTCATTAGTGTCAAATACATCCAGTGATGTGGCTGACAGCAGTAACCCTTGAAAGCCTGTGCATGTAGTCAAGCACGCCAAGGCCTGTTTTCTTCTAAAGAATTAACAAAACAAGCACAGATTGCACCTTTGCCTCCACTTAGGGATTGTTTGTTTTTTTCTTTAGTTATTTTATTTTTTCCTTTTTTCTTTCCTTATTTCTTCCCCCCTTCCCCCGCCCCCAGAAGATGTTTATATAAATGAATGTACATTAGATCTGGACAGTTACTATCACCATTAGTCAAATGTTTACCTTATTGATCATCAGGCCCTTTTTTCAACAGCTTTGCATAATCTGGGCTATTAAATTTGCTTTCGTGTAGGTGTCCCCTATTGCAGTTTGGGTAAAACCAAATTCCCATCTAGTTTCTCTTTACTTACTTCCTCTATACAGCTGAGCACAGGTTGATTCCTGTTCCTAGCTGCTCAGTACTGGCCTTGTGTGCTAGTCTTGTTAACTGTACAATTAAATGTAAGATGTTACAAACTAGTAACCTCAAACAGGGCACAAAAGTTAGAATGGTTATTCTACTCATTATGTCATGCATGAATCAACCAAATCTTGACTGTATGTTCAGTGTCCAAAACAGAAAAAAACTATGTCAGGAAGACTGAGATTTAGACTTAATACACTTATTGAAACCAATTCTTCTTTCGGAGACCAGATCATACAAGACAAGTTGCAGCAAAATAGATTAAATATATTAATCTTGAATGTGCCCAGACTGTATACACATACTCCCACGAGCCTGTGAATTCCTGACTTCCTAACTGCCTGATAGCATGAGTGCCAAGTGACTGGACTAATTTCTAAATTGTGAGGAAATCCGGGCACCAGCCAGCTCTTCCAGTGCCCCAGGCAGTCTGGAAGACATCCTAACCAGGGACAGTGCTGTTCTGGCACCAGCCCATGGACTGTACAGCTGCAAAGCATGTACTGTGAAAAACATAAGCTACAGCACAGCACTTTTCCATGCTGAACAACTCTTCAAAACCTTTTTGCTCCCTTCTGTGGGAAGACAGCCAGCCTATACTGCTGGCACCCAAGTGCTACCTTGCGATACTCCTGCTCTAGAAAGATGGCACAAATAGTCTCATCTGGAGTCAGTACCTGCTTCACCCCCACACCTCTGAGGAAAACCAGCAAGGCAGCATCCCTTAATTAGAGCACCTTCACGTGGAGTGTGACACAGTGCTTTGGCTCTCAGCAATGGCAGAAATACAGCCTAGACTGTGTCTGTGTGCCACCATCACTGCCTGTGTGGAAAAAAAAATGGGTTGCCTGCCAACCCAAATGTACCTGGAAGCCTGTCACATCAGCTCCTGGGGTGTCACCAGCCAGGGAGATGGCAGATTGCAGACCAGCTGTGCATGCCTTACATGCCCAAGGACACTTTGCCCCTCCATAAGTACCAAACATGGTTCTGGCTGAAGTGGGAGGGGATGCGTAGATTGATCACATTGCTTCCTCGCTCTTACCAGCAGTCACAGGGAAGACTGGCACACAAATAGGAAAAGATGGCGGGCAGAAAGCACGCAGAATTGCTGGAGTATTGTGGGGAGGAAGAGCAAGTGGCTCAGCATCACTCTGTGTGACCTACTCACTGGTCTGAGCAGTCAGGTTTCAGCGCTGAGGGAGAGGCTGCTCTGAAAGGACAGTGTGCTGGCACCCTTCCTTGGTGGAATTCACTATAAATGCAGGTGAAAGAGAGGCACTGTCAGTTCAGGAGGAGATTATTTCTTTGGGGAGCCATGAGTGATGGAGCTTCTGTTAATGTTGCTTACCTTTCATGGACAGTTTGTCTCAGGGCCTGAGGTCCTAAGTCACTAGTTGATGACTACATTCAAAGCATGCCAGGGTGTTCCAGAAGACAGTTTGTCAAGTGCGTTAAGTTAGTTTTCGAAAACCAAAGAAGTTTAAGACATAAATAATTACATTCTTTGATATCTGACTCACAGTGAGAACCATTTCTTTGCCTGTGGGTGAAAAAAGTAAAAATGTGTTAACCTGGTAAATTCCCCTACAGTGGAGAACAAAGTAAATCTTTTTTCCTGGTTAGCTGTTCTGTGAAGGGTTTTGGCCCTTTGCATTTTTCCTGTTTTTTTTTTTTCCTTCGCTTTCCCAGTGCCTCCTAACTATAGACATATCCAGGTTTTGGACTGTAGGTTTTCGATTCCCAAATGGCATGCTATGAGAATGATGAAGGGAGGCCACAGTAAGTGCCCCAACCCTTAACGAAGAGTGCAAGGAGGGGTGTGCAACATTCCAGGAAGCTGAGTCTACAGGGACAGTCATTTGTTGCCCTACCCTGTTTGTCCTGCTCACTACAGATGCTCAGCCATACATTGGATTTAAAAGGCCTTGTGTAGCCTCATTACACTTAGGAGTCTTTAACAGCAGCAGCAACAACATTAGTATTACGTAGGCAGAGACTTGTTTGCTGAGCTGCAATGAGTTTGTAGTTTGTTAGGTGCCGCTTTAAAATTGCTTAGCTAAGGGTTAAAAGCTGTTAAACTGTGCTGGCTGGTTTGATCACACAAGTTATTACATTTGTAACTCAGATGAAGAATGAAGTCACTGAGGGCAAGGAAGGCATGGGTGTAACACTGTAATAGGAGTGCAATCATGGTGGCAGGGAGTATTTGCAGCTCTTTCCTGTGGAACATGTATGTGGGATTGCAGCACACAGCACAAAGGCCCTCACCTAAATCTCTCTGGAAATCGTCACTTGAAGGAAGGAGAGGGGCTGTAGTGCAGAAGCATATTAGCCATAGCTCCTCCAGCTAAGAACAACTGACCATGGGACTCACCTACAGCAGGTTGAGCCGCCCATTAGTCACATTTGTGTGGCTAGCTCTCATGCTAATGCTGCCAAACAAAATTGCTTGAGAAGAACAACTACCGTGCTACCTCTCGTTATTGCAAACATATCTAAATATAACCCAGAGCTCATTTCTTAGGAACAAGTACTGGCAGGTCCTAAACTGGAGATGGGAATGTTTGATAGCTCTCAGGGGCAGCACCAGCCCTTGACTGTGGTTCATGTGTCTGCTTGCTTATACCAACAGGTGTTAATAGATAACTGCAAAAGTTGGACAGACCTGCGTATCTGAAGGGAAGTGACTTGCAGGGTTCAGATTGTAATCTTGTGCAGGTTTGTGATGTTGTGTGGCCTGCTGGGATGCCTATGAGATGAGAAGGACTGAAATAATTCAGATGTAGTAGACATTACAGTGATGCTCTCTCTAAAAGTGTCTCTGGAGATCCTGGTATCACTCTCCTCTTTTAATATTCATTATTATTATTAATATTAATTATATTACTAGTCATTATATGAAGTCTACCTCCCTCCAGTCACACTGGAAAAGCAAAACTGCTTGCCAGATTTTATGTGGTGCTTTCTTCATGGAGTCTTTCTACAATATCCTACGCCTAAACCAGGATTACTTCTTTTTCTCATTTGCTGAGCTGGAGGTGAAACTGCCATTCCTGCCTTTTATACAATCGTTCACTACATTTTTCTTTGCCTGAGTACAGCTGTCCATTCCTTTTAAACTATCTGCTCTGACTGCAGAATAAACTCTTTTTAAAATTGCCAAATGCACCTTAACTTTCCAAAATGTTGTTCCTGCATGTATTTCTTTCATGTAAAGAACATGTGTTTCAAGCAGTGATTCTACATCACTGAAGTTATTTTATGTCTTTGATGCAAAGCTATTAAAAAAGAAAGATCAGAGCTTCTGTCTGTGTCATTAAATTTCTGCAGTTACTTTAATTTATTTAAAGATAGTAGACTAACTGTTGGAGATCAGGAGCTGCTACACATATTATTAGCTATCTCTGCTGGGAACGAGGAGAAGGTAGCACTTGCTGGGAGAAAAGCCAGGCAGACAACTGGGATGGTGACCATTTAAGCCACCTCAATTTCAGCCACCAATAAATGTGAATCAACACTCTGTGAAGCCACAACAGAGGGCTGGAGTATTTAAATCTCCTCCAGTGAAGGTTACTGAAGTAAACATGTAAGAGTTCAAAATAACAACAGTAGGCAACACGAGTTTTCATCTTGCTCACATGTCACTCATAGTCTACACTTTTCCTTTATCTATGTGCTATGAAGTGTCTTGGTAGCTGCTAAACGTCATCTCCTCCCAGCATTGGTACTTTATTTCATTATGTAGTCAAGTCAATGGAAAGTCTCATTCATTGATTTCCAAAACATATAGGATATAAGCTTAAAAAATATACGTTTATTTTGCTTTACTTTTGGTAATTTGTGAAGGTATATTTTCAATACCCACAACACTCCAATTTATTTCCTTCCTGTATCCTTATTTTATGTTACGTAACTTTTCCAAACAACAGCTTGAAAGTCCCAGTTTGATTAGCCTTTCTCTCAGTTATCTTCCTGTTGCAACATTACAGAGTTCAGGTCCACTTTTCCTGCAACCTTTTTTCTGATTTGTTTTTTCTGGGGTGCAGGTTGCTATTTTTACTTTCATTGCATTTATTTATAGTTTCATATTCACTTGAGTAAACTAAAATATTTTCATGTTATATACGCCTTTAGTATTTACAGAACAGCCATTGTAAATGAAACAATGAGTTGGAAATACGATTACACCTACCGAAACCTATCTATTCATACAATCGGAAATTTTGGTTGCTAATAGGTATTTAAATACTGTATTCACATTATATGTTATATCTGGTAATATCAAAGGAAATCAGAGAGCAGGGCTGAAGTGTAGTCTTTGTGATTCTTAAATAACTACAAAAGGCAATGGCTAATACACTTGTTCATAATCAGTACAGATTAACGAAATATTATTCCAAGGCTCTGTTCTGTTCAGCATATTACATCATCTTCCACCAGATATCAATATTGATTGAATTCTTACTGATCCTTTAGGAATGACCTATGGCCTACCTCTCCCCTGGTTAAAACTCAGCTTATCACAAAGTGCTGTAGTTTTTGTCCTGAAAGCATTTCCTCATTTCAGTGATGGCTGTAAAATGTATAAGGATGAATTCAATGGATTTTACTTAGAGTGGGAAGAGGATTCAGAATTGCCTTTAGATAAACCTTTGTGTAGACACACTGTGTGAAATGTGTAAAAAAACCCCAACAGTAACACAGTTTTAAATTCTACTACTATGAGAGAAACATACATAACAAGATAATACTCTGTAGGCAGGAAGAGCATAACTATTAAACTGCTACACCAGTCCTTGCACATCTTAAATTACCAGAGAGACAAAGATAATTTCAGTAAACATCACCAGAAGTATAGGAGGTTGCTTTCTTTTACAATGCTGCAGTTCTGTAATGTTAGATATCAAATGACTGTTTACTTGAAATTGAAACGCAGTATGAAAAGGAAATAGCTTGATTTACTTAATAATCGGTACAGAAATTCGCATGGAAAACAAACAAAAGAAAGAAAAGACCTAACATAAGATAGCAGGGCAAGTTTGCCTCTCTTCTACTGAAATTCCAGGAAGACAAAATAAAACAACTTGTACGTTCATAAATCTCCAGATATTACCAAATTCCTTATGGCTCTATATAAAGTGTAATAGGAGGTTGTACGAGACCCTTTTTCACTAGACTTTAGCGTTTTAGGAGGTAAAACACATGGTCAAAGGAACCGGTTCTTAATCCATATTCAGAGCTGAAAGAGAGAGTTTGTGTTACTTCCTCCTCTTCAAAATCAATTTAAACTGCCAAAATAGCTTTAAATTGGCACATTTCAACTTTGACCGTAAGAAAACCCTCTAAAGAATCAGACTGTGGCGTTGCTGTAACATTTATGTCAAAAGGAAATTTTTAATTTGCAAGGAAAAACAAAAGTTTCTCTCTTCAGAGGTCTCTCCAGCAGCAGCACACGGGATTTATCGCTTCTCCTTTAACTCAGCCCGCGTGTTTTCGGCTGGAAACTCTCCCGAACGCAAGTACCTGCTCTTCTCCTCCCTCACCGGGGAAACGGGGCGATTTGGTGGCAGAAATTCCGAGGAAAACACACTTTTGTGAGTCCAAAGAAACACAAATCGAGCACACCGAAGGGCTCCCCGGCTCTGCAGCGGGGCGGGCTCTGCAACGCACCAATCACCGCGCGGCTCCTCTCTAAAAATACGAGCAGCTGACCCGCGGCAGCCCAATTGTGTTCGCCTGCTCCGCAGAGGACGCTGCTGCCATGTCCGAGACCGCTCCCGCTGCCGCCCCCGATGCACCCGCGCCCGCCGCCAAGGCCGCCGCCAAGAAGCCGAAGAAGGCGGCGGGCGGCTCCAAAGCCCGCAAGCCGGCGGGCCCCAGCGTCACTGAGCTGATTACCAAGGCCGTGTCCGCTTCCAAGGAGCGCAAGGGACTTTCGTTGGCCGCGCTCAAGAAGGCGCTGGCCGCCGGCGGCTACGACGTGGAGAAGAACAACAGCCGCATCAAGCTGGGTCTCAAGAGCCTCGTCAGCAAGGGCACCCTGGTGCAGACCAAGGGCACCGGCGCCTCCGGGTCTTTCCGCCTCAATAAGAAGCCCGGAGAAGTGAAGGAAAAAGCTCCTAAGAAGCGGGCACCCGCAGCCAAGCCCAAGAAGCCGGCGGCCAAGAAGCCCGCCAGCGCTGCCAAGAAGCCCAAGAAGGCAGCGGCCGTGAAGAAAAGCCCCAAGAAGGCGAAGAAGCCGGCGGCCACCGCGGCTAAGAAAGCGGCCAAGACCCCCAAGAAAGCTGCGAAGGCGGGCCGCCCCAAGAAGGCAGCGAAGAGTCCGGCCAAGGCAAAGGCGGTGAAGCCCAAAGCAGCCAAGCCCAAGACGGCAAAACCGAAAACTGCCAAGGCAAAGAAGGCGGCGCCCAAAAAGAAGTAAATATTATCAGGAGACTCGTGCTTTACATATTTTGTTTTCCAACGGCTCTTTTAAGAGCCACCCACACTTTCCCTAAAGGAGCTGAGGCACCGAGGTCGTCTGTACCCTGCAGCAAGGGATCCACTAATTCGTAAGTCGTCAGAGGTCAATTATGTCTTTCGTTTTCCCCTACGATTGCAGAAAGAAACGCTAACGAGCACGGTGTAACGCGGCGGCTTTAGGGAAGTGTTAGACTTTTACATTTTTTTTCCGAGTAATTGGTTTGACTGCCAGGAAGCAATGTTTTATAGTAATGATTTTGTAAAAATCGGATGTGCTTTTTTTTTAAGAATATATTTTGTAACAAAAGTAATGCAGCTGTCAGGCACGCTACTACTGAGCCATGTCTAAGCTATTGTATTTCTCTTCAAGTGTCTCCTTAAATGGTTTTGCCTGGGGGGAGGAGGGGAGGGTTTCCCTACTGACCCAAAACCAGCCCTGAGCTCTCCCGTTCCTTTTGTTCCCGATGAGAAAGAGCTTTTAAGTATTGAAAAAGCCCGCCCTGACGAAGGATTGGCCAGCGGAGAGCCCGGCCCGCTGCCCCTTCCCCCCCTTCCCCGAAGAAGATTACTACTCGTATCTCTGCAGCTGTTTCAGCCACTCGGAGAAGAAAAACGCGGAAGAGCGGGGAGGGAAGGGAGCTCTCGCCCAAATACAGTGTTCCCATGTTCTCTGGGTTAACATCTAAATAGAAAGTATCCCGTGCCAGCAGGAACTTGTTTTGGGAGGACGTTTTGTCACGACTTTGTGTTAATGAAAACATGGAAAGCGTTGCTACTATCACCAAGCCAAAAATTGTTAATAAATATGGAGAAAAGTCAAAACACGGGTTGAGTAATTCCTATGAAACGGTATAACTGTAGTACGGATAACTGAGCTCTCTTATGATTTTGTGGGTGGCTCTGAAAAGAGCCTTTGGATTATTTTCTTCGTAAGAGACAACGTATTGCCTTTCCCTTGTGTTCACTTGGCTTTAGCCTTGTGGCTATCAGTCTTCTTGGGCAGCAGCACGGCCTGGATGTTGGGCAGCACACCACCCTGCGCGATTGTCACCTTGCCCAGCAGCTTGTTGAGCTCCTCGTCGTTGCGGATGGCCAGCTGCAGGTGGCGCGGGATGATGCGCGTCTTCTTGTTGTCGCGGGCCGCGTTGCCCGCCAGCTCCAGGATCTCGGCCGTCAGGTACTCCAGCACGGCCGCCAGGTACACCGGCGCGCCGGCGCCCACCCGCTCCGCGTAGTTGCCCTTGCGCAGCAGCCGGTGCACGCGGCCCACGGGGAACTGCAGCCCGGCCCGCGACGAGCGCGACTTGGCCTTGGCGCGCGCCTTCCCGCCC
>VZSC01008018.1:27935-43150 GCA_013398225.1 Steatornis caripensis
GGGTTTTCTCATCCTTTTGTTCATGCAAAGCACTGACTTTCCCGCAGCAACAGGCCAAAGAGATAGTCGGCCATCCTGTACCTCCCTTAACGTTTTGTGTGCTTTCAGATCTTACTGAAGAACTGATTCCCTGAACACAGACTGACATATGAAAGGGGAGTTCTGGGCCCATTTCCACGAGACAGAAAATCCTACCCTGGGCCGGCAATACAGAGCAAAATTGTTTTATTCATCACATTAGCTGTGTACAGGCAGATTTCATTGCCGTTTTCCTTGTACTTCTGCTTCTCATCGGTATCTGTTCCTATAACGAAAATTTGCTTCTTGTTGCTAGAACCTTCCTTCTCCCTTTGCCAGACTTGAAGGTGACTTGTTTGAGGATTTCTCAAGATTTTGGTCTCTTCCATTGGTTTCAGCCTCTTGGCTTTGGGGTTGTACTTGGACTCAGGCTTTGTCTTACATGCTGTGCCTATGCATTCCTGATTCCAATGGCTGCACTTTCCTGGCTCAAATTCACCCTGTCACCAAACGGGACAAAAGAAAGTTATTCAACACCAATTTGATGTGAATAAGAAGGGTCTTCTTTATTCAGCATGCTGGGAACACGGAGTATTAGGTCCTCTAATGTGCTCACTTAACAACAAAATTCATATAGTTTATATACCTGTTATGTAAGTCCATTCTTAAGCTTAACCTTTACAGTGATTATTCCCTAACCTTAGCCTAAAACAATCGTTGGTCAACTCTACTTATTTCTACATATTGGAATCCTTGATACCCAAATCATAATGGGAAAGGTAAGGGGGTTCCCAAGCAGCATAAGTGTCCTTAGTTTCTTCAAGCAAAACACAAGAAAGTCCAGTAACTTCTTGGTGAGGTTTCTATGGTTGCACTCTTTAAACACAACACTCCTAACATTCCTAAACATTATATTCCACAATTTTCTACAATTTACTTCTTTTTCTACCTTTTAATCACAACTACTTTACCTACATGATTAAATCTTGATTATCTTTGCAACAATCCCAGCTTCATCCCCAAAGACTTGCCCGGGGATCCAGGGCTGTGGCTGTCCCCAATCATTACCACCATCCCTGCCCCATTTGCCATGTGCTGATGCTGAGGGGTTGTGTCCTTGTTGGTGACAGCAAGACCCTGCCTGCCCCACTGTACCCATCATCTTCCAGCTCACCTGCCCTTGCAGGGCAGCCCCCTCCGCTCCCTCACAAACTTTGTTGAACTTGTTTGTCCACCTAGGAATGTATTTACTGAAGTGAAATTAAACTTAATATAGAGTCTCCTCCCCTCTAAAACAGCCATCATTTGCACACCTGTCCCCATCTACGGTGTTAGAGATGGTAGCACAGATACGAGGATTGAAGTAAAAATTCAGCTACTTCCAAGCAGTTCCTGAGACATTGGCCTTCACTGTTGATCCTGCACAGATGACTTTTTGTAGCTCAACATGCCATCACTTTCTCAAATACCTGATGCTGGGATAATATCAGGGCAGTCTCCCCTTGATTTGCATAAAGATGCTCTATTGATGACTTGGAGTGACACAGTTCAAAATTGCATCTGCTATCAATATTTGTTGCCAAGTATCATAAGAATCAACAATAGTTGCCATTGGCCTGTTCTGTTTTTCCTTCCTCTTTCCTTCTCCTGTCCTCTTTCCCATCCACCTCACCCATCTGAAGTTGCCTCTTATTCATTATTCCCCTTGATGCCAGGAAGTTGCTACAAAGCAGCACTCTCCCATCCCCACTCCTCCTCCTCCTAAGGAAGGAGCATTTCTTCCTTACAGCACACAAGAAATGCCTGTCATTACTGAACATGTAGCACACACCTCTTCCCTGCATCATCAAATGTCCTGATTCTTGATTTGTGTTGCTGAATTGTGGTTTTAAGCTATAGAAACTTAGCCAAGGAATGTGCTGAACACTGCCATGTTTGGCCTAGACAGACCGTAGAAGCTTGTGGTGGGCATTCTTAAGCATCAGAGAAGACATTATTTCTCTGTCCAACTGACCAGAGAATAGTTACCACCCTCACTATCTTGCTTCAGTTCTCTGTGTGCAGTCAGGCAATAGAGAGATAGACAAAGGAGAAAAGTAGTGGCAGAGGTGACATAGTGATGCAAATGCATGCTATCCTGAAGAGAGAAAGATGTCCCAGCGAAACTGTGAATCAAAGCTGAAACACATTGACCACCTGCCTCAAGGGCCTGTATGCCCAAGTGATAGTTGGCAGCATCCTGTAGGGAACTGGATGCTGGTGGTAGCCACACACTTGCCTCTGCAGTGACCCTAGTGACAGGTGGGGCACACAGGGTGCTCATGAGCCAGGTTAAGAAAAAGAATCATCAAAAATTAGGGGTGTCATAGGTACATCCCACTGATTTTGCTGATCTAATTCTGTGAACAATACACACTTATTCTGTGAATACTGGGCTGCATGCAGAGGAACCTTGTCAGGGAAGCTTCCAGAATAATCTGCAAGGCCTGTAACACTTTTTTTTGGAGGAGAGGGAAACAGGAAACAGCAGTTAGGTACTATAGCAAAAAATCAAAGTGGCTTCTGGGAGCAAAAAGCCCACTGTGACTTTCTGGGTGGCACCTAGAAGGAGAGGAGCATGAGCTCCTTCTGAAATGCATGTCTTCCCAACCTCAAAATGTCTGGGAAGGTGCCATGGATATCAGCTTTCCAGTGTCTCAGCTTTCTTCTCAGTGCTCACCTGCAATGCTCTGCTGCTCATTTATCACAGCCTACAAGGAAAAAGGGTAGCTTAGATGCCTTCCACACCCTGAAGTACTGCAGCTGATTGCCCTCTTCCCATCTTTGTACTATTGCTTTCCACCATTGATCACAGGTTATCTAAACCAAGGCACCAGGCAGCTAGGAAGCAGCTCAACCACTCTGTCTCTGACTGCGCTGCCTGTGACCTGCAGGAGACCATACAGGACAGTTCAGTTGTACAACAAGGTGTACCGTTACGTGTTTGTCACGTCTTATTTTACCCTGACAAAAACCAGACCCACACTGCTGCAGGGACCAGGCAGAAGTCAAAACTAAAATTTTGTTCTCATCATCTTGAAATGCAAATGTAAACTTGGGCCCACGGCACAGCAGCTTCACTAAGGCTGCTCGTGGAGTGGACAGCCCAGGAAAGACAGTGCTGCCACCTCCTTCCCCAGAGTAATCCACAGTGGGAAAGAGCAGCTGTTCTCCAATGCACACGGCAGGCAACAGCAGTCCTGATGTGCTGCATTGCGAGATCCTAGATGACATGCATGAAGTGTGCAGGAGTAAAGGATACGTGGCGTTCATGTGGCATTGAAATGTATTGTTTCACATGTTCACGTTCCCCCCAAAAGATCTCAAACATTTGCCTGAACAATTAGAAATCATAAAACAAGTGATACCCAGAGTTCCCTTTCTACACCTCCTTCTGCTCTCTGACTTGTGCATACATGTCACGGTTTAATGCTGGGCTGGCTATTAAACGAATGACAGACACTCTTTGTTAACTCCCTCCCTCCCCAAAATGGAGGGGAAAGAGAAAAGGGAAAGAGACTTATGGATTGGAAAAGTTAAAAACCAGCTTTAATCTAACTACAAGAATTGTGTATTATAATAATGGGAAAACATGCACAAACCCGATATCAAGCTCCCCCCACCACCAATGACAAATATGTCACCTGAATGCTGTAGGGCACACCCCAGGAAAGTCCCAGACTGTACTCAGCAGCAGGCAGGAGCTGAATTCAGGATCAAAAGCAGAATAATCAGGTAGAGTCCTCCTCAGATGCATAAGCAAGGAGCAGGGTAGAGTTGGAGAGCAGCACCCTGCAACATCACCAGCCCCTACTAACAGCCCCATACTGGGCTTAAATAGGCTCCTGGGCCATGGGTGTGGGCGGAAGCACCAGGTGAGGCTGCTCATGGCCGTTAGAGCCCATCAGTGCCCTGGCCATAAAGGGAGAGGGAGTGACCCTTGTGATCCCTCACCTTTATTCTGAGCATGATGTATATGGGATGGAGTAGTGCATTGGGGTCAAACCAGGACAATACATTTTCCAAACATGTCATATTTTGTGTACCCTGTGACCCTCCCAGCTTATTAAAGTAATGAGTTAAGCAGAAAGGAAGAGTGGTGACAGACTGCTTTCTCTCTACCTGAATTCACATTCCCTACTGGCAAAAATACATTTTTTTATTAAACCATCAGTATATACATGTAAATTTGTCCAGTACAGTAATATTTTCATGCATATTATATTTATATCATATTTAAACATTAAATACTAAACAAAAAACTTTATAATTTGACTGATTGCTAGATGTTGACCTGAACTGATTCTTAGAATTAGCCCTTAACTTGAGCTTGAAAGTTATTGAAAACTATGTGGTCTGGAACAATCAAGGAGATATTTCTTTCTTGCTTTGAACCACAATAAAACTTTTTAAGAAATCTGAATATTTTTGCAAGGGGATAATTTTAAGAAAAATGAAGAAAGCTGTATTTATGGATCTCTCAACTAATTTTTCTGCCCAATGCCTACCATACCTCTGGTCATGGTTTCCTTATTCTAAGAGATTACTGATCTATCTGAGGATTTTAAATCTATATGAATACAAAAACCTTTTATCATGGGGAAGAGTACTTTGCTGGAGACTGAACAGTGTGCAGTGATAACCCCTTCCCTATTGAGACATGAATTTTTCTTACTCAAGTAACAATGTGTTATCATTTAGAACACCATGATAAATCAGTTTTAAAATAAAATCCATCATCCATAGACAAAAGATATCGCTCAAATCATCCAAAGTCTGCAATTACAACAAGGGCAGATTTGAATTGCCTTGAATGACTTTGTGACTTCATTTGTGTTTCTTACATACCTAGAGCAACCATAAGTCAGAATGAATTTAACTGGATCACATATACAAAGTATGAATGCTCAGCAGCACAGGCATCAGGAATGGCTACTTGCTTGATAAAATATTGGAGATGCTATGCAGCCTTAGGCAGCCCAAGGTGAAAAACATGTTAATGAGGCTTTGCAGCTATAGGCTTAATGCATGACCTTGATCACCCTGTTTGAAATACACATACATAAGCTGCAGTCCTGCTTCCTCAGCTGCATCTGTGAGATTGATGCCTGAATATATCCTCCTGAGAAAACAGTAACTCCAGCACAGTCATAATTCACTTGGTGGGATGAATCACAGGACTGGAGTGCTGCGATTGATGGTTATAAACTATTCAGAAGGGACAGACAAGGAAGGGCGAGTGCAGGGCTGTCCTCTATGTAAAAATAATTGATTGATTGCACAAAGATGGCTTTGCAAAAGGGATGAACAGTTCAGAGCTCATGGGTAAAAATTAGAGGTGAAGCCAACAAGGGAAACACCATGGTTGGTATTTACTGTAGTAAATACCATCCAGTCAAGGGGAGGATCTTGATGAAGCTTTCTCACTTCAACTACAGGAAGCATTATGCTCGCAGGCTCCGATTCTGCTGCAAGACTTCAATCAACCTGGCATCTGCTGGAAAAGTAGCACAGCAAGCCGTAAGCCATCCAGGAGACTCTTGGAGCATGTTGAGGATCATTTTTTCCGTCAGGTGAAAGAAAGCCCAACTAGAGGAGAAACACTACTGGATGTGTTTCTCACCAACACAAATTAACTAATTGAAGAGGTCAAGATTGGTGGCAGCCTGTGTTGCAGCTTGGGCCCAGGCCCATCAAAAACTTGGCAAAACATAAAGTCAAGACTGAATTTTAGTAGAACAAACTTTCAGTTGTTTAAGGAACTAGTGGATGGGACCCTCTGGGAAACTGCCCTCACAGATAAAGGAGCAGAAGGGAGCTCGCAGCTATTTAAGGACATATTTCTTAGAGAACAAATACTCTTGATTCCTATATGTAAGAAAGCAAGCTAGGAAGGCAGAAGACCAATATGTCTGAGTAAAGACCACCTGGTCAAACTTAAGTGCAAGGAAGAAATGCACAGGCAGTGGAATCAGGGACATGTATCCTGGGAAGAATATAAGGATGCTGTCCAGGTGTGTAGGGATGGGATCAGGAAAGCTACGTCAAATCTGGTGCTGAATTTGGCAAGGGATATGAAGAATAATAAGAAGGGCTTATGCAGGTATCTTGATCAGAAAAGGAAGACTAAAGAAAATGTACCTCCCAATAAACAAGACAGGAGATCTAGTGACAACTGACTCTTGACACAGAGAAAGCTGAGGTACTCAACAAGGTTTTTGTCTCAGTTTTCACTGGTAATCTCTCTTCCCACATCTCTCAAGTCCCTGAACCTCAAGGCAGGGACTTGAGGAACAAAGTCCCTCCCATCATAGGCAAAGATCAGGTTCAAGACCATCTGAAGAACATGAACGTATACGAGTTCATGGGACCTGACAAGATTCATCCCAGGATCCTGAGCGAATTGGCAGGTGTAGTTGCCAAGCCACGCTCTATGATGTTTGAAAAGTCATGGC
Organism: Steatornis caripensis; assembly: GCA_013398225.1. Taxonomy (NCBI): domain Eukaryota; kingdom Metazoa; phylum Chordata; class Aves; order Caprimulgiformes; family Steatornithidae; genus Steatornis; species Steatornis caripensis. The sequence goes on from VZSC01008018.1 coordinate 34,448, forward strand.
TGTCAGGTGAAATCCCCAGTGATTGGATAAAAGGGAGTATCACACTCATTTTAAAAAATGGTGTGATATTCCTTTATAATAGGGAATAGGCAAAAAGGAAGACATTGGGAATTATCGACCAGTCAGTTTCACCTCAATGCCTGGTAAGATCATGGAACAGGTCCTCCTGGAAATTCTGTTGAAGCATACAGAAGACAAGGAAGTGATAGACAAGAGGAATGGATTCAATGGATGGACTGTTGGACAAGTAATTGGTTGGATGGTTGCATCTAAAGAGTTATAGTCAATGGCTCAATATCGAAATGGAAACCAGTAATGAGTGGTGTCCTTCAAGGGTCTGTGATGTGACAAATATTAATATCTTCAATGACATTGATAGTGTGATTGAGTGCACCCTCAGCATGCTTGTGGATGACACTAAGCTGAGTGGTCCAGATGGTTTGCTAGAGGCCAGGGATGCCATCCAGAAGCACCTTGATAGGCTCCCCAATCCTCAAGGTGTGGGCCAATATGAACTTCATGCAGTTCAACAAGGCCGAGTGCAAGGTCCTGCACCTGGGTCAGGGCCATCCCCAACATCAGTACAGATTTGGAGATGAACTGATTGCAAGAAACACTTCAGAGAAAGACTTTGAGATTCTGGTGGATGAAAACTTGGACATGAGCCTGCAATGTGCATTTACAACCCAGAAAGCTAGTTGTACCCTGGGCTGCATAAACAGAAGCATGGCCAGCAGGTCAAGGGAGGTAATTCTCCCCATCTGCTCTGCTCTCATGAGCACCTGGAGTGTTGTAGACAGATCTAGGGTCCCCAACACAAGGAAGACAGACCTGTTAGAGAGGGTCCAGAGGAGGACCACAAAAATTATCAGAGGGTTGGAACACCTCTCCTATGAAGAAAGACAGAGAGTTGGCATGTTCAGCCTAGAGAAGAGAAGGGTGTGGGGAGACACTGTTGTGGCCTTTCAATACATAAAGGAGGCTTATAAGATATGGAGATTTTTCACCAGGGCCTGTAGTCACAGGACAAGAGGCAACAGTTTAAACTGAAAGAGGATGTATTTAAATTGGACACATAGAAGAAATTTTTTTACAATGAGGGTTGTAGGACACTAGAACAGATTGTCCAGAGAATTTGCAGATGCTCCATCATCAGAAGTGTTCAAGGTCAGGTTGGATGGGACTTTGAGCAACCTTGTCTAGTGAAAAATATCTTTGCCTATGGCAGGGAGACTGGACTAGATCTTTGCATGTAATTTCGAACTCAAACCATTCTATGATTCTATAGTCACTCAGGCTCAAAAGAAGGACACTCGTGAAAGCATTTATCCAACACCAGAGTAGGAGAAAAACAAGTCGTCATATTTCTACCTGAAGTTCTGAAAAACTTCTGTCATGTCCAAATATCACAGTCCACCGTGAGCACTATCTTCTACCTTTCAAAAAATCTTTTAAATAGAATAATAGTAAGTGCTTGGCTAGTATTTTCAGGGAAAAACAGGAGGAAAGTAATTCTGCCCTTTACTGAATTAATCATTTTACAAAGCTTCACATCAGAAAAACAAAGATTGAGATAATATTTGAAATAAGTAATGATTTTTTTTTAAATAAGGTTGCCTATTAATGGAACTAAAGTGCACTAAGAAGATTATTTCTTCCTTCCTCTCCTCCACCTGACAACATTTGCAATTCTCTTTGCATTTCCTACTTTGCTGAGCCTAAAACTGTCTATGATTGTAAAAAACAAAATTAAAAAGTCCAGACATATGGTCAAAATATTGGAGCACCAGAAAAAAATGGCTTTTAGGAGAGCATATAGAGTGCTCCAAGACTGTGCTGCTACATATGGCATTTGCAAGAAGGATAAAGGCCTAGCCTAAACCCAGGAAAATGCATTTGGATAGGATTAAAAGAATTCAGAGGTAAAGCTATCAACGCACTTACTCTGACAGGAGTGAATAGGAGGGAGTAAGATGCAGAATTTGAAGGAAAAATGTATGCTACAGAACTAATCTCCAGAAAAATCTCCACAATGGTATGTGTCGTTCCCAACAGATTCACTTCTGTGTCAATGTAATTCACAATCCACAGTGGTGTCAGCAGGTGAAACCACCATGAAATTTATAACATCAGTACAATGCTGGCTCCAAATCAATGTGATCTTCTGGTGTTATACTCTTGCACGTGATGGTATTCTGCTGTTTGTCTTCTCTAGTTTGTCCCTCGAAAATGCTACCATGACTCTTGGCAGTTTCTCACACTTTAGGTGCACTCTAGCCATGGTAAACCAGCATCACTGAGAAGTTTGTAAAACTGCCCCTCTGCCCATCAAGCTCCACAAGACAATCTGCACACATTATTGAAAGACAAAGTGAAAAAAGCCAAATCGCTGCATTTTCCATAGTTTGAAATAATCATATGGTTTCCTATTCTTTCCTACTGTGTACTACATATTTTTGAGCATGACACTGCCCTACCCAACTCATCCCCCCAAAAAATCATTTCGATGTGTATTCAGCTTATCCCACATCACAAAACTGATGGGTTGAAAAAAGCCATGCCCTAGTATATCACGGCAGTTCTGAGGACATAATTGTTTAAGCCACTTGATTTATATGATTTTATTAAAGAAATGCCTGCAGCCTTACCTCTGTTTTTCATAAAGAAAACATGCACACAATACTTTGTTGGTTTTTTTTTTTTGCACAACTGCAGATTCTGGCTGACAAAATGCCTGAAGTACAGTGTAAAAGTAAGCACAAAAATAAACTGGATCTTAAAACAAGAACATACAAATGAATGCGCTTACCTGTTGTGCTTAATCAATACGTATTTAGGAGAAAACAATGGAAATATAGTTCATCAAAATATTGATACAAGACTGCAGAAAACTGAGGGAACCAATGAAAACACTTTGTGTTCTTATGAAATGTTAAAGGTACTTGCCTATTTGAGAGACCTGTTTTTCACATTAACGTTTCTGGTAAAAACTGTCTTTCTTTCACTTTTTATTAGCTCCAACTAGAGGTAGATAGGGCTTTATGTCCAAAGGTTTCATTATTTTTAAGAGATGAAGCCGTGGTACACGAAACGATTAACCCAGATACAGAGTACAGAGCTGAGTGGCTACTTTGTGTTACTTGCTTCTTTTCAAAGCTAATTTACGCTAAGAAAATGTCTCGACATTACCTCACTTTTGCACTCCCTCGATGAAAAACCGTCTCAGGAACATGAATCCGCGGTCACTGTGACAGTACTGTCAGAACCAAAGTTTTAATTCAAAAGGAAAAATAAAAATCTCACCGTCCAGCGTTCCGTGCAATCCCCAAACTCAGGGATTATTGGCCTGACTGAAAGTCATTTAAACTCTCCTCTAAAAGAAACACCGAAAGATAAAAATACCTTCTGTCCTCAGCAAGACTACTAAGAAATGGGGCACCGCGGTCACAGTTTTTTTACGAAAAACACACTTTTTTGAGGAGGAAGAAACACAAGCCGAGCGGCAGTGAGAGGGGAGCGCCGGGGCGGGGCGTGCCCGGCCACCCACCAATCAGCGGCCGCAGCGCTGCTATAAATAGAGGCGCCGCCGCCGGTCTTGTCGCCGCCGCGGTGTTTTGTGCACAGCGTTGTGATGTCGGAGACCGCTCCCGCTCCTGCTGCTGAGGCAGCGCCCGCTGCTGTCGCGCCCCCTCCAACCGCCAAGGCCGCCGCCAAGAAGCCGAAGAAGGCGGCGAGCGGCACCAAAGCTCGCAAGCCGGCGGGCCCCAGCGTCACCGAGCTGATCACCAAGGCCGTGTCCGCTTCCAAGGAGCGCAAGGGGCTCTCCCTCGCCGCCCTTAAGAAGGCGCTGGCTGCCGGCGGCTACGACGTGGAGAAGAATAACAGCCGCATCAAGCTGGGGCTTAAGAGTCTCGTCAGCAAAGGCACCTTGGTGCAGACCAAGGGCACCGGCGCCTCCGGCTCTTTCCGCCTTAGCAAGAAACCTGGAGAAGTGAAAGAAAAAACCCCCAAGAAGCGGGTACCCGCAGCCAAGCCCAAGAAGCCGGCGGCCAAGAAACCTGTCAGTGCTGCTAAGAAGCCTAAGAAAGCTGTGACAGCAAAGAAGAGCCCCAAGAAAGCAAAGAAGCCGGTGGCGAAGAAAGCAGCCAAGAGCCCCAAGAAGGCGACTAAGGCTGCCAAAGCCAAAAAGGCAGTGGCAGCAGCAAAGAGCCCAGCCAAGCCCAAAGCAGCGAAGCCCAAAGCAGCAAAGCCCAAGGCAGCCAAGCCAAAAGCAGCCAAGGCGAAGAAGGCGGCGCCTAAGAAGAAGTAAACCCCCGTGGAAGGAAACTATTTCTCTGCACTGAAACCCAACGGCTCTTTTAAGAGCCACCCAAATTTTCTCAGAGAGAGCTGAAACAAGTTTTTCTCTTATTGCAGGTAAAGTGTAAAGATGGATTTATCGATTTCAAGTCTGCCCCATACAGAAATTAAAAGCAGGTTCTGACAATGGGCAGAACTTCACTGCTTTAAAAAGAGCTCTGAATGTTGTAGTACCGGGGAGATCGTTCCTGCCTTTCAGGACAGACATTGCCTCAGGGCCTCCTAAGGACTTAAAATGTGTTCTCTTGTAAACCACAGTTGCAGCGACTACTAAACACTTCACTTTCCATGTCTGTCCGACTATGGAAGATAGGAATCGGAGGGGAGGGGGTGATTTTCTCCAACTACCAGACTATTCACCCCAGCGATAAGGCAGGATGGGGCAGGAAAAAATTAATATTGCACTCTTAATAACTGTAGGGTCTAAAAAAATTGAACACTTCAGCTTCGGAGACTATTCCCTTTCTATTTCACTAAAGAATCAAACTTAGGTCTTGTGTTTGCAAGTAATATTTATTTTAAAAAGTTTGAAGTTTTTGGAAACTACAATTCATTCCCTTAATAGCATTGGTATTTTTTAACTACTTCCAAGCAAACATACAGCGATTGAGCTCTTCAGTGATTTAGTGGGTGGCTCTGAAAAGAGCCTTTGGGTCTCTCTGGGAAAGCCTTCCCGGGCGTTGTTCTTCGGCGTTCACTTGGCTTTAGCTTTGTGGCTGTCAGTCTTCTTGGGCAGCAGCACAGCCTGGATGTTGGGCAGCACGCCGCCCTGCGCGATCGTCACCTTGCCCAGCAGCTTGTTGAGCTCCTCGTCGTTGCGGATGGCCAGCTGCAGGTGGCGCGGGATGATGCGCGTCTTCTTGTTGTCGCGGGCCGCGTTGCCCGCCAGCTCCAGGATCTCGGCCGTCAGGTACTCCAGCACGGCCGCCAGGTACACCGGCGCGCCGGCGCCCACCCGCTCCGCGTAGTTGCCCTTGCGCAGCAGCCGATGCACGCGGCCCACGGGGAACTGCAGCCCGGCCCGCGACGAGCGCGACTTGGCCTTGGCGCGTGCCTTCCCGCCCTGCTTCCCGCGGCCGGACATCGAAGCAACACCGCAACTAGGAAAAGAGACGGTGCGGAAATGCAAGTGGTTCCGCAACTCGTCCTTATATCCCTTCTCAGCGAAAGGAACGAATTTTAATAGGCTGGGATGGAGACATTGCAGAAACAGCCAATGCGAACGCGGATCGAATTCTGACCAATAGCGATGAACTACGGAGAGACATGACTTTAAAAAAAATCCCCATCACCCAATAAAAACTAAGGCAATAGGAAAACTCATTTGCATACGGTCCCTATAAAAGGAGGACGCTGCTAATGATTCTGTGACTACCGTCGTCGGTTGTTTGCTGGAGCTGTAGTGTAAGATAGGTAGCGATGCCGGAGCCGGCCAAGTCCGCCCCCGCGCCCAAGAAGGGCTCTAAGAAGGCGGTGACCAAGACGCAGAAGAAGGGCGACAAGAAGCGCAAGAAGAGCCGCAAGGAGAGCTACTCGATCTACGTGTACAAGGTGCTGAAGCAGGTGCACCCCGACACGGGCATCTCGTCCAAGGCCATGGGCATCATGAACTCCTTCGTCAACGACATCTTCGAGCGCATCGCCGGCGAGGCGTCGCGCCTGGCGCACTACAACAAGCGCTCCACCATCACGTCCCGGGAGATCCAGACGGCCGTGCGGCTGCTGCTGCCCGGCGAGCTGGCCAAGCACGCCGTGTCCGAGGGCACCAAGGCCGTCACCAAGTACACCAGCTCCAAGTAAGCTGCCTCTGCGCGACTGCCAGACCTACTCGACCCAAAGGCTCTTTTAAGAGCCACCCACATTCTCAGTAAAAGAGCTGGCACGGTGGTGACTTGCTCTCGGCTACCCCACGTTCTCCTCGGGGGGAAAAGAGTGGTTACTGTGTGAAAACGCCGTCAACGTTCGGGAACCCGCGCTGAACTCGGCAAACGCTGTGTTCTACATCTGCTCCAGTGGAGCAGAGAACGCTCGCGCTCGGCTGAAACAGGAGGTTTAACGATAAACGAGCTCTGTGGGGGTTTTCTTGAAATGCCCAAGAAAAGCGTGTTCTGGCTGTGCGGTGCTCGCTCTTTCTCGCCGTGAGGCACTCTAGCGGAGCGGGGACACGGCGAAAGCACAGACGGTTCAAGGTGACCGTGTGCTTTTTCAGCAGAAAGGTCTGGGCTGGAGCCCCCTCCAGCGTTAGCGTTCTCGGGGGCTACCGGGGAAAGCAAAGCGGAGCGCTTCGCGCCGCTCTCGCCCGTGCCCCGCCTGTGGCCCCGAGCACAGCCTTCCCCGCCAGCGCTTTTCCCCGGCTCTCGCCCGCTTCTCATTCCGCCGCCGCGTTCTCCCGCAGCCGGGCAGCCCCCGGGAGCCGGGGGCAGGCGACGGCGAGGACCAGGAAGCGCGCAGCTGCCGGGCTCGGTCCGACCTGAGTGAGAACTGCACGGCGCTCCCCAGCAGGCGGGCCTGGCACAGCGCGGCGCGGCTCGTGAGAGTCGGTGATTGGTGGCGCTGGCGCTCGCGGCTCGCAGCCCGTTCTCGCTTCACCAAGGCGCGCTCCTCCGAAGAAAGCCGGCCCTTAAACCGGCGCCGGCGAGCAGCCGGCAAGCGTCGCCGCCTTACGCGAGACGCCCGCTGCCACTTGCGCCTGCAGCGTTCCTGCCGGGGCCCCGAACCGATCGCCGTTACCGAATGGGAGTAAACGGCGAGCACTCGGGAAAGACGGAGGCTGCCCAGCGACGGAAGTCGAGCTAGCAGTCCCGATTTCGGGGGTGGGGGGAGGCGGCGCTGAGGATGAGCGGGTTGGGAAGAGGCCGAGTCCGACGCGTGGGCGGCGGGAACTTGCTACACCGGTCACCTACGGTGGCTCCCGCCACCCCGTTGCCGCCGAAGACCCTGTTCTTGAGAACGGTCTACGCATTCGTCCTTAGAGAGAGCGAGAGCGCGAGCGAGCCGGCTCTAAAGCGTTCTGAAGGGCCGGCCGTGGCGGGAGGTCGAAGGCCGGGCCGGTTCGGCGGCTCTGGAGACAGAGGGGGCGTGGCAGGAGAGGGGCGGGGGAAGGGCGCCGGTCCCGCCGGCGAGGCGCGGGCTTTTCGAACGCTCGCGTCGCCCAATGGCAGCCGGCCTCGCGCGGACGGCCAATGGGCAGGGAGCTGCGGCTATAAATACCGCCGCCGCAGAGTCGCTGGCGTGGTTCTGTGTCTTGTGAGTGAGAGCGCGGAAGGTTGTTTACGGAGGCATGGCGCGCACCAAGCAGACGGCGCGTAAGTCGACGGGCGGGAAGGCGCCCCGCAAGCAGCTGGCCACCAAGGCGGCCCGCAAGAGCGCGCCGGCCACGGGCGGCGTGAAGAAGCCGCACCGCTACCGGCCCGGCACGGTGGCGCTGCGCGAGATCCGGCGCTACCAGAAGTCGACGGAGCTGCTGATCCGCAAGCTGCCCTTCCAGCGGCTGGTGCGCGAGATCGCGCAGGACTTCAAGACCGACCTGCGCTTCCAGAGCTCGGCCGTGATGGCGCTGCAGGAGGCGAGCGAGGCGTACCTGGTGGGGCTCTTCGAGGACACCAACCTGTGCGCCATCCACGCCAAGCGCGTCACCATCATGCCCAAGGACATCCAGCTGGCCCGCCGCATCCGCGGCGAGCGCGCTTAAGCTTTTAGCAAACGGATCTTTCAGATTATAGAAAACCCAAAGGCTCTTTTAAGAGCCACCACATGGCCACTAAAGAGAGCTGTAAACTCTTAGTCCTATGTAGGAAGTGGCGTCTGTTTCCCTGTGCTTTGTTGGTAGCCTTACAGTAAGTAACATCCTGTATCTCACCAAGTAAGTATCAAACAAGATGTGTTGAAGTCAGTTTTCAATGGGGCTGAGAAGGATGCTGACCGTGGCAAAGCAGTATGGTGTGCTGAATTGTTGTTGGGGTGATAGTGCTAGGGCTAATCTCCATTTAGGGTCGTAATTCCTTTCTATATGCTTTTTTCCCCCCTTAGGACGTACTTTTTAGCTGTAAAGGAAAAAGTAATCATAGCCTTCCTTTGTCTTAAGATACTCTGCTCTAAAAGATTTCTATGGTTTTTTCCCCGTTTGGCTGTGTTGTCTTAAAAGCAATCATACAAACTCATTGAATCCATAAAGGTGAGTACAGAACTCTGTCTTCTCCATTAGAGAAAGCATATTCAGATATAAGCATATTGTAAATGCTGCTTGCCATGCTGCATTTATTTTATGGTAACAACGTTAAGGTTTATTGTCCTGAGAGAAATATTTTCTTTCCCAAACTATCTCTTTTTTCTTCTTTTTTTTTT
>VZSC01008024.1:2041-21700 GCA_013398225.1 Steatornis caripensis
TCGACGCCAAGCGACGGCTGCCGAAACCAAACCCGGCAGCGCAGCCGGCGCGTTCTCAGCGCTGGACTCAAACGCGGGCTCGGCGCGACAAGTCCCACGCTTTGCCTTCGCGGCCCGTTTTGCCCGCTCCTTCGCGAGCTTCGTCCGTTCTGCGGCGTATTGGCGACGCTCCCCGAACGCCTCCCGGTCTCCCAGGCCCGCGGAGGAAGCCTGGCCCCAGGGTGGACCCCAAAGTTGTTTTTCCCGGTGTAAACACCCGCAGCCAGGCACAATAGGGCCTTGTTTACGCCCTCCCGACGCCCGCGTCCTTCCGAGCTTAAAGCCGCACCGTTGATCCTGCCCGGCGGGAGCCCGCAGCGCTGGCAAGCCTCTCCTAAATCAACCATTTCGGGTAGTTTTCTTTTTTTTTTTTTGCTTTTTTTTGAATCGTTTCAATAATTTTGGCGGCGGGAGCAGACGCTGGAAGTCGGCGCGGTCTCCTGCGGGCGCGTTCCTGCTCTTCCCGGCCCGGCAGCAGGAGGGGAAGGGGAGAAATTTCTGAGTCGGGGTAGGAAAAGAAAAGGAAAACAAAACAAAAAAAAGAATTAAACGAAGCTTTAAGATGGACACCGCCACAGCCAGGGCTAAAGCGAGCGCATTCGAGAGCGAGCCCTCGCTCTCGCGCACCGCGGCTCGGCTGATACACCGGGTTGGAGCCGCCGAACGCCGGCGCGGACCGAGGCCCGGCGGTTGGATGCAGGTTGACGCGCGTCCCCCTCGCCGTGGCCTGGGAAGACCGGTAGCACCGGGTATTTCCGCCTTGGCGCTCCGGCTACCGCCGGCAGTGCCGACGCCTGGCAGCGACGCCGAGGGCTGCCAAGTGCGTCGGCGGTTGCCAAAACCAGCCGATCTCCGTAATGGCCGGCTTGTTGTGGACTCGGCGGACGACGGAACTCGGTTCGCGGCCGCTGCCGGGGATCTGCTGGCGCTCGGCGAGGCGCGGTCCGCGAGGCGCTGCCGTTCACGGGGGTCAGACGACGATTTCGAAGCAGGCTCGTGCGCGGGCGCGAAGCCCGGTGCCCCAACGCTCCTCGCCTCGGGCGCGACCCCCGCGGAGAGAAGAGGACGAAGCCGCCAACTAAACCCACCTTAAACTCTCCCGTCCGCACAAGCGGGCCGGCGCTTGCGCTCGACAAGCAGCTCGGGCTTTAAAACATCAAAAATAAAAGCAAAATGAAAATAATCGCAATAAAAAAAATCCCCTCTCCGGGGACACGGGAGCGCTGGCATCCGGGGAACGGCACGGCGGGGACGAAGCCGCCGAGCCTCTCGCCGTGTCCAGCTCCGGCCCTGCCCTCTCGCCGGCAAAAGTCGGCGGAGGGAAAGCCGGTTTTTATTTGTTTGTTCGTAAAAGCCGGCGGCTGGAAGGAAGCACGCCCCTCCCGCGCGGGATGGGGAGGCGGAGGCGGCGAGGAAGGCGTTTTAGGCCGCTGTTTGAGGTCTGTTTACTTAACTCCCTCGCTTCTCTGGTTTCAGTCGCGCGGTGCCCGGAAAGAGCTCGCGGGGAGGATTTCGGCGCGACGCTGCCGCCCGTGGGACGCGATTTGAGCGTGGCCTGACCCCGCCGGATGGTTTCGCGGCGGCCGGTGCCCAGGAGCCGGCTAGACGCAGGCCGATGGAATTCGAAACGGGGATTTAGGTCGGGCGAGTCGAGAGGCCGAATCGGCGGAGGGCCGGGGGGCACCCGCAGCACCACGCACGCCGGCCCCATCCCGCAGAAGGGGACGGACGATCCCGGGATGCACGGGGACAACGCCGCAACCCCGCGGCGGGTCTGGTTTTTCCCCCCCTGCTTTCGCCGCCTTCGGGCGGCGATTGCGGCCGCTTCCTTCCATTTGAGTGTCCCCAACCTGCTCCCGACACGCCGCCCGGCGCGAAACCCGGCACCTCCCGACGCAATCCCGTTCTCCACGCAGGAAATCCCAACGCCGGTGCTCCGGCATCCCGCCACGTCCAAGGCGGCCGCGCTCCCTCCTCTCCTGCTCTCCCAGCCTTTGAGATTTTCTGCATAAATCCCTGATCCACGAGGGAAGTTTTTCTCTGCCTGGATGCCTCCGTTCCTGCTCCTCCTTTAAAAAACGGGGCGATCCCATCTGTTTGCAATCCCTCCTTTTACCTGCTCAGTCTCCGGCTGCCTGCGGCACCACAGAGCGCCGCTTTGGGCTGGGTCGAATCCTGAACCGCACTGCGCACGGGTGAACACGTTAATCACGGGTAAACGAAGGCGTGAGCACGCAGCCAGCTGGTTTATGGGGTTCCCAAGCCGGGAAAACTTTACCTAGCAGATTCCGATGGCTAAAAAGCCACGCTGGGACGGGCGCTTTTGTTCGGTTCAATCCTTTCACCGACGCGGTGAGCACCGCGCCGGCTTCCCGTAGCTTCCCAGGCAGACTGCCGCCGTTTCGGGGAGGAACGGGCGTCTCGTGCCATCCCTGCGGCAGGGCGATGCCCGAACGGAAAACCGAGGCCGGGCCCTCCCGTCGCCCGCACCGGTCGCTCCCAAACGCCGCCCTCCTTCGCGCAGGACCTCTCCTCGCGCGCGCCGGCCTTTTGCGGAGAAGCGCGGCATGCGCGGGCGCCCCGGTCTGGGGTGGCAAAGGGTCTCCTGGTTTCGGGAGGTAACGGCTAAGCTTTGAGCGGGGCGTTTAAAAACTGCTCGCTTTGCGTCTAACCGCAGGGAAAAGCTACCTGGGGTGGGGGGGGATACGTTATCCCGGCGCCTCGGGACACTGCTGGTTAACCTGATCGGCCTCCAGACCTACCTCGGCGTCACCGACACAAACCCTTGGGGGCCGGCAGGGGGAAACGGGCGGCACAGCGGGGCAGGGGCAGAGCCGGGCCCGGAGGAGCTGGCGGCAGGACGGGGCTCTGCAGGAGGAGGAAGAGGTGAAGAGCGGGTTAGCGTCCCCCCCACGCCCCCCTGCTAGGTAACAGCGGGTTAGTGGCTCTGGGTAAGAGTGGGTTAGCGTCCCCCCCATGCCCACCCAGCTAGGTAAGAGCGGGTTAGCATCCCCCCCACGCCCGCCCAGCTAGGTAAGAGCGGGTTAGCATCCCCCCCATGCCCCCTGCTAGGTAAGAGCGGGTTAGTGTCTCTAGGTAAGAGCGGGTTAGCGTGTGCCCCCCCCAGTCACTCGCCTCCACCAGAGCCATGCACATTCCTCAGCCCGGTCCCAGCCCGGGTCAGATTCCCTTTATCTCCGCGCTGTTTAATCAGTCAGCCATTAACTAGCGTTTCTAGCAGCCCTGAGCAAACAAAGCAGGGCAGAATATTCTCCATTGCTGACAAACACCCTGAAACCCATGCTGTCGCTGGCGGGGAGTTTGCGAGCAGCTTTCAAATCAAAAATAAAGGGGGGTGGGGAAGGTGACAACGGCGCACGTAGGCAATTTATTCCGGCGTGTAAAACCCACACGGGACGGATGCGAACGCTCGATAACCGGCGGGCGTCCCGCCGCCCGCACGGCCAACAGCTCCCCGGCACGACGCAGCGGCAGCATCCCGTTAGTCCCCGAGGACGAGTCCCCGGCGCAGCTCCGCGGGGTTCAAGCGTTCGCCTCCTCTTTAAACACAACGGGAGCAGCGAAATGAACGCCTGGCCGCGGGGGCAGGAGGGGGCTGTTTGCCGTCCCGGAGCCGTTCTCCCCACGCCAGGCTCTGCGAAGAGGCTCTGCCTGATGCGAGGCCAAGTTTGGATAGCGAGACGCCGCTTTGGTCGGGGAAAACATAAAATAAAATAAAAACAGAGAGGGGGGTCTGGAGTCCCGGCTGCTCCCGGCACGGGCTCAGCTCGGCCGGAGCCTCCTCTGAGGGCAGCGGAGCCCAGGGGACCCCCGAGAGCAAGCGGAACCCCCCGGGTGCCGGCGCCGTCACCCACTGCACCCATTCGCCACGGACCCCGGCGCTCGGGTCCGCTCCGGAGGCCAGGCCGGGCTCGGGCGCTTGGGTTCCTAGGGCGCCTTGCAAGCCCCCGGACCCTCGTTGCCACCGTGACGTTATCGGCCGCCGCTCGCTTCCAGGTGGGAACCANGCGGAGCCCAGGGGACCCCTGAGAGCAAGCGGAACCCCCCGGGTGCCGGCGCCGTCACCCACCGCACTCATTCGCCACGGACCCCGGCGCTCGGGTCCGCTCCGGAGGCCAGGCCGGGCTCGGGCGCTTGGGTTCCTAGGGCGCCTTGCAAGCCCCCGGACCCTCGTTGCCACCGTGACGTTATCGGCCGCCGCTCGCTTCCAGGTGGGAACCACCTCTCGCTTGCCACCGGCCGGGAAGCGCTAGCCGGCGACCGGCCCTTCCGCGCCACGCACGCGCTGCGGCCGAGCAGGACGCCCGTGCCGCGGGGACGGCAGGTTTTTAGACGTCCAAATCCGCGCGTGCGGCACACACGCCGGGCTCGGCTCTCCCCTGCTCGCCGGCTCTCGATCCGTCCCGTTTTCCTTGCCGTGCCTCCGCGCGGGGAACACGAGAGTCCCTCCCCTCCTCCTTGCCAGAAATAACTCCGCTCCCCCCCAACCCCGAAACACCGGCCTCACCTCGCAGCGCCGCTAACGAACAACAGCCAGCAAGATGGAGAGCTCTCCTGTTGCTCTGCATGCTTGCGACAGCCGCCCGTCCCCGCTCGGGCTCGGGAAGGGAATTAACCTCCTCTGAGGGCCCCCCCCGGCCCGGTGCTCCCCCCTCCCAAAACACCCTGGTTAAAACTCATTAAAATAAGCAACCATAAAAATCAGCCAGACCCTGCAGGGCTCACCTTCACCATCCTCCGGCTTCCTGCGAGGCAGAAGGGCAGGAGGGAGAGCTCGCCCCAAGCCCCCGCCCCAAGAGGGACCAAGGAACCCCCCCAAAACTGTGCACAGGCGGCCCCTTGGGGGGCAAAGGGGGCTGGGGGGGGGCACAGCTCCGGCCCAACGCTCCCGGCCGGCGGCAGCGCTCCCGACTCCTGACGCTGCAAACTCCAAAGCGCCTCCCCCAGCAGCGGCCAGCGACGGGCGGACGAGCGCAGGATGGGGGCCGCGGCGTCCCCGTCCTCGTCGGGGCCGGAGGGGGCTGGCACGGATGGGGGTGGGGAGACCCACGGATCAGGGAGACCCACGGATCGGGGCAATTCGCCATCTGCTCCCCAAGCCAGCCAGGCTCCAAGCTCCCGGACCCTCACCTGGATCTGGGACCCCGACGGCGGCTCTTGGCCCCATGGGGGACACGACCGCTGCGTACGGGGGACCCGGCCAACGTGGCGGTCCTGGCACGCAGCTCTCCCTACCGGCGTTCCTCCCCCTCCCTGCCGCGGCGCTGACTTTCCCAGCTTCACCTACGTCCCAGCCTGCTCTTATCGCCCTCCAGAACCGGTTTCACAGGCAGACGCTCCCGCCGCCGGGCTCCCGGCTCACACCGGGATGGCCGGACTTTCCTCTCCTTCATCCTCCGGCGATCGGATGCCGGATCAGCGCAGGGGAGAGCCGTGCGGTTAACCCCGGCAGACACCAAAGCAGGTCCGGAGAGGTGAAGCTGTTTGCTGAGCAAAGCCTGTCCTGCTCACTTCCCGCAGCGGTGAGTCCCGCTCCGAAGCCAGCGACCGAAATAACAGCTTCCACCATCTCCGCGCGCCCGCCACGGCGGCTAACGCCGGCACTACGGCCCCGCGATTTAACAGGCGTTCTTACCATTTTCCGGGAGCGGGAGCGTCGCCGCCGTTGAACTCTCGCCCACGCCGCGAGGCTGGTAATCCGTCAGCAGAGCGCGGAGGGAGGAACAGCTGGGAGAGGAGACGGCAGCGCGGCCGCCGTGAGGCTTGGAGGGGTTAAAGGCGACGCTTGCGAGGAGCAGAGCAGGAACAGAGGAGATTTGAGCCAGGAACCAATGAGGCAGCAACATTTGAAACAAAGCAGCCAGTGAAGCGCCCCTCGGGTGGCTGGGGATCCAGAGACCGGGAAGGAAGGAGAGCGAAAGGGCAGGCGAGAGCCGAAAACCCGCCGGCTATCGCGGCAGGAAGAACCGGCCCTCCCAGCCCGGCTATTTCCCCGGTCAGGGCAGCAGCCCTTTGCCACGCCGCGTTTCCAACGCGCCTTCCCGCCCCGCGCGTCCCCCTGGCGCTTTCATCCAGCTCCCTCAAGTGCCCCTAAAAGCGCGTCCGTGCCCCGGTGTGCCGGTGAAGCGTGCCCGTCGGCGCTGCGGTAACCAAACCCCTCAGGGCCAGGACCGCTGACCCGTAGCCCCGGCTCCCGTGGGCTTTAAGACCCTTTGTCCCGAGACGTGGCCCCCAAAGCCTGGCCGGGGGACGCTGGGTGCCATCCGGACCCTGGGCACGAGGCTGAGCCGAGGAGCTCCTCGCCTACGGGTGCCTAAAGCCTCTGCTTCTTCAGTCTTGCGGCTGAAGGAGAGCGACGCCGTCTCCTAAACAGCATCGGCGCTGCTCGGCGGGTTCCACGCGGCGGTGCGTGCTCACGGCGAGGGCGAACGGTGCCCGAGCCCTCTCTGGCGCAGAAAAGCGAGGCTTCGGCGCCAGCGCGCGAACGCCGCTCCTCTCTCTTCCATCCCTTCGGCGTCTGCTGAGAGGAAGCCGGCCCGACGAGCCGGCGAACCCCGCAGACGAACTCGGGCGGTTTGCCCGGCGCCGTGCCGAGCACCCGCCGCGCGCCGTCCGCCCCATCGGCGTTTGCCGGCAAGGTGCCAGGCCACGAAGCGGGCAGCGAGGGCGAGAGAGAGGAGAGCAGCAGGCACCTGCGGGGGATGCACGCGACAGAGCCCGACGGCTCCCTGTGGCCGAGCAGGTCTTGTTTCTCTATTCAAATCTTTACAAGTAGGGATGGGACGGGGGTAAAAAAAAAAAAACCACCACCACCAAAACCACAGCGGGGAACGTTAATCATCTATCATGGTTTAGGACGAGATTGCTCACTTCCCATTTGCGCTAATTCTCCTCGTATTTATTCTCTCTCGGAATATTCATACATCAAAATACCTTCCGTGCCGCCGACAGCCTGCTAATTGGCGCTTGGAAGCTTTCCTAGAATCGCATCAGAAGGATGCGGCGTCCGGGGAGCGGGGGGAACCTCAGGATCGCCAGAAGACGACGAACCTCTCCCGCAACTTGTTCTTTTCTCGGGTTTTTTGGTTTTGGTTTGGTTTTGGTTTTAAGTTTTCCTGCCCAGTTTCACAAGCTACAACCACACGCCGCTCGGCTGGAGAAGGCACCGGCGCGCCACGGCGGGCGTTCGGACGAGGCGGTGAAGGAGCGCGACCCGGCGCAGCCCGCGCCGCGCGTTCCCGGCGTCGCCGGGACCGAGGAAGCCAGCGCCGCGTCGCTCTGTGGGGGTCTCGAAGGGCAGCTCCACAGGCGGACACCCGCGCCGGGCGGATTCACGAGCCCGGATCCGTCGGTGCCGGAGCCTTTCATCCCAAGAGCTGCGTGCGTGCCCGACGGGACAAGGCAGTTCACTTAAAACCTTAGCAGAGTCGCGGCCGCGGCGATTTAAGGCGTTAGCGAGCTCGGTGAAAAGCACCGAATTCATCCCAGGAGCTCGAGAACGGGCTCGGGATTCTATTTTAGCGTTCATGGGTTCCTCATTTTATCTGGGAAGGAGAGAAACAGCAGCGGAGAACCGGGAAGAACTCGAGCCACGGCGTCTCTGTCAGCGCAAGGGGCAAACCCCATTTCTCCTTCTGGAAAGTTATTTCTCGGGCGTCAGTGCGAACAGGCAGCGGTTTAAAGGCGTCCGATCCCACGTCTTCAAAACCTGCTGCGACTACAACGCCTCCCCAGCCGCTCTCTTGAGCTGGCAGGAGCACAAAGAGCCCCCAGCACCCACTTCAGAGCCTTGCGACGCGCGCTGGTTCACCCGTACAAAGAGAAAAGCGCGCCGAGGGAACGGGTCTACCCCGCCAAAACCCTGCAGGAGTCGAACCAAACCAGCGAAAGCGGCTTCCCACCGCTGGCCCTGCAGACGATCCCGGTGTTTTCCCCGACCTGCAGCACCGAGCGTGCCCTTGCCGCCGGGTAAGTGCACCCCGGTATCGCCTCAGCGCCCCGCGACAAACCCTCACCTCCAAAATTATCCCCGCCGGCAACTTAGCCCTACCAGGAGACGAAGCGGGCTTCGCTCGCACAACCGAGTTTCAGAACACCAACGGAAAAAAGCGACGCATCGGCTGTCCCAGAGACGTCGTCCTCCCCACGGCCTGCGCGGTACAGGCTCAGCGCCGCTCTCGCCAGAAACGTCTCCGGCAGCTTCAGGCGGACGTCGCTCCAGCCTCTTGCTCTTACGTTTCGGTTCACAAACCCCGGCCGGCGGCTCGATCGTTCGCACAGCGAGGGCTGCGCCGAGAGGGTTTCGTACCTGCTGATAAATCGCCTTGCCCGAGGAGGAGACGCGGGATTTCCTCGACGGTATCACATTCTCCGAGGACGGGAGATCTCGAAGGGCAAATGTGAAGCGAAGCGGCGGGGACGGGCGTCCTCTTCCAGCCGAGGACGTTGCCGTCTGCCTCGCCGAGACGGCGGAAGCGTAGCGCGTCGCTCGGGTTTGTTTAACCTGCCGGCGAGGGCGGGTTGAACTGGCCTGGCTGGCTTTGCACAAGCGAGGAGGGAACCGTCCCGCGCGGGGAGCGGCAGCCTTCAAAGCCGAGGAGAGGTGTCAGCCTCCCGGCCCCGCGCCGGCCCACTCGAGGACGACGAGCGGCCGAAAACCGGGACCCGGTTGAGGCTGCCGGAGCGCGCAGGCGGCAGGAGAGCACGGCGGGGCGACAGCACGGTACGTGGGACGGATTAAACGCCGGATTACCACTCGCACGATGCCGGTATCCGCAGGCAGACGGAGCATGGGGAGGAATCCTGGAATTCAAAGCATCTGGAGCACTGAGTAACCCCTGCGAGGATCCTCCTGCTTCCAGAGGCAACCACCTCCCCACACGCAGCCTCAAAAGCTCGATCAAAGGAGATTAATTTCCTTTAATCCTGTTGTCCCAGAGCAAAACTTCCGTCCCGCAGGACGCGGCGGCGCAGGGAACCTGTACATCAAAGCTCTGCTCCGCCGCCGGCGCTCGGCACACGTCCCTGCAACTCCAGCGGGGCTCGAGCTCGGCCCGCGCGGCCCAGAGCAGCGCCGGGTGTTTCACTCGCGGCCGCGGCGAGAGCTCTGCTGCCAAAGAGGAGCCCGGCGCGAGGCCGCGTCTCCTCCATCCTGCTCTGGGGCACCAAGGACCCCCCAGCACAGTCCCGCCGCCCCGGCACCGCGTGCGGCAACATGGCTCCGGCCGTACAGGGACGCCCAGGCGAAGAAGCGAGCCCGACGCGTTAGAGGTCCAGGTGCCGGACCGCCGAGCCGGTAGCACCGGCGGCGTGGCTACGTGACCCCCGCCGCGGAGCTCAGCGGCATCCCACAACGAGCCGTCGCCGCTCCCGCCGGGAAAATGCTGGCGCAGAAGTTTCAGGTGCAGGAGCCTGCGGACCTCGACAAGCCGGGGCTTGCGGGAAGGGAAGGCGAGCGCCTGCCGAGCTCCCTCCGCAGCCGCACGCAGACCAGGCCGAGAGAGGTTAAACCTCGATCGCGTCACCCGCCACAGGCCGGGAGGGGAAGCAAGGGCAGGGGGTTGCTTGGTTGGCGCTGGTTTTTAGGAATAAATCGGTTTGGGTCCAGTGGAGCTCACGACAGCGAGCAGCCCTTTGACTGCGACGCGGCCGGCAACGCCGCCGGCTGAAATCGGGGACGGCCCCAGCACCCGTCTGCGTGGGCGCAGGCACCTCGCGATCCGCAGCCAGGAGCCGCCTGCTAGAAAACAGAGCGGAGCTTTCCACAGGTTATTTCGCATCCGGGCACGTCTCCCAATTTATTTATGCCGGTGCAACTGCCTCGACACCGCAGGGTTTTGCTGCGAACACCTGCAAGGGAGCAATCGTTTCGGCAAAGCCCAGCCATCGGCGGAGCGAGGGTTAAGCCCGAAAAATCAAAATATCGTTCCGGAGCCGCGCAAACGCAAAGCCTCCCTATTCCCACGCGCGTTCAACGCCCCGCAGAGCAGCGGCAAAGCAACGGCGGGTCCGAATCACCGGCGCGTGCAGAAACCGGCGCGGGGTGGGGGGGGGGGTGTTTCCTGCGTGGCGGGAAGCTGAGGCTTCGAGCGAGAAACTCAGCGTGGCTTCTGCCTTTTTCCATCCAGCCCGGCCACCGCGACTCCAGCCCTCTCCCCGCTTTGGGGCCAAAAGGCGGGTTTCTGGGAGTCTGTTCCCGGCTCTTCTCCTGACGCGCTCTGCAACAAGGAGCCCCTCCGGGCGCTCTGGTTTCCCCTTCAACAGAGCAGGACGGTACCGGCTTCTCCGAGCGGAAGACGATTACGAAGGGCTCCGAGGTCTTCGGAGCAGAGCTGCTGGCGAGCAGCAGCCGCCGGCGAGCTTCGGAAAAGGATTCCGCGTCCTTCGCGCGACCGCGCTCCAAAAAAACCAGCGCGAGAGGAAGAAGCACCAACGGAGGCGACGGGGGTTTTTTCCGAAACGGAGTATTTTGTACGGAAAAAGAGACGAGGCGCGCCTGCGTTTTGGTGTGCCCGCCGAGAAAACTCCAAGCCGCCAGCTTTGACTCGGCTGACGCTGCGTTTTACCTTATTCTTTCAAGCTTCGGGGGACCGGCGCGATCCCCCCCGTCAGACGAAGCTGCTGGGCTTCTCCCTCTCAACACCGCGGCGCAGCACCGCGCCAGACGCCGGCCGGCCCTCCCGTTCCCCGCAGATGCAATTTGTGCCTCGAAGCCCGAGCTCCAATTGCCCTTATCTCGGTTTCCAGAGACACGGGCAGAAGCGCCGTGGCCTGCATTCCTCCCTTTAAAGCAGAACGAGCCGCGCGCACGGAGGCACGGGAGACGAAACCGCGGGGCGCTTTGGGAAATCGCTTTCCAGATTTACCCCCCCCTGCCCCCCCGGATCCAAACCGACCCCCCGGCTCGTGGCTGCTCCGCCACGCGCTCCTCCGGGTTTTAACCCGCGCTCGGGTTTTAACTCGGACCTAACGGCCCAGGTGCACCCGGAGCACCTGCAGCCGGACGTGCCGGAGCGGCGCGGAGGACCGCAGACGCTCGAGGCCAGGCTCCCCCAGGAGCCACGAGCAGGGACCCAAAAGCGTCTGTGACTCGGCTGCTCGCAGCGGCGTTAGCCAAACCCTCGAGTGTGATTTCGAGAGGAAGTTCCAGACTGGTTGAAGGAAGAAGGAAAGAGCCTCCCGGTTTACAGCTGGCGTCTTCTCCTCCCACCCATCCCGGCCAGGACAAACAGGTTCCTCCGCGCGCAGATCCCTTTGGTCAAGGGCGGAGGAGAGGAACTCGATCCGGAGCCGATATCTTTATCCTGAACGAGGCGTTCGGCCGCCGGGGAAGTAAACAAAACCGCCCAAGGCCGCCCCATTTATTTAATTTGGAGCCGGCTCTTCGGGCGCTCCAGCCCTTTCACCCATCCTCACGGCGACGGGTGAAGAGAAAGGAGAAAAAGCGAGTACAGGCTCGTGACGAAACCCGATCGCGCTTCGGCGGGCTCGGAGCCACCGCGCTCCGGATTTACCCCTCGGGGAGCGCTCGGTGGGCCGCGTACGCCCCCAGCCACGCTGGCACCCCGAAACGCGCAGTGGGGGGACGGCGCGGGCTTGAGGCTGCGCGAGGGGGAGATCGCCGGGACCGCGTGGTTTCCGTTCTGCCGCTATTCCTCGAAACCAGACAGCGCCAGCAGCGGCGAAAGTCGGCAATCCGCGTCGGGAAAAGAGCTCTGCGGGGACGCCGCCCGACCTGGGAGCGGGTGGACGGGCGACAGAAAGCTTCGGACAACAGCGCGAGCACCAGGGAGGCCAAAGCCGCCGGCCTTTACGCACAAGCAGCCTCGCCGTTCCAGCGGCCTCCGAGGGGAATTACTTCTAACGACGATTTTAACGCAACCTGGCAGCGGGTCGTTACTTCTGTTTGGGGTTAAAACTCCGCATCGAGCAAGAAAGATGGGGACAGGCCTTCTTGCCGCCTCCCTTCACCCGACTGCAAGAGAACCCGCGTGGCGTGGGACGGATGCTCTGCGGCCGGTCCCGGGCTCGCCCGGTGCCGCCGCCGCCATCCCCACCGTCGCCCGTACCGTTCCTCCAAAGATCCAACACCGCGGATGCGCCCGGCGGGGAAGGCGCTGGGAAACGAGGGATTTTCTCAGCGGGGCGAAGAACGCCGCGGCCTCACCGCTGCCCCTTACGGACACCACAGCTGGCTCACCGCTCTCCCGTGCTGCTCTTCGTTAGGGAAAACCCGTTAGGAAGCTCCGGGAGGTGGAGGAGGCGATGGGCCGGGGATCCGGGAGAGCGGGAGCCCTGCCCCAGCTCGTTAAATCCACCTCGCGCCGCAGCGGCCATCCTGCCGGAGCCTGCTCTCAAAACAGAGGGGAGGAGGCACCTCGGAGGCAGTTTGGAAGGCGAGAGCGTTTCAATCGCCAAAGTATTTGTTTCAGGGAGGAAAAGNGGGGGACCGGCGCGATCCCCCCCGTCAGACGAAGCTGCTGGGCTTCTCCCTCTCAACACCGCGGCGCAGCACCGCGCCAGACGCCGGCCGGCCCTCCCGTTCCCCGCAGATGCAATTTGTGCCTCGAAGCCCGAGCTCCAATTGCCCTTATCTCGGTTTCCAGAGACACGGGCAGAAGCGCCGTGGCCTGCATTCCTCCCTTTAAAGCAGAACGAGCCGCGCGCACGGAGGCACGGGAGACGAAACCGCGGGGCGCTTTGGGAAATCGCTTTCCAGATTTACCCCCCCCTGCCCCCCCGGATCCAAACCGACCCCCCGGCTCGTGGCTGCTCCGCCACGCGCTCCTCCGGGTTTTAACCCGCGCTCGGGTTTTAACTCGGACCTAACGGCCCAGGTGCACCCGGAGCACCTGCAGCCGGACGTGCCGGAGCGGCGCGGAGGACCGCAGACGCTCGAGGCCAGGCTCCCCCAGGAGCCACGAGCAGGGACCCAAAAGCGTCTGTGACTCGGCTGCTCGCAGCGGCGTTAGCCAAACCCTCGAGTGTGATTTCGAGAGGAAGTTCCAGACTGGTTGAAGGAAGAAGGAAAGAGCCTCCCGGTTTACAGCTGGCGTCTTCTCCTCCCACCCATCCCGGCCAGGACAAACAGGTTCCTCCGCGCGCAGATCCCTTTGGTCAAGGGCGGAGGAGAGGAACTCGATCCGGAGCCGATATCTTTATCCTGAACGAGGCGTTCGGCCGCCGGGGAAGTAAACAAAACCGCCCAAGGCCGCCCCATTTATTTAATTTGGAGCCGGCTCTTCGGGCGCTCCAGCCCTTTCACCCATCCTCACGGCGACGGGTGAAGAGAAAGGAGAAAAAGCGAGTACAGGCTCGTGACGAAACCCGATCGCGCTTCGGCGGGCTCGGAGCCACCGCGCTCCGGATTTACCCCTCGGGGAGCGCTCGGTGGGCCGCGTACGCCCCCAGCCACGCTGGCACCCCGAAACGCGCAGTGGGGGGACGGCGCGGGCTTGAGGCTGCGCGAGGGGGAGATCGCCGGGACCGCGTGGTTTCCGTTCTGCCGCTATTCCTCGAAACCAGACAGCGCCAGCAGCGGCGAAAGTCGGCAATCCGCGTCGGGAAAAGAGCTCTGCGGGGACGCCGCCCGACCTGGGAGCGGGTGGACGGGCGACAGAAAGCTTCGGACAACAGCGCGAGCACCAGGGAGGCCAAAGCCGCCGGCCTTTACGCACAAGCAGCCTCGCCGTTCCAGCGGCCTCCGAGGGGAATTACTTCTAACGACGATTTTAACGCAACCTGGCAGCGGGTCGTTACTTCTGTTTGGGGTTAAAACTCCGCATCGAGCAAGAAAGATGGGGACAGGCCTTCTTGCCGCCTCCCTTCACCCGACTGCAAGAGAACCCGCGTGGCGTGGGACGGATGCTCTGCGGCCGGTCCCGGGCTCGCCCGGTGCCGCCGCCGCCATCCCCACCGTCGCCCGTACCGTTCCTCCAAAGATCCAACACCGCGGATGCGCCCGGCGGGGAAGGCGCTGGGAAACGAGGGATTTTCTCAGCGGGGCGAAGAACGCCGCGGCCTCACCGCCGCCCCTTACGGACACCACAGCTGGCTCACCGCTCTCCCGTGCTGCTCTTCGTTAGGGAAAACCCGTTAGGAAGCTCCGGGAGGTGGAGGAGGCGATGGGCCGGGGATCCGGGAGAGCGGGAGCCCTGCCCCAGCTCGTTAAATCCACCTCGCGCCGCAGCGGCCATCCTGCCGGAGCCTGCTCTCAAAACAGAGGGGAGGAGGCACCTCGGAGGCAGTTTGGAAGGCGAGAGCGTTTCAATCGCCAAAGTATTTGTTTCAGGGAGGAAAAGAGGGGGGGGGGGAAAAGCCCAAACCCACACAACCACAACACTTGGAGCCCCCCCTTCAGCGCAAAGGAGACGGAGGGGCCTCAGACCCCTCGCGTAGCTCCGCGTCCCCGCTGCCGGCCGTTGCGCTTCGGCACCGCGCACGGTGACCGACGCCTTTCGCCGGACCCAAACACGCTCCGGGGAGCGCGGATCTCTGGCCGCGCTCGGCTTTTTTTAGCAGCGCGAGGTTTGCGCCGAGCCAGGAGCCGCAGGGTCAGGGGAGTGAGGCACGCCAAGAATGCGAACCGGGACTGACACGGCCATCTCCAGCTCTTCCCCCACCGCGCGGCGCATTAATTACACGTGGTTTCGCCCAGCCGGGAGGCTCCGGCACGGCACGGCGACAAGCGGTCAGCGTCGCGAGGCGATTTCGAGAGCTATCAGCGCTCAGCTCCCTCTCCGGTTGCTGGCGAGGCTCCCTGTGGTGTCCGCGACGGTAAAAACACCGCCACGTTCACACAACGCGCGGCCGTGCCAGCGACACGGGCAGGCGGCCGAGTCAGCTCCGTGCGGCCCGGCCTCGGAGAACGGGGAAATAAAAGCCCCGAGCGGGTACCGCGCTGGCCGACGCTCCCCGCTTCGTCAGGCCACGAGATTTGATGCCGCCTGCCCAGACGGAGCGCGCTGCGCGACGGGAAGGCGAAACCGCGAGGTCACGTCTTTGGCGACGACTCAACGTCCGTGGCGGCGCTGGGGTTAACGAAGCCAGGCCGGGAAGCAGTTGGGAGCGAGCTGGATGCTCCTGCAACAGGCAGTTTATGTTTCAGCAAGCGATTACCATTCGGTGCTAATTAAACTGCAAGCCGATTAGTCCAGTAAAACCTTTAATTAGCCCCTTGCATCATTTACAGAAATTACAGCTCGTTCGCACCACGTAAGTGCACGACACGGGGAAAGAGCGAGCGCAGCTCGGAAGAATCGTGCTTTCGTTACGTCCAACTTCATTAGAGAAAATAATCGTCGCTGTAACATCCCCTGCCTGCAACGCACGCGCCCGAGAAGCGAGCAAGAAATGATTTCCCCGGGGAGAAGCAGAGTTGAAGGGTTCGGTTTAAGCGGGCAGCAAGAGCGCGCGAGCGGCCGACGCGTTCATCGCAAATCACCCGTGCCCGCCAACTACGCCGATTCATCGGCACCTACGGAAAGAGCAGATCCTTCAGGAAGGCGGCCCGGAAACGGCGGCGCTGCCTTTGGAAACGCAAACCCCGCCGCGGCTCGATTCAGCAGGCGGCCGGCAAAGACGCCTCCCCTCCTCCCCGAGGCTCAGGAGAAATCGGGTTTTATTAAGTAAAAACGACGCGGCTGTAATTAGGCCGCAGGGCAGCCGTCAAAACGTCCCTGGGATTTCTCCCGGAGCCAGGCGGCACTTTGGGGGCTGCGTCCTTCCCTCCGAGCGCTGAAGACGTGGCCCCAAAGCAAGCAACCTCGGCGGGGAGGCACGTCGGCCGCGCTCCTCCTTTTCCGGGCGTTTGTTTGGCTGCGAAAAAGGCATCGAACCTGGCGGCGCGGTCGGGAAACCTCTGCGGAGTCGGGGAGAAAGCGCACGGCGCGACGAAGGCTGCTCTGTCCCGCGCCGGGACGCGAGCGCGGCGGCGCGTGGGTCCCCCGCAGCGCCAGGCAAACGTCCCGTTGACGTTCACAAATTCCTCGGTTGTTCACCGGGAAAGCCAAGCGCGGCAGATCGGAGCGCGCGCCGCAGGGGCGCCCCGCAAACGTGCGCCGGGGCCGCGCCGTCCCAAACCTCGCCCCTTCCAGAGCCAATCCCCTGCGGCGCCGCTTTCCCCTCCTCGACGCTCCGACAGCTCCCGAGCGCGCGGCACCCGGGTTTCGGCGCCGATTGGCTCTGCTCCTCCGCGGCGACGCGGGCGGCGGTCAGCGAGACCGAGCGATGAAACCGCCGCTTCTAAACGCAGGCGCCGCGTTAACCCCAAGGCTCGCAGAGCCCGCGCGCCAATAACGGCGTCGCCAACGCGGCAGCGCAGCGCGTCGAATGGTTCGGAGCAGAACCCCGTGAGTTCTGTTTTTATTTTTATAGAGACTGCTTCCTTCTGGCAGATTTGATAAGCGCTGGTAAAATAAACGTCAGCTCCACAAACGCAAATAAAATAAACCGGTATCTGGAAAACACCTGGGAATTTGGAGCGACGCGGGCTGGGGAGCAGAGCAGCTCCCGCGTGGCAGCGGCGGCGAAACGCAACCTGAGCCGCCGTAATCTCATCGGCATCTTCCCTGGAAACTTCCGCTGCTATTTCAGGGCCCAAATACGTTCCAATTAATTACCTGGATTTGGGAATCGCAGGGCGGAAACCCCTCGGCAGAGCCACGGGGTTTCCGAGGGGGCTTTCCGAAGGCGGTTACACCGGCTGGACGATGACTCCGCGCGACGNTCTCCCGGAGCCAGGCGGCACTTTGGGGGCTGCGTCCTTCCCTCCGAGCGCTGAAGACGTGGCCCCAAAGCAAGCAACCTCGGCGGGGAGGCACGTCGGCCGCGCTCCTCCTTTTCCGGGCGTTTGTTTGGCTGCGAAAAAGGCATCGAACCTGGCGGCGCGGTCGGGAAACCTCTGCGGAGTCGGGGAGAAAGCGCACGGCGCGACGAAGGCTGCTCTGTCCCGCGCCGGGACGCGAGCGCGGCGGCGCGTGGGTCCCCCGCAGCGCCAGGCAAACGTCCCGTTGACGTTCACAAATTCCTCGGTTGTTCACCGGGAAAGCCAAGCGCGGCAGATCGGAGCGCGCGCCGCAGGGGCGCCCCGCAAACGTGCGCCGGGGCCGCGCCGTCCCAAACCTCGCCCCTTCCAGAGCCAATCCCCTGCGGCGCCGCTTTCCCCTCCTCGACGCTCCGACAGCTCCCGAGCGCGCGGCACCCGGGTTTCGGCGCCGATTGGCTCTGCTCCTCCGCGGCGACGCGGGCGGCGGTCAGCGAGACCGAGCGATGAAACCGCCGCTTCTAAACGCAGGCGCCGCGTTAACCCCAAGGCTCGCAGAGCCCGCGCGCCAATAACGGCGTCGCCAACGCGGCAGCGCAGCGCGTCGAATGGTTCGGAGCAGAACCCCGTGAGTTCTGTTTTTATTTTTATAGAGACTGCTTCCTTCTGGCAGATTTGATAAGCGCTGGTAAAATAAACCGTCAGCTCCGCAAACGCAAATAAAATAAACCGGTATCTGGAAAACACCTGGGAATTTGGAGCGATGCGGGATGGGAAGCAGAGCAGCTCCCGCGTGGCAGCGGCGGCGAAACGCAACCTGAGCCGCCGTAATCTCATCGGCATCTTCCCTGGAAACTTCCGCTGCTATTTCAGGGCCCAAATACGTTCCAATTAATTACCTGGATTTGGGAATCGCAGGGCGGAAACCCCTCGGCAGAGCCACGGGGTTTCCGAGGGGGCTTTCCGAAGGCGGTTACACCGGCTGGACGATGACTCCGCGCGACGCCGGCCACGGGCTCGCTCAGCCTCACGTTCCGCCCTTGCCGAGCGCCACGCTTTGGTCCCGTTCCGACGTGGCGTTTATCCGCAACTCCCAGAAAACCTCCCTCAACCTGCGCCGGGGACAATCCACGCATCTAGCAGGTTTATTTCTTAACCCGAACCAAAGACGCTCGCCTTAAAAGGCTGCCGGGATTAGTTAATGTTTGTACTGGCAGCCACCAGCTAATTCTTTGGCCACTGTTCAAACTTTGGGGCTTTATTTGAAACCTTTTTTTTTGCCCCCTCCCCCTGCAGCTCTCCTAAGGCCGGCTGCATCTCCCCCACCGCCGCGCTCCGCAGCCGGGTGTTCTCCATAAATCCCGCCTGCGGTCGTTTACGAGCCCACTGCGTAGGGCGTGGGCAGAGCCCCTCCGCGGCCCCGCAGCCCACACGGTTAACCGCCGCAAAACTCGGCAAATCGCCGGCAAAACGCAACCAAATACCCATCCCGCGAGTTTTCCCGTTTCGTTCTCGTCTCCCTCCGACAAACAAAGCGCCGCCGGCGACGCGAACGCACGGAAAACGGCGCGCAAGGGCGCTCAGCGCCAGCCGTGGGTACCTTCAGCTGAGCCAACGTGCGGGGAAAGGAGCTCCACGTATTCGTAATGCCACGGCCTGAGAACCGTACCCGCGTCAGGCGCGCACTGCCTGTGCGCCCACCTGTCAATTCTCCATCCCCACGGACAATTTACCAGCTCCGGCAGAGTTTTTGCCGGCGCAGCACCGCTGCCCCACGTTTACGGCCACGGGAGCACCACGGAGGAGCTCGGGGACTGCGATTTCTACCCTTGCCCTGCTCCCGATGGGCCAAACCCCTGGTTTTGAGGGGCTCGGCGTGAGACGGGCAAGTTACGGCGGCCCCAAGGGACGTCACGTCCTGCGTGGCGGCGCCCTGCTGCCTCCGAGTGCCCGGCCCAAAGCCGCAGGAGACGTTAGAAAAATCTATCCTGGGGCTCCGCAGCTCCACTGGTCACTAACTCGCCTCGCTGCTGGGGAGCGAAGCACCCTGTGAACACTGACAGATGTATAAAACCACACGGATCCCAGAACGCGGAGAAAATACCCCGGAAACAACAATTTAAGGATGTTTTTCCGCCCCTCCTGCAAGCCGCTCCCACTCAGCTGGACCCCCAGCGTGTTACCGAGGGGGCCGATCCGATCTCCACGCCCCAGCGAGCTGAGGAGGGCTCCGACGGCTTTTCTGCGCGACGGCGAGAACGCTTCTCCCGATTCCCCCCCACACACACTTGGGGACGCGCATCAGACACGCTCCGGCACGGAAAGACCCTTCTCCGATACCGGATCGCGGAGCACGCACACAGAATAACGACTCCTGACGAGCGAAGCGTGCCGACGGGAGCCCTGGGGAGGAAGGGCTTCACCAGGCTGATGATTTTTGTCTCCGTTTCCTACCTGCGAGGGAGGGAAAACTCTTTTCCGACTCAGCGAAGCATGCCGGGCTCCTCCGGTGAAAGACGCTGCGCGAGACCAAGAGACGCCCGTGAGGCTCCCCGGCACGCGGCCGCAATACCCCGTCCCCCACACTTTTGACTATTTTTAGGCCGGGGNTCCTACCTGCGAGGGAGGGAAAACTCTTTTCCGACTCAGCGAAGCATGCCGGGCTCCTCCGGTGAAAGACGCTGCGCGAGACCAAGAGACGCCCGTGAGGCTCCCCGGCACGCGGCCGCAATACCCCGTCCCCCACACTTTTGACTATTTTTAGGCCGGGGAGGCTTCGCGGGGAGGCAGAGCCCTATCCCTACCCTTCCCTCGGCCTCCCCGCCGCCAGCGCCCCG
>VZSC01008079.1:0-36146 GCA_013398225.1 Steatornis caripensis
CTTGGTGGTGCTAGGTTAACGGTTGGACTTGATGACCTTAATGGTCTTTTCCGACCAAAATAGTTCTGTTTCTGAGGTATCCAAATGGGATTGAATTCTGCTAAATTATATTCATGCCATATCAGATGCCCCAGTTCTTTTACCAGTATTATTTTGCTTTTTAACATATGAAATATTTTTCTCGATTGTTCCATCTATAGTCTTGCATAGCTCAAAGTTTACTGAACTAAAAATCAAACTTATGGTGAGTTTTTGGGTACCTTAGGTCTTTCCTGCAACTACAGGCTATGTCAGCTATGAACTCTAACTCATCTTTAGTGAAATACCATGTGAATTCCTTGTTGCTGTGTCTATGATTTAAAAATTGTAATGCAGCTAGAAGTATATCCTTTTACGTAGTTTGAATTTATGGGGACTTCAAAGTCAGCCATCATTTATTATCGGGTTTGTTTCACTTCAGAAATGGCTTGAACTGTGAACAAAAAGCAGTTGGTAGTATTTTCAGATAGGCACTTTATAGTTGGGCACTTTGCAGCTATGTGATAGGACTGCCTCGGTTGCCTTGAATGCAAAATTAGCTTCTTGATATGTGCTGCTACAGACAGAGGAACAGATGTAGTAATTCTACTTTGTTTACATGAAATCTCTAAAAAGGCATTTTCTGGCAGCATGCTAGGAATAAATACAGTATCAAATATAAACCACGCCATGCTATGTTCACTTACTCAGGTGTCAGCTGTGCCATTTACATATGGGTGAGAGCAGGGAGTCGGAACCCTCCCAGCAGAGCTGGGGGCAATCCCATGCTCAGCACCCCTGCCACCAGCCTGCTCCCTCCGCTGCCTGTCGGTGAGTTTTTGCCAGGGCAGTGTGCCTGCCCCTCCACCCAGAGTCTGGGCACCCTGGGGCCCTGCCTCTAGCCCCTGGGCCAGGGGTCCGCATGGGGTGAAGTGGGAAATGCCCTGCATTCTCACCCTCAGATAACATCCCCATGGGAGGCCTAGAGGAAGCTATCAGATGTCCTGATTTTTTATGTTTATTTCTTCAAAGTAGGAGATTCTCTTACCTTTTCTTCCTCCCCCCCTCCCCTTCACTTTCTGTGACTTAGAGCTCCCCTAAGCTCATGTTTTCAATCTGCTTTTCATAGCCAAGAGGTTCAGGATCTTAACGGAGACTAGGAAATTGGTGTGGAGGAAGGGACCTTCGGGAGTGAGGGGGTTTGTAAACCATGGAGAAGTTGAACATATCTAAGTGAAGAAATGAGGCTTGAGTGAAACCTTATGAGCCTTTTGAGCAGGGAATATGGGAACCGGTGAGTTATGCTGGGCTGGCCACCACTGCAAGGGAAAGCTCTTCCCGGGGCACTGTGTCATTTCCCCTTCCTCACTCCTTCTTCCTTTACCATTGTGCAAAGGCTGAGGAAGGAGGTATTACTCCAGTGATAGTCCTTGCTCTCCCTCACTACTTCCCTTAACTAATAGGTTTTAGCTAGGCAGATGCACGTGTTAAATTGTTCCTGTTTTTCTCCCCTAGGTATTCAAACTTTCCGGTGTGGGGTTGGGGGTATTTATTCACCTTATGAGCAAGCAGATGCGTTAAAGATGAAATGCCTTGACTCTGAACTGCAGGCAGAAGTGATGGGAGGAGATGCAGCTAATTTAACTTGGAGGATGATTGATGTGTATGTGTCAATTTCTATTAATATTCTTTTGAAATCACTGATGCAAGTGTGTTTTTCCCCCACCCCGACAGAAAATATAAATAGAAAGACAACAAAACAATCCTATCCCTTTAATTCATGATACTCAGAAGCAGTTAAGCAAACTCTGTTGTTTGAGATAGTCCTCCACAGGGTGGCAAAAAGCAGCTTACGGTTTTGTTCTTACCACTTTAAGAATATCAAGATACTCTAACAGAGCTATCTACTTACTGCTAAAACGTATAAAGCACAAAAAGCAGAAGTCGCCCTACAGGTAGACCTAGATAAATTGCTTAAAAATGTACCGTTCCCTCATTAGACAGCCATTCATTGCATGAAAAGAGCTAAATGTATTTGTTGAGGTGTAGCTATAAAAGCCATGTTTAAAATGAAACAGAGTTGAGAGCCTGAACTCACAGCACTGTTATTCAGAAGTAGCTTTCGAGCAGAGAGTTTCAACGGGAAGGTGCTGTTCTGTTTGGTTGGACGCAAATCAACAGACGTTTAGCGGAAGTGTGAATAATTCAAGCGTGCATGAAGAACCGTGCTTTCTGAAGAGATGAAACGCAAGAATAAAAAAAATCTTCAAACATTTGCATCAGCCTTAGAGGACAATGCAAGCAGCAGGATTTAAAACAGATTTGCAGATGCACTCTCTTTAGGCAGGGAGAATGCTCATTAAATGCAAGATGCTTCTCTGGCTCGTGTGTTTGCACGGAGGTAGAGGTTTGCAAGACTGACGTATCAGATAAAGTCAGAGTGGTTACCACACCGACGGTGTAGCAGCTGCATAATAAATGATGGAGAGAATCATGTTAGGCATGCCCACCTAACCTAACTTGAATCATGTGAAAGGGGAGCTGCTGGAATTCAAATAGACTTTCTGGTTCCCAGCAGTCGGCAGTAATAGAATGCTTTCAGGAAGATGACAGATGCGAGGGAAAGATGCTGTTTTGCACTATCTTGATTTGTTACGGCAGCCAACTTATTGGCGTGATGGAGTGACAAGAAAAGCAGCTGGCATGGAAGGTAGGATTATCAAAGCTATTGCATCATTATGAATGTAATTAGAAACTGACCATGACAAAGCATATGCTAGAACGAGCTGCCACGAATGGCAGAGGATTTGTTGCTGAGGTCCTGAAACTCTGAAAACAACATTCCTCGTGCAAAATGGATTTTGCAGTTTCATTTATGCTTGTGTTGCCCTTTCTTTCCTGCTCGCCCCCAAGCTCGGGGAATCGCTTGCTTGAAAGAGAGTGTTGTGTTAGGATGAGACTGAAGAATAAACTATTTTCTAAGTCTGTGAAGCCTCAGGTAGATAGAAAGAAACAAACGTGAAACAAGACTGGGAAAGGCTTCCTCTGATTCACTGGCAGGCTCTGATTGATGTATTGGCATATTCATGAATCCGGAGGAGACGAAGATGCATGTACTGAATGTTTTGGGATAATGGAAAGGTATTATTGCAAGTCTCTGCTTTATAGGTAGTTTTTCTGACAGGTTTTATTCCCCATCATTTTTTAGCTCTTGACATTTATTCGGTTGTTCGGTATTATATAAAGAAAATACATCAATATCTCCTGCAGGGTTTCTCAACAACTCCAGCATCTGTTTCAGCTATTGAACTGTATTCACGTTTTGCCAACTTGATGCCTGCCCAGCTGGTCTATCATTTCTCGCTTGATTACTGCTCTTAATTCCTCTGTATCAGCTTGCTTCAGATCGGATTTTGAAAGCTGTTAATGAGAAATGACAGTAACTGCTAAATTATAGAGAACTGGAGTGCTCTCTTATTTTTGAAACATCAGAGAGCATTTTTGCGTGCGTTTTATTAAATTCATATTCTGTGTTGCAGTGAATTTTCTTCTAATCATTTTCTTATAATCATTGAATTTAGCTGTGAGTACTTTAAATTAGATGAGTCACAAGCATAACTTTCAACTGACTATTTTGAGAAAGTTTGGGAAATTTTAAAGGTGCTTGCTGTATCATCTTAATATATGTTCCTTCCTCCTGTCTGCCTGCCTTCCCCTTCCCCCACCCCCCACAACATACATGCTCCCTCTGTGACTGTGAGCAGTCATTAAATGTATACTGTACATATCAAAATATATTTTATCGCCACTAGGGTGAAACTGCTAAGCAGCTCCGAAACAGGTAATTTGAACGGGTTTAAAGCAGGTGTCAGCTCTATCGGAGTGGGTCGCCCTGGGTCTAAGAAGGGAAAGTGGTGTTTTCTAAATGTAAGGCAGAACCTCTCTTTCCTTCCTCTTCAGAGGTCCAACAACCATTCAAGCACTGCTTGATAGCTCACAGGATACGATTATATTAAATTATTTGGATTATTTTGCCTTACAGAATGCTTTCTTTCAATGTAAACTCCCTGCTTCGTTAGGTCTATCATTTTTTCCAAGGCGATGATCGAGAAATCTCTTGTCATACTGGATATTCACTTCTATGACTTTATTTTAAATGACTTCGCTGGCTGTACTCTATGTAGTCTTGTCAAAAGAGGATCAGGCTATTAAACACTAGATGTTGCTGACTAAAGCTGTAACAGTTTTAGAAAGAGAGATGTTTCTAGATACACAGCAGTGAACCTGCCTTTAGAAAGTTTGAAGGTAAAGATCAGTAAAACTGATATACTGATAGCCAGCGTGAACGTTTCTCTGCTTTGATCACCTCTGAGAGGCATTTTAAATTATTTTGTAACTGCTGAGAAGGGAGATGTACTTATTAATGGACGTGATCACTTTTGGGTTTGTACAGTCAAAAATAGTTCTGTAGTTTTGATGACAATAAAACAGTTGTTATTATTTTTCAGAGAAGTTCTGTTATACTTGAAATAATTTTATTTGCCCTTGCTGATGACAATGAAATCATAGAGTGAATAACCTACACAAACAACTTAAGTGCCATTCACCTTTTCAGGGTAGCAGTAAAACTGTTTTATATTGCATGTATTATATTTATAGTCCTGAAGATGCTAGTTGCTCCCTGTCTCGAGAGCGTTGGCTGGCTGCCATCATACAGTTGTTACTTAAAATGGTCTTTTCCTTGAGATGCTGGTAATCATAACTGCATGCCGTCTGTGGCCATCATCCAGCTGACAAGTAATTTTATAGTTTGCTTCTGTTTTATATATAGTATTTGGGTTTAGCTTTGTTTCGTTGATGAATTAAAATGACACTAGGTGGAGCTAGCTGTTGATTATAAATAGAGCTACAGTAATACGGGCTTGTCTAATAAGCAAGCTCCTGTCTATAATGTTTATTATTAAAAATAGCAATTTAAAGTGCTAAGCATTGAGTTGGACCCTAGCCATGAAATTCTAGAACTGATGGGGTTAAAGGAAACAATTTCTGCGCTTTCCTTTTCTTTTATTATTTTAGAAGCTAGTAATCAAAGGTAAAAAATAGTAATAAGGAAAAAGCATCTACATTCAGAGAAGAGGACTTGGAAGCAAAAGAACAGAAATAGAAGAAGAAAAGAGGAGAGAAGCAGCAATAAGAGCCTGCAGATGTTTCCACTGTAGATACATGCAGATATCCAATTGCATATCCGTCATACTTTAGCCTGATGCACATAGATTTTCTCTTGTGCTTACATATAAATCCTCTTTCCATTCTGTCTTCCTGAATTAATTTATAGAGCTGACATATTTCACTTTGTATTTAGATATGGGACCGGTGTTTTAAAATCTTTTCTTTGAAGGGTGATCTACAAGGTGTGCAAGGGCGCAGGAAGTTATCGCTCACATGTTGGCCAGCTATAATGAAGAAAAATGTAACGGGTTATTTATTGACTGAGGTAGAAGCTGGTTCTGTGTGCTCCTTCACATGATTCTGATTATTAATCCCAGTCAAGGATAAGAAATCTATAGTCCTAGACAGCATGACAACACAAGAAAAATACACTCACTTCCAGACAGATTTACAGATATGTACCACAGATATGGTACATATATTAATTCAGCAAAGAAGAGAGAGAAATCAAGATACATGCTGATACTTAGGTACATGAACTGAAGAGGAAAAACCAGGAAATAAATAAGAATTGTGAGATGAGTACAGGGAAAGGGACAGGCAAAAACAGAGATTAAGGATATGAGCTGGAGCAGTCTGGCAGAGCAACAGTAATTCCCATCAACATCTGTTGAGTGAAGAACTTGCAAGTTCAGTCAATGGCTTGTTCTTACTGCGGTAAAAGGGAATTGGGGCAGGGAGAAGCTCAAGTCAGTGAGGAAAACTTGCCCAGAAGGGAAGTGACAGCTGCCTCACACTCCAGGAGTAATGAAGTTTAGAAGTCTGGGGATAGGCCTTTTTGAGCATTGTCCATAGAAACTTGAAATTTTAGTACTGAGCTGGACATGTGAGTCAGAATGGTCCTGAAAAGGTGTTAGACAAAACCAAGTTGTGCTTGGACCTATTGCTTGTTGGAAGAGTCTTGCAAGAAAGCAGTGCTGCATCATCAACACGAAGACACATTTTTGGTTATGAGCTGCGCAGTTGGTGCTCAACAGCACAAGTGTGTGAGGAGATCAGCTATGGTGGAGACAAAGTTTATTAGTTTTACAGTGTCATTCAGTATTTTATTGAGGCTAGGCCGTGATTAATTTTTTTTTTTTTTTAATTTTAATGATGGCCTTAACAAGAAACAAGGCCTTTGAAATCTGTTAGGGTGTCATTACTTCCACATCTGCTTCCTGAACCCTTTGGCCTGGCGGCACCCCAGAACCTCTTGTTTTGAATGGGCACACCCTAACGTGTTTTGAATGTTCCTTCTGACAACAGGAAGATGTGTCTGGTGTGGCAGCTCTTGGCTTTTCTGATGCTGGTCAGCTGCTGCATCACTCAGCTTGTCCTTCCTGCTGAACAAGGTGGAGATTCTGGTTTAGAAATACCCATGGTGTGGGAAAGTGTCTGACCATCTCAGGCAAGGTTCATGAGAAGCTGAGCCAGGAGAAGGAGTACATCTCCTCCTTCTTTCTGTCACTAGAATCTGTCCATTTTAAAATCCACTGGAATAAGGAAGAGGGCAGGAGGAGGAAAAATGACACGTAAGTGAGGAATGGAGGGGCTTCAGGTGTTTCATGAGACACTCATTTGACAAATGGGTAGTAATCACTTTGCAAAAAAAGGCGTGACGAAAAGCACATGTGGGAGTCAAGCTTGTTCAAAGGATATTACTGAGCATCTGGTTAGGCACTGCCAAAAAGCTTTCCACAAAGAAATATTACATCTGATCAAAATGTATTAATAAATTAAGTCTATGAGCAAAGAAGGAAATATTTGTGCCTTTTGAGAGCCAGAGTTCAAACTCTGTGGTTTTTTTCATGTATTTATTTTTATTGTGTAACAGAATTAAACTCGCTAACAGTTTGAGGGGGTTGTATTTGATAATACATGCTAAAGGGTGTCCTTTCTCCCCACCTCAGACTAGGGTTATTTTTTTCACAGAAGATTTCATTATCCCTGAAATCATATAGTTTTAATCTCCATAGGAAATGCTGAGATTTCCAGAAGCTGCTGGTTGTTGCTAAGCACCAAGTTAACTTTCTGCATGATGCTGGAAAAAGTGAAGGGCAGGTGAAAGACCCATCTATCTGAACAGTTGCTAGACTTTGGTCAGTAAAAGCATCCAGAAAAAAGTGTGAGAATTTTCTGAAGGCTGATATTTTCTTGCTGCTTCTTCTCATTCTGGTGAAGTCAGACCAAAAGATTACTGTGTTTGAATTGGAAATAACAAGAAAGCCTCCAGCTTGCTGCTCCGCTGCATGTCATAGCGGGTGGATATAGCCCATCTCCTTCTTAAACTACAAGGTACAAGCGGTCTTGCAACCTCTCTGCTCTGTGCCACTAGCTCCAAAATGTCCAAGTGATATGCTGCAGAACTGACATTGTAACGCAGTTATTGTAGAGTCCTTGCAGAAATATCCTGGACGTTATAGACCCAGTGATGCAATTATGAAAGGGAGAGCTCAAAGGAGGGAAATCGGGGCTTTCACAGAAATGGGAGAAACATCAAGTAATAATAATAGTTTTGCTTGCATCTTTTTTTTTTTCTTTATGATCTGAGCATCTGTGCATCATAATAAGGATGCAAGGTACACCTGTTTATGAAAATCAGGAACCTACATCTGCACTGCAGATTCTTCAGTTTTTGTCATCTTTAGAATAGATTTTAGTCTTAAAAAAATGAAAATCAGAAGAGTAAAATGAGATTAGGCACATAGTGTTTTTCATTAGTATCCTCGAGTTACCCAGCTTAGTGTTTTACATTACAGTGCTATTCTTTACAAGGTATTTCTTTCATTTACGTATCTCTAAAGATATTGCACATAGTGCAACCAGTTGCACTATGACTTGCTTGATGATAGAGAAACTCAAGACACTGAAATGGTCAAAGCGAGACTTTTGGTTTTGACCAGTGCTGACAAAGGCTCTTCTTTTTCCTTTTGTTTTTTTTCCTCCACTCCCTTCCCTCCCTCCCTTTCTCCCACCCATAAGTTGTCACAACCGGGGAAAAAAGTAGATCAGAAAAATTCAAAGCAAAATTTGAACAAAAACTAAGCTACTTGAAACTTGTGCTTTCTTAATCTATATCTAGTTTCACCTTCTCCTCTTTCTGTGTCCTTCCGGTGCTTAGGAATAATGAGCACGTAGAATTTCTGTTATGGGGTCAACTTCTTTTAGCATTCACTCCTGATCACTTATATTGATCTGTTTACCTGAAACTTAAAAGCCGCACTAAATAAAACCACCACATGCTGTTTTCTCTAGGCTTTCTCTTTTATAAGCAGCTTGTTATTCTTATATAGGCATTATACAGGTCACATATGCTTTTGCAACAAACAGTGCAAAGAAAGATATTTGGAATCGGTTCATCATCTTTGCCGTTTTTTAGGAAAACCATTTATATATTCCCACAGTATGCTTATATTTAACATATCTGTATTTCAGCCTATTACCAAATACCATTTATAATGGGAAATTCTCTGTAGTTTGGTACTAATAGTCCCAAATGGTACTTAATAAATATTCCCTAGGTATAAACATCACTTTTACAAAGGGCAAGCTGGAATATTCATATATTGGTTTGAATGAAGGGGTTTTTTTTTGTAAAAGACCAGACTTTTTGCTTTGCAGTCCCAGGCTGCTTTTTGTTCACTGATGGTCCAGTATGAGATAAGGCCTGCAAACACTGAAAATTGCAATCTGTTGTTTTCAGTAGTGATCGCAGGCCCTGAATTGCAACTGGATCAGGTTTGATAGCAAGGCAGAAAAGTAAAGATATTAAATAACTGCATGTACATGGAAAATGTCTTATCTATATTTTTCTGAGGCATAATGCATGTAATCTTTTAGAATGGATGCTGTGATGTAATAGTTTTGGTGCCGTTGAAATACTCAGTGACTGAAGATTGAAGTTAAGGTTATTAAGAATTTTAAGAGGTTTATGGTTTAATGTCTGTGATGACTCTCAGACTAATAGTAAAATTACTGACTTCTCATTTCTTAGTGACCTTTTTTAGACTACTGCACAAGGGATTTTTATCTTATGAATGAATTTGGTACTTAGCAAAACATTTCAAAAATGGTGAAATGAATTGCCAGCCCAGTTGATTCTGTGATTAAATCTTTGTGTGCATGTGTCTTTTCAGATATTTCTTCAGAAGCCAAGAACAAAAAGCATGTCACAGATGTTGGTAAATCCCAGTAACTAATTATATTTATTCCCAGGTTTTGTTGTTTCTCAGAATTTCTGAAGTGATGAGGAATAGGAAAGTGATCAGTTATGATGCAACCTGAACCAAGATCAAACAAATCATAAGACAGTTAGGGTTATGAGGAGGATCTCAGGCTACTCATTTAAGGGTGTAACTAGGAGGCAGAAATTCAGAATGCTTGACATACCTTGGCAGCGTATGCAAACCAAACCCGGCACCATCATCTGCACTCAGAATGCGAAAAATCAAATTTGGTTTGCATCCTGCAGAGAAGCTACACTTTAATTGCTGTTAAGTTCTTTTAGCAAGATAAAAATGCTGTAAGTCGTAATATTTCATTGTCTCTCATAACACCTAATCCCTCACGTTTCTTAGAGGCACCGTTTGTTAAACTATATATGCCTAAATGTGTCTTAATCAACAGCATTAGCCAAAGTGTTAGTGCAGATAATAAAGCACCCATAACCGTAGGGAAACAGTATGTTTCTGAACAGTATCAATTAGGATTATTCCTCTGGCAACAAGCAAATGAATTTTGCAGGAGTCCTTAGCGAAACTGGTATTTAGCATGGGACTCTGCGTGACCTGGCTGACTCCTCAAATAAATAGCAGCCCACGCAGCCCTGTTGGGCTACATGTATCAGAGAGTTTCCTCAACGTGCCTAAGCCTAGGGAGCAGAACACTTATTAATTTATTATTATTATTTATTGTGAATATTTTATTGTTTATTGTGTGACAAGAATGTATGTGGTACTTGACAAAGTGTAGAGAAAAGTGACTTCTTTGCTCTAGGAAATGATATATTATTAACGCGAAGGGTCTACTTTGTATCCTCAAAAGCAGACACAGAATGACAGCTGCAAACCCTGGTCAGCTATAAAGCTGTAACATACCCTGAGCAGAAATGGGATTGCATTTTGTGGCCTTCTTGTTACTGACACGTAACTTGAGGATTTTACACTGAATAATAATCGCATCGCACAGAGACACGCGACCCATTGATGATTCTGAGATGCCATGGAAACACAGAGGTACCCATATTAGTTGGGTTTCTATTTCTGTGTGAGCCAGAGATAGGTATGTCATTGGGAATCCTTCACAGCCTGTACTTCAATAGAAACACTGAAACTGAAAGAGACGGAGAAAAAATATATGAAAGAGAGAAAATATGAACTAGTCTATCAGATGTGGGAAAGGCAGAGGCGTCAATTTAGAGGACCAACTTACTCTGCTGCTGCTGCACGCAACATGTTGGCATCTGCTGCGTCAGGACTTAATTTTTTTTCCTGATTCAACAACAGTGTAAACTGTGTGCATTATTATAATTCAGGAGAGAAAAGTTCAGGTATTTGGTTTGTGTTGCAGCATAGTTTTCTGGTTTAACCCCAGGATTTGTAGAAATACAGAAAGCTTAATAAAACTATTGAGGAGAGGTGTATCAGTGTTGAAATTGTCAATTTTATTTTGTTCTCTGGGATTTTATTTGGTCCCAGGTCTCTCAAGTGAGTTTAAAGGAAAAGGAAACTAATATTCATACTGCTGAACAGACCAGTATTGACAAGACTGGAAAAGAAATTCCTTGTAACCCCAGTGCAGGTATGGGACTGGGAAGCATCATTCTCACCCATGTCAGCACTCCGCTGGAGGTGCAGACCAAGAGCCGCAGAGGGAAGTTTTGGGGGTGCTGATGCCTGTTTCCTAAGTGACTATTCTGTATTAGGTATAGGTGGCAAGGTTTGGGAGAGGGGTGAAGGGGCTGCAGGAGCGGCCTGCGTGAGAAGAGGCCAGGGGCTGACCCATGCCGAACACAGAAAGTTCCAGCCAGCTCCCATGGGCCCACTACAAGGCACAGCTGAGCCCTTCAGCCACGGTGGTGGTGCCTCTGGAAAGCCTATTTAAGAAAGGGGGAAGCACTGCCCTACACTGAATGAGGGGGAAAAAAAATGCAAAACAGCAGGGGGAACACCAAGGTCAGAGAAGGAGGACGGGAAGAGATGCCTCAGATGCCAGAGCAGAGATTCCTCTACAACCCTTGGAGAAGACCATGCTGGAGCAGTTATCCACCTGGAGGATTCCGTGCTGGAGCAGGTGGATATTTCCTCAAGGAACTGCGGTCTATGGAGACCCCACAGAGGAGCAGATATTTCCTGAAGGACTGCAGCCTATGGAAAGACCCATGCTACTGCAGAGGAAAAGAGTGAGGAAGAAGGAGCATCAAAGAGGAGCTGGTATGGACTGACTGCAGCCCCTGTTGCCCATTCCCCTGAGCTGCTCTGGGTTGGAGTAATGGGAGAGGAACTGGGAATGAAAGATTGAAGTGGGGCATGGGTGGCAGGTTTTATTTCAATCTTTTTGTTTCTCTCACCATCCCAATCTACTTTAATTGGCAATAAATTAAACTAATTTTCCCCAAGTTTAATCTGTTTTGCCCTTGACAGTAACTGGTAAGTGCTCTCTCTGTCTCTATATCGACATAAGAGCTTTTTCATCATATTTTTTCCCCTCTTCTGTTGAGGAGGGGGATTGAGAGAGCAGCTGGGTGGGTGTCTGGCTGCTGGCCAAGGCTGACCCACCCCAGTGAGGTTAGACAGGATTATTCCAAGTAAGCTTTCGAAATTATCAGGAGATGATGACTCAAGGTCTGTCATTTTTAGGGATAATTGAATGGATGGGTGTGGACTACAGCTGAGACTTGGTAAAAAAAGAAAGGTTGTAAAATGAAACTTTTCTCTTTTAGAAGCAATGAGTCACTCCAGACATACTTATCCTGAACTTACCCTAAAAAGGCAGATGAAAATGCATCATGAAAAGGGCATCATTACTAGTTTAAAGCCGCTGTAGTTGTGTGTACCTGAACTAAGATCAGGAGCATGAGGAATTATATTTGGGCAACATTAAGAGTGCCTTGACTTTGCTTATATTTTTGTGTACCAGAAAGGGATTACATGCATGAGATTTTTTCATTGTCTGTACTCATAGGACTGAAACTTGAGTTTTATCCAGTTCCAAGGGGTTCTCCTTACTTCTAACCACTTAAAAGTGAAGGAGGTTTGGTGCAAAAATTGGTTACAGCCCGTGGCTGTGACAGACTGTCCGTTCAAAAGGGTTAAAAGAAAAGAGGAAAAAAATTATTGAAAAGATACACCATAAAAATAATCACAGGAAATGTAGGTTTTTTCCTTAAAAAAAAAAAAAAGCACTACTCAAATGGGTGTTTATGGCATTTCACAACACACCGGTTGGAAGATGCTGTCTGTTGTTTCTAGTGGAGATTGAAAAAACAAGGAACTATTAAAGCATTTGGGTTGTTTAATCATTCTGAGATAATCAGTGAAGAGAAAAAACATTGTGGCTTCAGGTTGAAGTTTCAAGAAATGTTTTACTGGGCTGTTAGCAGATGGGCGAAGAGCAAGCTGTCATTTGCAGGATGTCGAAAGCTATCTATCTGCCATAACAGGTTGTATTCTGGAGGTTGTGTTCCTTTTCCACCATTGCTAACATGATCCAAGTTCGAAACAATCCAGGTGTTCAGTAGAAGTATTTTCTGTGAAAGGAGGGTTGTAAGCATGAAGAGTGAATGAGGGTGGGATGGGGTCTGTTCAGAGGTTTGTTATGTTCAGGAGCCACATTGGAGCACCCAGCTGAGGCCTTGTGTGAATGACATCTCAAGACAAACTTGTTTCAACTCTTGAAAAAGATTTATTTCGGGAAATAAGTAAAAGGTCAGAAGATACTATGTGCAAGGAGAGTTATCTTGGGACCATTTTATCTTACTCATTACTGATTTCAAACCTGTGACTTGGAATTAAAAACCTTTGTTTCCCACTGTCAGCTCTCTGAGCTTCAGACGTTGACGGACAGTACCAGGCTCCTAAACTGCTGGATTTCAATGAAAAATGGGAGAAGCCTTGTTTTAGTTGTTGGGGTTGTAGGCCTTAAAAAGGAAGCATAACTCAGCACAATGGAAATATAAAGGGCATTGGAGATGCAGAGAGCCGTGATTGCTTTATTGAGGATAAGACAGATTCTGCTATTTATTTTTATTTATTTGTTCATCTTCAGATTGTACAGCAGGCTGGTAGTGGTTTTGGCCCGCTTCTCAAATTTCTGAGGTGGATGTTATTCCTGGCTTACTTACGTGTAAATTAGGGAACAGGGTTAGACATCAGAGGGAATGTCAGGGTTCAGTGGAGATACCCATGGAAATGTGGCTTTTCTCTCCTTCCTTCAGTGAAATGGAGTTGGAGAGGAGTCAGCAAACTGGTTAGAGAGGACCAAGTTCATGTCTTCATCTGTTACTTCTGGAGGCTAGTCAAAGATTATTTATGGAAGCCTGGCAGTACTTTCTCTTCTTGTAACCAAAGAAATTAAATTACCCCACCTCATTACTGGAATAAAATGTTAATCTTTGCTGCAGATGCGTTTTCAGATAAGATCTGTAATGTTTCTTTGTACACTCTGGCATGATGCTTAGCACCTGTAAGTCATTTGTCTTGCTGATTATGCTTGCAAGTAGACTGGAATAGTCCAATTTCTTGTAGTAAGTAATGAGCTCCATTGCTCAAGAGCAGCATAAGAGATATGCAGTGAGTTATTATGGAACTTGAAAATTCAGTAAGGGAAAGCTCATCTATACATGAAGCAGGATTAGTTTCATTAATCACATTCTTCCATTAGTGTAGTTTCCCAAATTCTAACTTATTAATTCAGGTATTTTTATATTGTATTGATTATCAGGTTGCAATATTGGACATTTACATTGTTAATATTAGTACTACTACTATTTCAAGAATAGAGTAGGGATTGAAGTATCTACTGAAGTCAGAACAGGTCTGAAGCAGTAAGAGATTCATTTTCCAGGCAGCAGAAGTGAAGGGTAGGGTAAGACACACCTAAAATTAAACCATTTTCACTTATTTTTGTAATCATTGCTTGAAGAATGTTGAGTCCCTTAGGAATACAGAGGGAGAGAAAAGTTACATGTGGAAAAGTTATTTGGGTCTAAAGAACACATCAAGGGGTCTGGTTTCGTGTATATTTAGAAAACAATTATCTCTGTGCGTTTCAGATGTTTCTCAGCGTGGTGCTCTCATGGTTCATGCGTTCAGTTCAGAGCAAGAAAATGAAGATGCAAGCCCTCAAAGACTTGCTCGCTTGTAATGCTATTTACAGCCATTTAAGATCAAGTCTGAAGCTTAATATTAAAGTAAATGTTGTTAATCCTGAAAAGTAAACAGTATGAGAGTGATTGAGCATTTTCCCCTTAGGAGAGTGGATAGGAAGAGAGAGAAAAACCTTGAATAAAATAATTATGTTTCCTTTCTACTTACTCAAGTATTTTATTCTGTGTTTCCGAACACTAAGCATTACGTGTCCTCCAGCGGAACATTCCTCAGAATTCAGATTTTATACTATTGGGAAACGCTGCATTGGTGTATTTAGGGAGGTGAACTGACAACGAGTATTGACAGGAGACCCTTCCCAAACAGGCAGATGCTGCACCACTCTGAAACACATGCGTACAATTGCTGAAAACGTTACAGGCAACTGTATGAAGCAGCCTTGCATCTCATGCTTAGAGCCTGTATGTCACAAAGAAGGTAATTTGGAATCAGTGCATTCTATTGAGGTCTGTTTGGGAGCATAAAAGACGTTGTGGTTTACAGAGGAGAGGCCCCTAAGCCCATCCCAAGTTTCATTCCAGGCTGTAACCTCTCAAGTGGTAGAAGGAGTAAGTTCGCTTTCTACGTCTTCTGTCACGAAAGATTTGTAGAAATTGGTGGTGGAATAGCTAGACTTATTCCCTGTGAACTAATGTTATAGTAAGTACGACAGGGAAAGTGTGTTTCAGTCCTTTATCAGTTCTCCTAAAATACAAGAACAAGAATATATCCAGGAAAACAGAGAAGCAATTCCTTGAGAAAGAAGAACCATTCTTATGCTGCATGTTTTGTCTTTGGAACTCGTTGCCAGTAGATGTAAGGTAAGACAGAAGTCACAAATGCAAAATTTCAGAAAGTGCATTTAGGTCCCAGTTTGATGTTTAACTGACAAAATCAGTTTATTCTGCATTTATTTTACTTTTTTCATCCCTTTGCTGTCACCCAAATAGTTGACTTCTCTTTGGTCAGTATTACAACAGTGGGTATGTTTAAAATCAGCCACAAGCCACAAGCCAACAGACTGAAAATCAGGAACACTTTCTTTTTAGGGCTTGTCTAACACAGTTTTTTAAGGGTGCCATGGCCTTTATAAAATGTCTAAATTAAATATTTTTTATTTATTTTGATACAATTATTACTTCATTTTATTAATCAGTGCTCAAAATTTTTTCAAGTGAAGATGTATTTCTTTGCTCTTTTCTTTCATATTGTATTCTTTTCACCTCTGATTTTACTTTTTAATATTTGCTACACCTTCCTTGCACTTTGACTCCTTTTTAATTTGCCTTGTGTGCTGTATCTTATGGTGCCTGTAGGTAATATTCAAAACTGAAGGTGCCACTGGTTAATACTTATGTTAAATTTAAGGCGTATCATTCTCCAGAGATGTAAAAAAAAAAGCGTTTGGCTGTTGAAGCTCTCAGATAAAAGCTGAAGTGACATACCTATTTCATGCATCACATCAACCTGTTTTGCGTGCCACTGTCATCCTGCCTGAAGTTGTGCAAGATTAGACTCAAGCCATGCAAAACAAACGAACAGGACAGGTATGTTGCTGCCACTTTGAACTGTGTGTATCACATTGACTCTTCTGTCAGATATGCTTAAACTGGAAAATAAGCAGTGGATGTGAAATGCACTCACACGAAAGATCTTGATCGCCTCCCAGCCATATTCAGTAGCTGTGGTAGCATTTACTGTTATGCAGCATTGACCAGCCTCTACAGCCTACCCACTCTGTTATTAATATAATTGTTGAAAATGAGTCATTCCTCAGATCTTGGACATATTTCAGATTTGTGTCTTTTCTATTACATCGTGAACCACCACCTCCTCTCATAAGCCCTCACAGCAATTGCTGACATCCTGACTGGAATTACCCCTGCAGGAGGTCTCTCTCCAGCAAAGACAGCTCTACCTGAACTTATTATTTGGTCCTTCAGTAACATGTAGCTTTGAATTTTCATGCATGCTCT
Source organism: Steatornis caripensis (assembly GCA_013398225.1). NCBI lineage: Eukaryota > Metazoa > Chordata > Aves > Caprimulgiformes > Steatornithidae > Steatornis > Steatornis caripensis. Next base: position 16,571 of record VZSC01008079.1, read on the forward strand.
CATACGTAGAGGTAGTAGTTTGATTGTGAATTTTCAAGTTTAAGATTTCTTTGGATTTAGATTCCCTAAGACCTTGTGGTTTTTTTTCCACATTTAGAGGATACCTTGTGTACTTCTGTGTAGATATTTTTAGTACGGCTGGGGAACTTACAGGTCGTTGTGGCATACTTTCTCAGCTTAATCTACTGTTAATTATGCTAATGAAGCTTGTGGCTCTGGGTTTGCACTTCACTTTGGCATATCATCACTTCTGCACCAGAAGCCATAGGTGACTTCATCCACTCCACCTAAGATGTTCTTTAAGCATATTTTGCTTTTCCAGTGACATAGCTCCGGAACTCCCCAAATGAGCTGATTATGCCTGTCTCGATCTCCTCATAGGAGTAGGTATTTACAGCCTTCAATTTATTCTCCTCACTGTCTGGTGAAATTTTAGATAGCTTGTCTAAACTTGCTGGAAGATTAGAAATTTATTTTTTATATGGACACTTTGGAAGTTTGAGGAAACTGAAATAAGGAATCTTTGATATGAACAAACCTATACATAGAATCATAGAATTGTTCTGTTTGGAAAAGGCCGTTAAGATCATCGAGTCCAACCGTTAACCTAGCACTGCCAAGGCCACCATTAAACCATGTCCCCAAGTACCACATCTACACATCTTTCAAATACCTCCGGGGTGTTGACTCTACCCCTTCCCTGGGCAGCCTGCTCCAATGCTTGACAACCCTTCTGGTGAAGAAATTTTTCATAATATCCAATCTAAACCTCCCCTGGTGCAACTTGAGGCCATTTCCTCTTGTCCTATCGCATGTTACTTGGGAGAAGAGACCAACCCCTACCTCGCTACACCCTCCTTTCAGGTAGTTGTAGAGAGCGATAAGGTCTCCCCTCAGCCTCCTTTTCTCCAGGGTAAACAACCCCAGTTCCCTCAGCCGCTCCTCATCAGACTTGTGCTCCAGGCTCTTCACCAGCTTCGTTGCCCTTCTTTGGATGCGCTCCAGCACCTCCATGTCTGTTTTGTAGTGAGGGACCCAAAACTGAACACAGCATTCGAGGTGCGGCCTCACCAGTGGCAAGCACAGGGTGACGATCACATCCCTAGCCCTGCTGGCCACACTGTTTCTGATACAACCCAGGGTGCTGTTGGCCTTCTTGAGCACCTGGGCCCACTGCTGGCTCATATTCAACTGACTGAATCAAAACGATTGATTTGCCCATTGATCCAGCCCGTCCAGATCCCTTTGTAGAGCCTTCCTACCCTCCAGCAGATAAACACTCCCACCCAACTATGCTGCATGGGTAACCCTCTAAACAAAAACTTTCATTTTTATCTCTTGTAAGATCTCCACGTCATGCTCTGTCTTTTGAAGAGAAGCAATTCAAGGTTTTAGTCCAGATCAACCTTTGACAAGTACACAGAAACCTGCAGTGTCCTCAGGCATACTCATCTTCCTTTCCTGTTTTCTTTCTCTCTCCAGCTTACCTGTCTGCCCATTTCAGAGGAATTCTGGAAGGAAAAGGCTGAGATATTTTGGTATCCCATGAAAAGGATTCATGGTTCGCATATTTCTGGCCTCAGGGTTCGCATGGTTGTTGTCACTGAAAGCAGGGACAAAGGTGCTATTTATCTTGTACTCAAAGCAGCAGGAGAGCAGATGTTTGTGGGAATGGTGCTAATAATCTGCAGTAGGACTGACAGTGCATCTACCAGGAAAGATCCCTGGCTCACCATGTTTTTGTCTGCTTTAGGGCACAACTGCAGCGTGCAGTGAAGAGAGCCATGCCAGCTCCAAACAAGCCAAATCTGGAACTGGAAGCTGTTTAGCTGTGTTGCACAGGGAGATCATGAAACATGCTGCATCCTAAGGATTTGTCAGATGTTCAAAGGAAACAAGAGGGGGAAAAAAATCCTAAGAAAGTACTGTGCAAAATTTATTAAAACGTGTGTGTATGCACAAACGTATACATGTATGTGCACACACATATTCACAGACAGATATTGCCGAGCAACTATATCAATAGTACTCCCTGTCCATTTCCTGCCTGGAACACTTTAAACGTGTAATGTGTAAATCTTGTAATGATTTTAATTTAGTTTGGGGCTAAAAAATTAACTGGAAAGCTATCATCACAGATCTGGTAATAAATACAATCTCCTAAGCAATATACTTCTGAGTTTCTGCTATTGCCCTTAAGTTGAAAGTAAACAAAAGTGACTCCCTTTAAGCTCAGTTTCTCCCCAAAACTGGCGACATTCACAAATGCAGGAACAGAACTGAATGTGTTTATGGCAATCATGATAATTATGGAACACAAGATTAACCTAGCCAGGGAAGATAAATATCTTGGTATTCGCTGCAGTGATAAACTGACTTTGGAATGCAGCCTGACAGAGTGGCAGATGAAATTTGATTTTTCTAGCTATACATAGCTCACAACAGGCCACGGTAATATTTGTTGAATCTAAATGTCCCAGGAACCTCATGTTGTCTTTGTACCGTGGGTAGTTATTCTTTTATAATGTTTTATGGGAAAAGTCTATAGCTTTAACGCTGAAAATAGGTAAATGTCTTTGAAAGGTGCTGAAAATAGGAGACTGGCTTGAGCTGTAGGACATGGTTTCTGCCTTAATTGTGAATTAGATTTTTCTCGAAGGCTGTATCTTCCAGGTCTGTCTGTCTTTATAATTGAGTTTCATCGGTATTGTGTAACATGCTCTGTCTTAGTGAAAAATAAGTGAAATTCTTCTAGGGGGTGAGATCAGATTTGTCTGAGCTGTGGTTGACTGCCAGAAAACGAGGCAAAATGTATATAATTTGTGAAGAAAAATACTGTTATCTTCTCCCTAAATTGTGGAGGCAAGAAAGATGATATGATGGTGGAGAAGTCAGAACCGTTACTAAATATTTACTGATACAGTCCTCTGTGTCACTGAAGTACTGTTGACAAATACCTGCTCTCAGTTTCCAGTGATGTCCTCTGTATGTGGAGAGAAGTTTCACAGTGATGTTTATTCATTTTCTTAACTAAGTAAAAACCCTTTAACGGGTTCCCCTTCAAGGGAACTCTTCAGTAATTTCAGTCAGTCGTGGAATCTTGGCTTCAAGTCTTCAGCATCTAGTCACCAACATTTGCAGAGAGTCTCTGGTGCTGAATTTGTGTTCTATAATGCAATCTTTTCTTTCTGATTCGAGAGGCACGCAAATCCGCAGTATAAGGGGGTTCATGGTAGCACTGTGTTCTTTTCCTGAGCTCTGTCAGCCTCTTTCTGCGTGAGTCAGAGAGTTTAAGACCTGAGAGGACCATTAGATCGTTCAGTCTGACCTCCTGTAAACAAGAGATCATTACGTTTCACATAGGTACTCCTTTGTTGATCCCAATAACTTCTCTTTGGCTAAAGCCTAGCTTTTGGAAAGACACCCAGGAAGACAACAAAAAATGCGGTCTGCATTACTGCTCTTGGCAGTGTGGTTGCAGTGGTTTATCGCCCTTTCTGATCGAATACATCTCATGTAGCTGAAAGCTTGCCTCAGTCTTTCAGGTCAGTCAGCTGATACACTGTGCTACCTGTCACTACATAACTTCCCGTTCTTCATTTTTAGCTTGACTTTGCTTTGCTTCGCTTCATCCATTCATTGACTTTGTCAGTTGATGTGTTGGTTGAGGACAGCAATTCCTCCGTGTCCCCAGCTAACGTTTTTCTGTTATCTCTCCATGAGTACATTTCCAAAGTGTTTGTCTTCACTTTACAAGCATGTATTTCCCTGGTTTCCATCGCTTTATAGGGGATTACTTCTCCTTCCCTTGCATTCACCGTGTGTCAGCTACACAGTGAGTAGCGCCTTACACCTCCTCTTCAGCTGTGCATAAATACACTACTCTGCCACTCTTGAACTTGATCCTGTGGTGGCATGCCAACACTTCTAATTATAATAATACTAAAGACCTGGTTTTTGAGACATGATTTTGTAACTGCTACTTGAAAATAATTTTTCATCAGGAAACTGTGACCTGTTACTGATTGAAGTGATTAGAAACAACTTGTTTCAATGGTTGTATTTTCTTTTGAGGAGAGAAGGGAATGGAGGGGTTTATGATGACAGAAAATCTGAATTATTGTATTTCTTAATGAAGGTTAAAATTCCTAAAAAGATAAACAAACAATATTGTTGGGAAAGTTATGCCAGAGTTATTTGCCTTGGATTGACAGCTCTACTGCCTCCCCAGCCTTTTCCAGTGTCTCTCTGCACCTCAGCCTGAGGCTCCCTTCACCTTTTGAGGTATAAACGAGTCATTATGCTTTTGAACTTCATTCATACACAGAGACAAATCTAGCAAGTCTCTTGTATTGGTGTTTTCCCTTAATTCCATGCATCACACCTTGCTTTTATAATTCCTTACTGCTACGACTGATTGTAGAGGAATGGCTTTTTGAAATAGTTTCCTTCAACTTCAGAAGGTAATCCCTTTTGAGGCACTGTGTGTATTTACTCGTTACTGGTGGCCACTGCTCTCTCTGTGTCTTTGTTTCAGTTCATTGTTTCTCCCACATCCTAATGGAAAGTGAAAGATGGGAGGTGTATGGATGGTCTGTTTTGCACATAGATTCGATTCATGAATCTTTTTAAGTTTATTTTACCGTTCTAGCATACATGTTTCAAGTAGGTAAATACTTTAACATTTATGGGTTTATTAATAACTAAAAATATTTTGTTAATAATTAAAAGCGCTGTTACTATAATATACAGCTTTGTTGATTAGTACTTCTGCTAATGAATGGGCACTTACTTTAAGAAAAACATTGGCAAATTATTTCACTTATATCTGAGAGCTTAAGGACTAATAGAATTAACAGCACTGTTGCTTGCTTTTCTTCTCCTAGAGTTTGTTTTGATGCTGGTTACTGCACTGAAGGAGTTTTGAGACCAAAGTTTACTTGCTGCTGCTCAGGGTTCGTGTTGTATCTTGACTCAGCAAAACTCCTGAATATTTGAAAACTCAGTGTATGCCCTGAGCTTTGAGTTGAGTGCATACTTGTTTTTTAGACAGATAGTTTTGTGCTGAGGCAGTTAGGTTCATGGAGTTTATAAACCCTACAGGACAGAGGCTTTCTTCTCAGAAGCTATAAGCTGTACAGCATCCAATTCAGCAATCATTTTTTATTCGTGCTCTCAATTGTCCAAATAATTGTCATGTCTCTTTTATATTCAGTGTCATGATGCAGTATGTAATGTAGCGTGCGTGCTTTGATGTGACAGTCAAAATGTGCTCAAAAATTATTTAAGCATTCAAGATGATAGAAAAAGTTAGCAGAGCTCTTTGTGCGTCTCTTAAAGTATGCGTGTGGGAAGTTCTGTTTTAAAAATACTTGTCCAAATTATGTTCTTGGTAATGAGGGTGTCACCTCAGCAAGGCTTCAGCTGCGAAACTCACCGCAGAATTGGGCCACATTAACACAGAAGCAACTCATCAAGTTCCTAGAAGTGATTTAAATCTCGTTAGAGCAGGTATTGCGTGATATTGAAGCTGACAGGTTATTCACTTCGGGCAAGACTAATCGAGGGGGGTTTTGGGATTTTTTTTTTTTTTGAGAAAGGATGGGAGCATTGTTATGCAGCAGCCTTCGTTAAAGGTCAGAGATTTATTTGCACATAAGTGTCTGCTGCTGAAGACACTGCTGAAGACAAATATTATTTGAAGGCGAAGTTGAAAAAGACCTATTAATGCCATCAAGCCTCTCAGCTCCCCATGGCCTTTTGAAGCCTCTGTTGAATTTCGGTGTGATTATTACCAATCACATCAGCTTCTTCCTATATTGTCTTTTGCAGGCAGATACTGGCTCCCTCTGTCAGTGCAGATTTGTTTACTCTGACCATGCTCCGGATGCACTAAAAACTGGGCATGCTAACACTGTGATAAACTAATAGATCTTACTAGGCTTAGTAGCTTGGCTTTAACAGTTGGGTTCTTTTTTTTTAAACTGGCTTTGTTGTTTAATATCTCAGCTACTCACAAGGGCCATACAAGTTACAGTTGCCTCAGGGCATTGGCAGAGCAAATTTACATGTGCCTGGAGAGCATGCAGCAGGGGTTTGTTTTTGCCTCAGAAAGACCACGCCGAAATACCTCGAGAGAGTGAGTTTCCTTGAGCTCTGCCTGTCAGCACTAAGCAGAAAGTGGATTAACTCAAAGACAGGTCCACTGACTGCAAAGACCAGTGGCGGTCATTCTCGAAAATTAGTTCTTGTAGGAGACTAGAACTGGAAATTTCTCATAATGACGAGTGAGGTAAAAGGAGGAGATGGCCCAAAGAAAACAGAAGGGGGAGAGGTGAGAGTGGGTGAAGAAAAGCTAAACATGTGATGAAGAAGAAGAGGAAGAAGGTGAGAGCTGGGCAGAGGTGGCCTCAGGCAGGGATTACTTTGTCAGCCACAGGCAGAACATGCTTCTGGGAAGTTTGCGTCCAGGAATGTCAGGAGACATACCAAAGCCTACACCTCGGTAAAGTCTGTGAATTTCAAGCAATTGTAAGGCAGAGGGAAAAGTATCTGATTTCAGATTACCCCAAAGTCCCAGCAGAGTAAAACTATTTTGTGAATATTTCAGGTAACAGGACTGTCTCAAAAGACTTTCACCTACAATATAGCCACCAAATGGAGACTTTCGCTTTAATAACTCATATTCCTTTAACTGCAGCTGCTCCAGGGGCCAGATATAGAATGATTACATTATAAATATCAAGTTTCCAGGGTAGACCAACGGTAGGCTAAAATGTCAGTTTGCCTAGTGCAAGCACTTGACATACGCTGAGCTGAATAGGGAGTAATGAGGTTGGAGACTGTCTATTTGCTCCTGGTCATCTCTTCTTAGAAATTTTTTCTGGATACGCACCTGACAGGGAGTAGATGGCTGGCACTATTTCATCTCCTCTGTTCAGAAAACATTTGCCAACTTAACGTGCGGGGAGCTGAACTGCTAATGCTCTGCATGAACTTGTCTCATGGCTGGACTGTCAGAATGATTCTACTGTGGCTTTAATGAACTAGATGTGAGGCCAATTACACCCTATAAAAGCAGTAATGGTTAATTAAACTATAGCTCTTACTGCAGTCGGTCAAACCTGAAGGCTACCGAAGTACTAGGTGTATATCTGAAAGTGAAGTGAGACTGAACACACAAGGCTTCTTTCTCTTCCTGGATACTTTGCTTTAATATGTCCACCTGAGATGAGCAGATGAAAAAAATCAAGAACATTTCCTTTTTAAGAGACAGGGAGCTTACTTAATCATTCGCAACCTGCCCCTTTCATTCCTGTTTCTAATGCACCATCACTTCCACCCTCCTCACATCAAAGAAGCGATGAAAATGGCACCCTACAGAGATCGTGAACACTGCTCTAAAAGTGCTAGCACTGAGAGGTTGATTTTTAGTTTAATACGAAGCCAGCAAGCAGCGACTGCCTGATTTCTGCCCTCCCCCACCATTTCCTCTCTCCGGGGACGCAGGCAGCTGTGGCAGCACTGCAACCCTGTGTTTACCTGGCGTGTTCGGCTCCCGCACCCGCTGTGGTGGCTGGAGGCAGGGGGGAGGGTCGGGGGCTGCAATGCCGCATTTTAGGTGCTTGATATTTCGGTGTCTGGGCTATGCTGCTGCCTACGAGGGAGGACACGTGCTAACGCCTTTTCTCAGGGGCCTTTGCGGTTCTCTCTGGTTGCAGCTTCCTCTCAGAACGATGGCCAGGCATTATGGGAGTGGCGTATCTGGCCAAAAGGGACTGGAAGCAGGAAGCATCCTCTTCCAGCAGGGCTCATTCCACCCTCTGACAGGGAGGAAGGAGGGGAAGTACTGCCATTACAGCACGGAAAAGGCAGAGGTGTGCTAAAGAAAACACCTGAGGGAGAAGACAGATCCTGGCTGACTTCAGGCATTTCCACCAGGACCATGGTCTGGAGCAAGAGGTGCAACTGGGACCACCTTTGGGAGCTCCCTTCCTCCGTCTACTGGGGACAGCAGTGGGAGTGCTGCTGCTGTCCGACAGCAAACTCTTTCGGACAGGTTGATTTTGCATCTCTCAAAATCTCTAGTATTGCAAGAGAAGGGGGAAAATGACAGGCAAATAGAGTGTGAGTGGACGGTGTGGCTGTGAGAAAGGCTTCCCGGGGAAATGGGGCTGCATGTTCGCACACGCACTGCGCTTTCATGGGGAAAACGTTTCAGTAGGTAATTACAAATTAAGCATTTAAAAGGCATATCGTTTAGTACCTCTGTTTTCAAAGAACAAATTAGAAGACCATGAGCAGAGAGATAGGTATTTAACTGTAGGTTGGAAGTTATTACAGGCATGATGACTGCTGCCCCCAAAAAACCCGGAATGAAAACAAACATTGAATCTAGTAACAGCTGGTTGTTTTCCGGGCATAATCTTTCAATAGCTGCTTGAGAGAAGAGGAAAAAAATCCAACCCTAAAACAACAAATCACAACTATTACATGTAACATCTACGTTCTACCAGCTAAGGCTGGTAGTTCTTGGTTTTAATTAATATAAATGCTCCTCTTTTGAAACAGTGAATTCATTCCGCAACAATGAATGATAATGATTTCTATACAATGTAGCATTAGCTATCATGTAAGTGATTGCCGCCTTCAAAGAAACACAATAGAAAGTTACAGAAAGAGAGTTTTTTTCAGTGAGAAACTAATTTTCTTTTTGTATGTTGTATGTTTAAGGAAATTGAGATGTTCGGTCAAAACAAATCGAATAAATAAAATCTCATAAGAAATGTTGTTCAATAAGCCATTACATGTTTTGATAGCATTATCATTTCTTGGCTTTATTTGTATTTTTTTCTCTCCAGCAGCGCTATTAATTTTCAATCCCTTCTGCTCTATGTGGGCTGTTGTCCAGTGACCTAAAAACTGACATGTGTTACAGATTTTGGACCATTAATATTTATGCACATGAAGGGGGGACACAAGAGAGTTATTATTTGAGGAGTTGAGGTAGTGCCATAATTTCTTCTTTCTTTTATATATATATATATAGCATACATACACATACTTTATATATATGTTTGTGTAGCTTGTCTTCTGTAAATAATTAGACATGAAATTTGCATTTAGGAAAACTGTAGAGTCTGGTGAGTGAGCGCAAGACCTGATGAGAACTGGAACTGTAAAAATTTTATTTTCTCTGTGTCTTTCCTGTCTTTGTGAGGTGGGGTTGTCCTCTGCTGACAGCAAGGTGGGGTGTCCATTTCCCCTGGACGTTTGTAGTTGCTTGCATACAAGAGGACTTGTGGCTTGAGGAAGGAGTTCACTTGGCTGATGCAGTTTCCTGTGGCCATGGTCAGAGTAAATATTTTAAGATACCTGTGATGCCGAATTTGAGCAGTTTTGGCACCAGTAGACAACTTGTGGCTGAAGAACATAGGCTCACTAGGAACAATTAGAGACTTAGCCTCTGATACATGAAACAACTAAGTCAGTCCCATTTACTATTTTAAAAAAACCCAGCCCACCCAACCCCCAAAATGCAGTCAGACACTGTCAATGTGCACGTGGCCGAGGATGCTGCGACTGAGCCTGTTGCTTGTCGGAGGTCTGCCTTGGAGGACCTGCAGACCACAGAGCCTGCTCAGTAGGACTTTTTTTAAGTTATGGTTATGATAGGGCCAAAATGCATAGGAGACTATACGGCTTCACTTTGATTGTGTAAGAATTGTTAATATAATTAGAAAAAGTAAAATATTTATCAAATCATGAATTATGTAGATCTTGCAGATATTACTAATCAGCAGGCGCCAGAATAGTTCTTGTAAAAGAATGGATAAATATTAAAAATGCTCACTTTGCTTTTATATGCGATTAGAGGAGGCCTCATGTGATGAAGTATTGTTGTTTCCTTGTGTTCAAATTGTATTCTCCTTCCTTTAGCCTAAGTATGCCAAAGATAAACATTCTACATACCTAATATGTACGTGCTTTCATTAATTTGTGATGATTTGCTTATTCATAATTTATTGCCTTTTTCCAGCTGTATCCAGATGCTTAAATATTAACCAAGATATTTTTTCCCAATTTTTATTTTGTTGCCACTTCAGCATCATTTTAAATAATACATTTTTCATTTCCGTCTGTCAAAGATGTTGAGAAGCAAACCCGTTTTTGGTTTAGTAGCCGAGAATGCAAACATCCAGCCGCCACTTGTTTAGGTGTTCTTTTATCTGAAACCCAACTGTTTGATTAGTTCTATTTAGAAGACGCTGGAGGCTCTGATGCTGTATGAACACCACTCTGCTCTTTAATGAACACTTCTGCATCCTCCAGCAACACAGAATCAGAGCCTTATTGTCTAAGCTGTAACGGGTAGCTCTGTTGAAGGGGCGCGTGTCATTTGCTGTGCTCAAGTTTGTTTTAATTTGCCAGGTGACACCAAGGTGTACCCCCCCTTCACAAGGACCCATGATTATACTGCAAGCTATATTATAGCGGAGCTCTCGACTGACATTCCTTTTTGGAGTTGTTCACGTGAGTCACAGACAGGAAGGGCTGAGGATGTTTAAGAGAACGTTTATCATGAAAGATGTAGCATGTGAAACCAGTGGTACCTGTGTGGTCACACTGCTAGCAGCAAAGCAGGGCATGGTCTGTGATGAAGGGACCGTGCTGCATTATGACCGTGCAGCAGGACCACCCAAGGTACCTGTACGGTTGCTGTTTCATCTTGGTGTGCACTTTTTTCTAAGGTCAATAAATCTAGAATTTGTCGCCGGTAGCACATATGCACACAGAAGGCACAGCCTTGCATTGATGCGTCATACTCAATATTGAGAGCAGTTAATGAACTTTCCTACATCAAGGCAAGGGGCGGACGGGCAATTAGATGTGATGATTAAGTAGTTCTGTAAACTTGTTTACCCTTTTAAACAATATGAGGTAAAAGGCTGCATTAAAAAGCAAAATAGGTGTTGGTCTGGAGCACAGAAGAGCTGATTTGAAAGTAGGGAAAAAAATTAAGCCCCTCTAGCATGCTGTCTGAATTGAGAGAGTGACTTAAGCAACAGCATTTAAAACAATTAATTCAAACATACTGGGTGGAACATACACAACTAACAGAAAACTAACATGAACTTACAGAAGTTAGTCAGAAAGCTTTGTGCTACTTTTTCTCTGACAATGTCTCAGGCAAAATCTGACAGGTCCGTATTCTGAGTTCTTTTCTACTACAGAAAGAACTGAGGCAATTAATAAATTTGCTGATATTGTTTAATTCTAGAATGGATAAATAATGACAGGAAAAGACTACATGTGAGTTAATGAATGCAGTATTTATGTAAGCCCTGCAGGGCAACACAAAGGAAACCTGCAAATTAGCAAACAGTTTAATACCCAGGAAGTGCAAAATGGACTGACTCTGTAGAAACTCTAGGACGAGTAGGGGATAAATATAACTTTAATTCTTTATTTGGCTAATTCTACAATGCTTTATGCGATTAACCTGTTAGTGTGTGTTTGGGTGATTAGCCTGTTACGTATTGTGATTAACCTTTTAGTTATCCTGTCTGTAAATTGGTTTTCGCTGTGTGCTTGATCTAGGCTTGTGGACAGAAAAGCAAACTGTTTCTTTGTGCATGTCCTCTGACTTGGCTCTCCTTGTAATTCTTCCTCTGTCCTCTGGTTCTGAAGCTGCTCTCAGTTTTGGCTGAATTTCCATCCTGATCTTTTTTGCCTTTGCCGTTCTCCCCTGTGACTCATGCAGCTCTTTGCTCAGATGTGCAGATTATCTGAGGTATTTTATTCTTCTTGGGATAATTATTTTTAATAGTGCTTTCAGGTTGCATTGAGTAAAATTAGAAATTAAGTTTCAGTATACTGTTAAACTATTTTAATATTTTGGACATTAGCATCATTAATTTAAACATTAGTTAATGGTAGACCCTTTCAATGAGACTGGCTTCTTTACTGCAAAAGCAAGAGTTTCATGTTCCTCGTGTTTCCTTTCCTCTGGATATTTCTGTAGAAATTAGACTGTGTTGTATAGTTTCTCCTTTCATGTAACAGCTGTAAACAGGATACTTAGCAAGATATTATGTGCCATCCACAACATTTCGTTATTATACTGAAGTTCTGTTGTAAAGCTGGCATTTCCATTAGAGTAGATCAGCGTGTTTTAGTCATCAGATGCCTATTACAATTATTTTATCACTTTTTTTTTTTTCCAGGAGAGTAATCGCTTTCTTATTGATCTGGACATACAACTGATAGATGGATGTAGGGAAGGGCTGCAAGCAGCAGGCTCCAACTACATTAGATTGATGCATCAGGCAGCTTCCAGCTGGATGTGATAGGAAGATTACAGGGCTCCAACTGTATCTCTGTACCACTCAAAGTGAGCCCTGTAAGATCTGTCCAAAAGACTCAGCACCGAATCTTCCAGAACTTCCCCTTGAGCAGATGCAGGAAGTACTGAAAGAGGAACCTTGATTTTCAAAGATATTAAGATTCGGTGCATCATCAGTATATGTACTGTAATTGTATCTGTAGGTTCAGATCTTTGAAACAAAAATAACAAATCACCCAGAAAACCTTCCCCATTCTACTTGCAGGTAGCTTAAGTTGGTTTCCTTAATAATAGTAGTGACAAGTGGTATTAAAAGCAACAAAATTGCCCAAGGGAGCATGCAGTGCCACAGAGGGTCTCTGGGCAGAGGAGGACAGCCCTGCCAGGCTCAGCCGGCGAGGGCAGGGTGCCCCGTCCTGCGCTGTAGCTGGGGGAAGGTAGAAAGCGAGCTGGGACCTCAGACAGCGGGAGGAAAGCTGCTGACCTTGGACGGCGCATTAGATGGAGAGGGACTGTCAGCCCTGTTTTCCATTGTTTGCTCTATGGTATGATGGGGCATTTTGCAAAGGACTTTGCCTGCATTTTGCACCCGTTGGTGTCTCCATCGCACTCTTGCCTCATTGGAAGTCCTCTCCCACATTGCGGGTATGGGCACTGGTGGGGCTTTGCTTGCTACCCGCAAGCCTCTGTCCAGAAGTGATTTAATCACAGGTTTGTCTTTAAAAAGCAGTTGGCTAACTAGAAAGTGATGGCAACAACAAGAACAAATGTTATGCAAGTCGCGTGGCTTTTTTTGATATCTTTTATAAAATCCTATTTTAAGCGGCTTCTTTTAGTATAANACCTGCCTTTTGCACCCGTTGGTGTCTCCATCGTACTCTTGCCTCGTTGGAAGTCCTCTCCCACATTGCGGGTATGGGCACTGGTGGGGCTTTGCTTGCTACCCGCAAGCCTCTGTCCAGAAGTGATTTAATCACAGGTTTGTCTTTAAAAAGCAGTTGGCTAACTAGAAAGTGATGGCAACAACAAGAACAAATGTTATGCAAGTCGCGTGGCTTTTTTTGATATCTTTTATAAAATCCTATTTTAAGCGGCTTCTTTTAGTATAAACGGTACCCTCTGCTTGTGTGATGCACTATAAGAGACAACACCAACATATAAATTGACTTAATTTTCCTTCAGGACTTCCAGACAAGTTTTAAAAATCACTTATATAGCACAATTTAATGTTTGTAGAGACAAAATTTTGTAATTCGATACCATTTGCTGAAGACCGATCAAAGAGAAACCAATAAAAATATCGACTAGTTTGCAAGTGTTAAAATGACTTAAAGATTTGGCTTTTCTTCCTGGACGACCTTGCGTTCCATCCTGACTTTAAGACCTAGCCTCACTAATGACTTTGGCACAGTCTCATATAATTAATTTTACATGAAATCAACTGGTCTAGGGCTCAGAATGGACCCACATGTCCACATCGTTTGTACAAAAATAGCAGCCTTTGGATAATATTGTTTTTTCTCATTTTTTCATTTCCTCAGATCTGTCTGTAGTTTGGCACTCACCGCTCGAGACTGCGCTGTTTGCTGAATGACTAACATATATGGATTCCTGGTTTATTTGAGGATCTGAGAAAGACAAGGCAGCATAATATGTGCAATAGGAACACTTGGGTAGTGTAGTCAATCTGTTTGAAAACAGTTTATTTTTTATGGTAAACAACTTTTTTTGGGGTAAATTAGTACTGCAGTGTTTTAATGTCAGGAATTCTGTAAAATCCAAAAATGGTTTGAAACATCTAGGAGAGCAGATTTCAGCTTGGCAGGATGCCACGGGAGACTGCCCTGGAGGGCACAGGGGCTTGGAGCACAAGGACAGTCCTTTCCAGTCTGCAGGAAATCCAGCAAGTGCAGCAGGAGGACAGCACGGGCAGAGCTCACACACAAAAACCAAGTACACCGGGGCGGGTAGCAGGCATGGGCTACCCAGGAGGGACACAGAGGCATTGTCCAAGCACGCATAGATGGAGAAGGCGTGCAGGAAAGCCACGCTTTAGCTGAAGCTGAAACTGGGAAGGATGTGAAGAGGAAAAGTACAAGCTTCTGTGGATACTTTTCAGCAAAAGGAAGGCTGAGAAAAATATGGTCCGACAGCTCAAAGGACCAGGAGACGTAGTGACTAGGTGCATAGGGAGGTAACATTGGTTACCTCAGCTTTTTCTGTGCCTTCCTGTTTTTTCCTGGTAAATTCTGCCCTCACCTCTCCTCAGCCTCTGAGCCAACTGGCAGAGTTTGGGAGAGTGAAGAGTTTCCCACAGTGGAGGAAGATCGAGCGTGACAGCTTTTAAGCCAGTTGGACCAACGGGCCAGGTAGGCCGCACCAAAGAGTGAGGAGGCGGACAGAAGCCACTGTGAGGCAGCTCCCTGTCATCCTCAGAGAGGTTCGCAATGACAGGAAAGAGGCAAGCATTGCTTCCTGGCTATGTGGGTAAGGGGAGAGCAGCTGAGGTTGCCCACCTTTGACTTCAGCAAGGCCTCTGACTCTGTCTTTCATAGTATCCTTACAGAGAGACTGGTGAAACATGAGCTGGATTAATGGATTAAAAGGTGGATGGGAACTTGCTGAGAGGGCTCAGGGGACATCTCATTGCTGTCTGTAGCTACGTGGCGAGAAGGTGTAGAGCGGACAGAGACAGGCTCTCAGAGGTATATGGTAAAAGGAAAAGAGGCAATGGACACAAGCTGTGAGGCAGGAGATTCACATCAGGGGTAAGGAAGGTGTTTTTCACTGTGAAGGTGGTCAAACAGTAGAGTGGGGGCCCAGAGCAGTTGTGGGATCCCCTTCCTTGGCTCTGAGCAACCTGCTATAGTTGATGCTGCTCTGAACAGGTTGTCAACCAGATGACCTCTGGGGTCCCTTCCCACCTGAATCACTTGCATTTTCAGTAATTTGAAGGGGTATAGAACCTTTACTTCCCTTATATTTTTGTAAATTTTCTGCAAATTTACAGAAGTATAAAATTAATGTAACAGAGTGGAGTATCATTTTAAGAACCAGTCCTACAGAACTGGCAAAGATGCTATCTATGCTGTAAGGCACCAGAACAACCCTGTTTCCTAGAAGGAGCCATGTGTGTAGATATTACTTGACCTGCATATAAATCTGCCTGAGGCAACAGTATCGTTGCCCCCATGTAAACACATGCAGTTTCTCACTAGGTAATTAGAGCTGGGTTTGTGAAGGTGAAGGAAAAACTGAGGATAGGGAGGATGAAGGCTGAGGGCTGCAGCAGCAGTATCACCACCTTTTCTTCCAGTGGCATTCATATGTGAGGTACTGAAATTCAGAACAAAGGCATCTTACTGAATCTTCTTCTAAACATTTTTCGTAAGTGAGATTGAAACCTCAGACTTTACTTCGATGAAATCTGAGCTAATTTAGTATGCTTTGAATAAATGTCCAATACAACTGTTGTATCAGATTACAGCAAAGAAAAAAGAAAAGACTTGTAAATGCAGTAAAAATGAACCTGCTTCCAATATGTGCTCTTATTCCTGGAATACTGCCTCAAGCCTTCCTGGAATATAGCAAGCATTATTTCTGAGGTTGTAGCTAAATTGAAGGAATATTTTGCCAAGCAACTATTCTGAGGATTCAGTTCTTCTAAATGAAAAAAAAACCCAACCAAACCAAAAAAAAACCCAACCAAAAACTAAATAGCAGTTTTTGTAAAGTATGTGAAATTGATTTTCAGACACATATCTAGGGGATAACTAGGAATTTGGATGTCTGAAACAACTAATACATCTCCAAAGTGCAATAGAGGGTTATTTACTTTTGCGTAAACGTGAAAAATTTGCTGAGTGATAAAGGACTGGTAACCTGGGTTTGCTGCGTTTTGTGAGTAAACTTCTCTGAAGCTGGTTGGAACTGAGCAGCCTNGACACATATCTAGGGGATAAATAGGAATTTGGATGTCTGAAACAACTAATATATCTCCAAAGTGCAATAGAGGGTTATTTACTTTTGCGTAAACGTGAAAAATTTGCTGAGTGATAAAGGACTGGTAACCTGGGTTTGCTGCGTTTTGTGAGTAAACTTCTCTGAAGCTGGTTGGAACTGAGCAGCCTTTAAAAGTGAACCTAGAAATTGAAAAGCTTTTGTCTTCTTTGCTATGTTAGTTTTTCTCCCAGCCTTCAACTGAGTACTTTATAAATGTTTTGAGAAAGATGTTATACTGTCTGGGGACCAGGCAATAAAAAGGCTAACTAAAAGCAAAATGTTTAAAATAAAAGTAGATTTAGTGCAGATGCTATAAAAGTGATATTTAAAATGAATGGGCTAACAATAAATATTTGAAA
Organism: Steatornis caripensis; assembly: GCA_013398225.1. Lineage (NCBI taxonomy): Eukaryota > Metazoa > Chordata > Aves > Caprimulgiformes > Steatornithidae > Steatornis > Steatornis caripensis. Next base: position 33,278 of record VZSC01008079.1, read on the forward strand.
AGTACAGTTTGCAACAAAAACCCAACAGCACCCGTACTGAGCTCTCTAAGAAGTAATTTAATTACAGAGATTTATTTGTGCATGACTGACTGTTGGATATTCTTTTTATGGTATGTTAAGTTTATATGCTGTGGGTACTGTATTTGTCTCGCTGTAATTTCTGACTAATTCCTAAACACAGGCGAATTAATTTCAGTGGAACAGTAAGAATGAGGTATTAGTTTAAAATTTCTTTGAGTTATCGTGGGAGACTTAATTTGGCTCACATTCCTGTCTACGGCCTTGCTCTTGGCTTTACTTATCCTTTTAGTTAGTTCCGCTAGGGTTGAATACTATATTGCCTTTTTCTGCTAGTAATTGCTGCAGTGCTGACATCTTGCACCCTGAGAACAGGTCTCTGGAACATCCCTTCGAAGTTGACTGGAATTTTTCATATACGTAGTTACTTATGTGGGGAAGTATTCAAACTTGAGGCCCAAGTGTTTTCCAGGGAAATAATTGCCTATCATCGCTTGTAACTATTTAAAGTCTTTTAATTACGCTGAGATAAATTAGGTGAAAGACAGTAATTTGCTTTCAATCATAAAATCTGGCCGAACTAGTAAGCATTAACTTAGTGAGTTTATTAGGTTGAAGACATAGGATTCTACTTGTATTTATGGTCCTACAAAGTTCAGATTATGAAGAAATGCCCTCAGTCTGTCATTCAGTAATTCTGTACCATCTCTGGCTGTATTCCAGGCAAATTTATAGAGTGCTTTTAGACGAATATGAGAGTAAGCTAAAGCTATCATATTATATATTAGTTGATGTTAGAGCTGAGCAAACTAGTTCAGACTCGAAGGATCTGTATTACATCCATTCTGAATTTGGGCCTATTCCTTATTTTTAGAACTCAAATCAAGTTCAAATCTTGAGGTCTTGAAACATTTTTCACTTCTGGCATGCCTGGAATTCCAAGTGGCCAAGTACCATATAAGACTATGCTTGCAGTATTTTTAACCATGGAAGTACTAAGGATTTGTAAAGGAAAGATGTTGGTGGTGTGGGGGTTATTTTGTTTGTTTGTTTGGGGGTCCTCTATGTTTTGGTTTTGTTTGGGGGTTTGGGGTGGCTTTGGAGGGTTTGGGGTTTTTTTTTTAAAGACTTGTTTTGAATCTTAGCATTGAGAGCTAAAACATCAGGTAGAACTTAGCCAGCATTCTGGATAACAGCACACATGGTACTGCCTCTGTGGTTTCTCTGAGGTCAGATCGTTTTGTACCTGTAAGATTATTGTGTGTAAATGTAAAAAGTGTTTACCTTTTCTATTTGGAGTAAACAAATGGCTTGTTTAAAGCTATTTCTGTGCAGAACGGATTCTACAAACCAGGGTAGTAACAGGTCATTGGGACAAATAGTTGTAGCATATGTTTTCCTCTACAAGTTGTTCCTGAGACCCTCTCAAAAAACTTTCAAAGCACTGGCCTTGAGAGACTGTTATAATTGCCTATGACAAGCATGCTTAATATAGCAGATAATTTCCATACATTTTGAGCTGAAATAGGATTCGAGAGATAAATAACATTTGAGTTTGTAAATGATTGGTAGTTACGCATGGCATGCCTGCCATACGTGTTTCAGCATAGAAATATGGGTTCAGTTCAGACCTCAGGTGGTGGTCATGGTTCTGTTTACTTTGATATTTTGAATGTGCCTCTTGCTGGTTTGGGCCAAGCAAGGCCTACTCCTATAGCACCTCCTTGTGAGGCCACTGCTCCTGCCCTGACCATCCTGGGGCTCCCCTGGACTTGTCTGTCCATGCCTCTCCTCTTCTGGAGACTCCAAACACTGGTCTAATGAGTGCTGAGTAAAGGGAGAAGATAGATGCCTCACTAGGATGTTTCTTACCATAAACGCATAGCTCTGGTTACCTTGCTTTAAAGTGGCTCTGCAATGCCAAAACCAAAACAATATTTTACAGACTCTTTTCATAATAAAATAATTTGTTGTGTAAAAACACAGGAAAGGGGCAAGGCATAGAGAGAAGGCAGAGTTGCTGTATGCCTTCTTTGCTTCAGTCTTTACTGCTAAGGCCAGGCCTCAGGATTCCCAGGCCCTGGAGGTAAGAGAGAAAGTCTTGAGAAAGGCTGACTTTGCCTTGGTCAAGGAGGATTGGGTTAAAGATCACTTAGGCAAACCAGACACCTACAAATCCATGGGACCAAACTGAATGCACCCATGAGTGATGAGAGAGCTGACAGATGTTATTGCCAAGCCACTCTCCACAATCTTTGAAAGGAGAGGTGCCTGAGGAGGACACGAGAGGTTGCCTGAGGGTTGGAGGAAAGCCAGACTTCAAAAAGGGCAAGAAGGAGGATGCAGGAAACTACAGGCCAGTCTGCATCACCTCTGTCCCTGGAAAGGTGATGGAATAGCTCGTTCTGGATGTCGTCTCTAAGCACGTGGAGGAGAAGACGACTATCCGGAGTAGTCAACATGGATTCACCAAGGGGAAATCCTGCTTGACCAATCTGATAGCCTTCTATGATGGCATGACTGGCTGGGTAGACGAGGAGAGAGCAGTGGATGTTGTCTACCTTGAATTCAGCAAGGCTTTTGACACTGTCTTCCACAACATCCTCGCAGGTAAGCTTAGGAAGTGTGGGCTAGATGAGTGGACAGTGAGGTGGATTGAGAACTGGCTCAACTACGCAGCTCAGAGGGCTATGATCAGTGGTGCAGAGTCTAGTTGGAGGCTTGTGACCAGCAGTGCTCCCCAGGGGTTGGTGCTGAGTCCAGCCCTGTTCAACGTATACATCAACGACCTGGATGAAGGGACAGAGGGCACCCTCAGCAAGTTTGCTGACGATACAAAGCTGGCAGCAGC
>VZSC01008079.1:36556-50871 GCA_013398225.1 Steatornis caripensis
TGGAGCATCTCTCTTATGAGGAAAGGCTGAGAGAGCTGGGTCTGTTCAGCCTGGAGAAGAGAAGACTGAGAGGGGATCTCATCAATGCTTATCAATATCTAAAGGGCGGTTGTCAAGAGGACGGGGCCAGAGTCTTTTCAGTGGTACCCAGCGACAGGACAAGAGGCAATGGGCACAAACTGGAGCACAGGCAGTTCCACCTGAACATTAGGAAGAACTTCTTTACTGTGCGGTAACAGAGCCCTGGCACAGGCTGCCCAGGGAGGCTGTGGAGTCTCCGTCTCTGGAGAGATTCAAAACCCGCCTGGACACGTTCCTGTGCACCCTGCTCTGGGGGCACCTGCTTTAGCAGGGGGGTTGGGGTGGGTGATCTCCAGAGGGCCCTTCCAACCTCTACCATTCTGTGATTCTGTGATTTGGTCCCTGTAAACTGAGCCATCCGGAAGCCATAATGAGAGGATCATTGCTTTGCCCTCTGGCCAGGGGGTGGACCAGTTCTGGGCCTTTATAGCCACAGTGCACAGCTGCTGTGCTGGTACGGGTGAGCAAAAGGATGGGATTATAGTGGTGGAGCAAGGCAGTGCAGGGGGAAGGACTTTCTGGGTGTCACCTTGCTATACACACCTGTGTGTCAGGGCTGTCCCATGCAGTACAGTATTTTGCAAAAGGAAAAATGCCGTGAGCAACCTTCCTGTTTTCAGTGGTCATTTTCCAAATTTCTGGTAAACTTATTTTATATTCCTTCTAGCCTTTTAGAGATTCAGGATGTACTTTTAAACTGAATCATTCAAAATCACTCTACAGTATGTGGTGCAGGGCTGAATGGAGACTTACAGTCTCCAATGTCCGATATAGCCTTTGCCTTAACAGAGACACTGCTGTCTGATTTCTCAATTAGAGTGACCCTGTCCATTCTGACATCTTGGCAGGAGGAATCGGATTGATTCATCAGTAGTAGTTGATTTCTGAGCCTGTAAATCTAGGAAGTCTGAGGAAACTCCTTTATTAGAAACTAATGGCATATCATGCCTGTCCTTCAGAGTGCACCGTTATTTTATGTTCAAGCTTCTCAACAGTTTCTTTCAGTTTTCATAGGGTAATGACCAAGAGACTTAGTTTTATTGGATTAAAATAATAACTTCATTTACCATTTTCTATTCAGTAGTAAATCGATTTGGGGAGGAGAGACTGTACAACATGCAGATTATTCCGATGCAAGTATATGGATTTGGAAGTGCTATACTTTGGTGGTCGGATGGTGAAGAAAAAGCACTCCAGCAGCTCTTGATTTTTAAGGTTCTGTTTCTATTTATAAATGCTGTTAGGATGGCACAGCCTAAGCAGAAAGACAAATTCAAATCACACTTTTTATGTAATAGTACTCATTTCTCTAAGGATCTGAAATGTCCCATTCATCAGTTCTGTTATCTCTTGGCTTGATGAGCACTTAAAGCTGAAAAATATAGCCATCTTAATCTGCTCTGAGATATAGCGCTTCTGGATACGTAAATTAGAACCTGCACCAAGGCAACTGCATAATTTCTTACACTGGCACAAGGCAGCCCTGAGAAGGTTGGACTTATTTTATGCCTCTTCTTAAGCTAATTAATTTTTGAAATCCCAAGTGTCGCTGTTTTCTATTGTTTTTTCCCTCACTATGCAGTCTAAAGAGAAAAAAACAAAATCCCAGAAGATTTTACTTGCTGAATTGGACATTGTAATCAATTTTGTGTGCTTAACAGGTGTTGCAAATGGATGAGAGAGGGATATTAATGGTAAGATAGTTGTGGAAATGAACAAATCACAAGTGCAATCAATCTCACTTGTGTCTTCAGGGAAGAGCGTACTGCAGGGTTTAGCATGAACATGACAACTTGACAACTCAAGGTTACTTCACTTCGAGAAGTAAAGCCATGGGCAGCGTGTGGTGGCAAAATCATAGCCCAGAGGGGTAACTGGGGTGGGCTGGGCCCTCGGCGGGGATGTGCAGAGCTGGGTGCTGCAGGGGCTCGCACCCAGAGAGCCCGCAGCCTAGCGGTGTAGCACCCTGGGGATGCTCCTCCTGAGATCCATCCTGAGCCCCCCCGTGTGTCTGTTTATGCCCCCTGTCACTCGCCCTCCTGCCACGCACCACTAGTCCAACATACTTTGACCTTAAGGAGAGGAAGAGTAACATATGGGAATAATTGGGAAGAAAGGTGGAAATATGCTTCTTGCTAATGAGAGGTAAAAAACTCCCTTGGTTAATAAGTCTTTGACAAAAGTAGTTACAGCTTGTGCTACAGTTGTTTTATTCTGGGTGGCTACGCCTGTGTTAAGATGTACTTGTTTTCATCAAAGACAGTGAGATCCGACAGATGTAGGAGGAAGACTAAATAGCAACAAGAAGCAAGCAAACAAAGGCCTTGTCTTAAATTACATTTTTACATATGAAACAACAATTTTGTTGGGAGAAAAAAGCCTCCAGTTCTCTATTACTACTTGAAAACAGTTATCAGTCCTTTTTGTTTGTAAGTGTCATGGTGTTTAAGCACCTGTTAAAGCTCAGGTAAATAAGATTTTCTGGAAAAGTGAAGCTGGGAGAAAGCTGACACCTCTCCCGGGGTCCCCAGGAGTTGTGGCTCAAGCACAGGAGGGTCAGTCCGTTCCCCTCGAGGTCCTGCTGCCTGTCCCAGCTGACCCACAGCTCTTCCTAGCACCCAGAGCAAACGTATTTGGTAGAAGTCAGGGGCAAAAGCAATGATGATTTCAGGAGGATTTAGGCGTCAGCTAAAATCCTGAGCTATGCAGACGTACGGAACAACAGCCTGTTGTGAAAACAAATAACTTTTGTTGGCCCAGGAAGTCACTGCTGGACGGGTTTTGCATCCGACAGATCTGATGGAAGTTGCTTGGGTTCTGGTCTCGGATATTTTTTTTAACCTGGATTAAAGCTTCCTGAAGTTCAGGCCCTGCTTAAATCAGGANTGCAGACATACGGAACAACAGCCTGTTGTGAAAACAAATAACTTTTGTTGGCCCAGGAAGTCACTGCTGGACGGGTTTTGCATCCGACAGATCTGATGGAAGTTGCTTGGGTTCTGGTCTCGGATATTTTTTTTAACCTGGATTAAAGCTTCCTGAAGTTCAGGCCCTGCTTAAATCAGGAGGAGATCTTAGTCTGCTCCTTGTTACAGTTTTACAGATGACAAGCTGTAGGTCTGGGCATGACACTCCCACTTTGCATGGCTGCACGTGGGTTGGTTTTTTAAATCATCTCTATCATTTATAAATTTATTTCAAGAAACAGTAGCAGCTCCCACTTACCTTTTATGGAAAAATAAGACAAAATCCAGTTTCCCATCTTTAAACTGACAAAAATATAAGTCCAGCACAAACACGAGCAGAACTTGAACTCTAAAATTTTAAGAGTACCAAGACACTTTGAAAAGCATTAGCTGCATCTGCAAGCAATTAATTAATTTAAATTGGACAACGAACCACTTCTTGTAGCTGTACTCCCTGGTTTGTGACAAATTGATTAAGTCAGTCCTATTAATGAAGTCATCCTGTTGTGGGATATTTCTAACTCTAGAACTAGTGAGATCTGAAGTGGCTGAATTAGGAACGACCATCTTCTACTCGGAGGTTGTAAAAACCTTATTGAGGCACCAGGTAATTTGAAAGGCTGTAAGATTTTAGCACAACACTTCAGCCTTTGACAGAATGGTACAATGGGCACCTGTGAAGTGAGCGAAGAAGGAATAGCTATGTTCTTGTATGACTGTCTGAATTTCCTTTTGCTCCTTTCATGTGACCCGAATGAAATTTGAGGGTTACATGTCCCCAAGCTTTAGGAAAAGGAAGTGTTAATTTTAATAGTAATAAATACTGTGTTTGGCCAGTACCTTATATACTGTCTGAGAAATGGCAAACTACATGGGTATATGTCTTCTATACCTATCTGCCTATTTTAATAAATAATCCATTGATCTATCTACAGCCTCTTCCTAAAAGTTAAGCCTTCAATAATTAAATCAGTCTGTTTTAACCTTCTGGTATACCTGGGGGCTGTTTATTTGCATTTTATGGCCAAAAGAACCCAATAACAAACACACCAAACCCCAAACCTCTGTGTCCATGGTTTTACCCAACACTGATGTTGAGAGAGCCATCTACGATCCTCCGTTTGAAAGGATGTGTACATTCTTGTAATTAAGATAGCCTGGAGCTTTACAGGCTTTGCAGTTTGCATACAGGAATTTTGTGTGGGAAAAATGGAAGAAAAGGCACTCGAATAAAGACATACAACTGTATTCTGTGTACTTTGATGTAATTTGTACACATGTAGGCATAGGGTGATTTAATTTCATTTCAATTTTATTGAATAATATGTTCTAAATAAGTTGGCTGTAAATAAATGTCTTTAATGCCTATGCCAGTACTTTTTTGGCCCAAATCAGTTAACTAACACAGCACTAACCCCACGATGTATGTTTAGAGCTCTTCTTCTTCAAAAAAAAAAAAAAAGACTGAAGTCCTAATCCTTGGCTTTGATCTTTTTTGTGCTGTGAATAAAAGGTGGGAAATTACGTGAACATTGCTTTCACATCCGTAGGCTCTGCCTTAGTGGCTAAGCTGGACCATTTTGCTTTAAAACAGAGTCTGAAGCTGCTCTGCCAGGGGAAGCTTTACAAAGCAGGGACGATGGAGCTGACATTTGAAAAACTGGGCTGTTGTGTCACAAGTTAGGCCAATAGATGTCAATCTAAATCCTACAGAGAAAAGCAAACTAATGAGTCAGAGAAACATACTGGTGCTGTGTGTTTGCCCTCCAGACCTGAAACATTTGTTGTCTTCGGGGAAAGAATAACTTCAAGAAACTCGACTTGGAATTTAATTTTAACTGTTTTCAAAGATGCTTTAAGAGAAGACGCTGCTTTTCAGTCATGAAAAAATGCGTTGCAAGTATTGTCATGTCCGTAAGCAGCTCATTTCCTTCAGCCCCAGGAAAGCCCAAATTGTGCATGAAAAGAGCTAAATTACAGGGAACTGCTTTGTACAGTCTGGCCTAATAAATGACTCCTGTCACATTAGCTGGAGATACCTTTTGAGAAGGCACATTCATGCAGTTTCTCTAATGATGCTTTCTCTCTCTTATACAAGAGAGTGATAAATAAGAGGAGGGATAGGGGACGGATGCAGAAGGCACAGTCCCTCCCACCTGCCTGCCTCCAGGGCACGGAGATGGCAGTGAGGAAAGGGACCAGGACTGGCGGCCCAGGAGCCCAAATGTACACACTGGTCCCTGAGTCATTGTCTTTCCCAGGCCGTTACAGCCTCTTGCGTCTGCATTAGGTTGTCAACGGGAAGCCCTGGCCGAGCGTCCTCATCAAGTGCATATGGGCTTGCCTGGAAATCAGCCCCCCTCCACAGACAAGATTAAACATATAGGGAAAATACTGCAAAACCAAAATGAACGTAGTGCTGTTCATGTTCATCATTGTATGTGCTGTATGAGCTAGAGAAAGGGTTCTATTCAAAACGTGCGATTTTAGGTAAAGTTCTTGGATTTTGTTTTTGGTAGGGGCTTTTTTTTTTTTTTTTTGTGGTACCATAAAAGCTAGGCAATTACCTGCTGAATCACCCGTGGCCTTTTCCTGATGCTATGGAATAAATATATTATGGTTCTGGAAGGGGTTTTGTTTGTTTGTTTAAAGAAAACACTAACTATAGATACATTTTCTGACTCGGCATCCTTCTATCTTGCTAAAATCAGGGTGCCGCAAAGCTGGGAACATGTACTTCAGGATTACCACTATGAGTTTATTCAATTTGTAAGCACCTCCCCTCCCCTCCCCCCCTCCCCCTGTCTCTGTTTTCTATTGTTTTTTCCCTCACTATGCAGTCTAAAGAGAAAAAAACAAAATCCCAGAAGATTTTACTTGCTGAATTGGACATTGTAATCAATTTTGTGTGCTTAACAGGTGTTGCAAATGGATGAGAGAGGGATATTAATGGTAAGATAGNTTTGGCAAGACAGACATGTAGTTCACTCCAGCTTTGTTAGCTGAATGTTCCAAGTTGGTTGTATTGATTTAGCTTGGTGACAAGTGGCTTTTTCTGGGTCTGGAGAAGACAGCAGACTTCAGGCAGTTCCATTAGGATTCTAGGTTCACTTTGCTTCCATAAAACTAAACCACGATGCAAAAGAAATGCCAAAGTGCCAGCTTGTTTTCTGAGAGTCATCATGGCAAGCTTGAGAATTTTATTATAGTATTTCAATTCAATGGGAAGCTCTGTCTAAACACCAGCATGCCTAAACTACGTGCCATTTTACTTCTTTTGTAGGAGTGGTCAAAAACAATCAATGGTTTTTAAATCAGAAAATGTTTACTAAGTCGGAGATGTAAATTTATGTGATTTACAGAGGCATTGAAAGCCCATGGCGTTTCCAGGTGTTTTTGAATGTGCTTTGAACGTGCACTTGTGCTTTTCTGACAGATTATGTTGGATCATTATAATACCTAACAGGTGTTTTCAAAGAACGTTTTAAAGAAAAGGCTGTATTTCTGGTAAGACTCTAGCAATATGTGAACTTTTCTTAATCAAATGGTAAGCATAGGTGGGCAGTAGGGAAAAAGCAACGCTGAAAGAGAAGTTGTGAGGTGCTCTGATAAGGTTGTTGGTAGGGCTTTGATGATATCGGCATTTTTAGAGCGATGTTAGAAATTGCATCAACCAGAACTGTCTGGAGTAAAGAAAAAAACCCACACTTTTTAAAAGATGGTGTGCAAATATAGATATTTTAAGTAAATGTGTAAGATCTGCTACTGTTATTGAAAATAGAAATCGGTGTATATGTACGGCTTTGGCTCTGATGTTCTCCACTTTTGACGTGATTTTCTTTGATGTCTTTTGATTCTGCAGATCTAGTTTTGAGTGCACCTCATTCTCAGGTGACTGGTAGAAAACACTATGATGTGCTTCAGAACTTGAAGACTTTAGCCTGCTTATATCTGTGAAATAAATGACATAGTGTAAAACATGATCACAGATCTTATAGAATTAGATGACAGGATGACAGTACGTTACAGTTCAGATGACTGCAATAGAGAATGTAATGAGCCATAATGCTGTTATTTTTCACATTAGAATTTTAATATTGTGTTTTCTATGGCTCTTAAAATAGCGTGCATTAAATATGTTTCCGAAACCACAGTGAGTTATGTATTCATAGTGTTCTTAGAGGAAAACAACCCCATCGAATGATGAAAATCCATCCCATGGCCCCTCTCTGTTCTCTTGCATTGAAGTTGTAAAAAGGAAACATAGCAGCCTGGAAGGACCTCATATTTAAAAGGTGTTGTTGTCATACCTCAGAGGTAATAGAGCTTGATGCCATGTGCCACCGACTGGGTTACAGACATAGCCCATAGTGTCTGGACTTCAGTGTACGAGAAGATAGGTGGCTGTATTCAACCACTGCCCCTGCCTTATGGGGAAATGATAGCAGGGAGATGCTATTTCGTGTGTGATGTTGAATACTTTGTGGGAGCCCAGGTAGAAAGTGCCATAATGTTTGCCTTCTGGGAGAAGATTAAAAATAGGATTTTTGGAATCCTGGAACCAATTTTTCTGAGGGAAGGGAGAGTAGTAATTTTAAGCCGGTAATGCTCTTGACTGTGTATCTTTATCACAGATACCTCGAAGCTGTCATGTTAGAGAGCAGAGTGAAAATAGTGTCAACAGAAAAATAAAATGAGAAATTACTCTTCCATCAACCCATCCCCTGAAGTCATAGATGGTGTTGATTGTGTCTTATCTTAGCACCATATACTAGGGAGGTAAATTGCAGTAACAATAGGAGACAGCATATCTGGTTCGATTGAGAAACGCAGTTTTTTAAACTACCGTATTGCATTTGTTTGGATTAAGTTTTTGAAGACTCTGAGCGGTGAGGTGACCTTTTAGGTGATTAATTCCAAACTGCAGATTATTTTTTGTGAAAGAGAAGCATCAGACTGAAAAAAAAGAAAAATGCCAGTCAGCCAGAATGCAGTGGTTTTCTAGGAGCCAGTCTTATTGGCACCAGGAGCAGGAAAAGTAAAACAAAAAAAATTGCAGAGAACCCCACTTCACTGCTCTTTGCAGAGCCAGGTGCGGCCACGATGGCGAAAGAAGGTGGCTGGGCTGCATGGTGGGGCTTCACCTGCCGTGGGACCTGGCTGTAGCGAGGGAGAAGCTCTTGCTTCCCAGCCGCCGTGCCTGAGCACAGCTTCTCCTTGGGGTCCCCCCTCCGGCACGCGGGGCTGGGGCACTGCCTGCTGGGGGGAAGGAGCGGAGGCCACCTCAACCAAGGGCCAAACTTGTCACCTTGCAGCGACTTGACAGGGCTGCACCTGCTTCTTAACGTGGTGCCACGGTAGAACAGTTTGTTCCCTGTGTTAAGAGGATTTTCCTGTTTTACAGCATTAACATCCTGCATAATTTCTGCCTTATTTTCACAGAGGCATAATCAGACTTTTTACCCAGCTCCATCCCCGAAGACAGTTCTCTGCTGGTGTTCTCTTAAAATAAACCAGTTCTTTAATGAAACCTCCTGTAATGAACTACACTGTCACTGTAATTTTGTTTATGAAAAAATATGAAAGACATCAAGGGAACTACAGTATATGTGTAATGTTATTATAAGAGGGCCTTCTGCCAACACTGGAAACCACAGTTCAGCTCTTTGAGAAGATGGAATACGTTCGCGTGCAATGGAATTACAGTTCAGTTTACATTTCTTGGAAACTTAGTACTTACATTTATTTTATGACATCTCAGATCTCCTTAAATGTAAATGGAAATAGATCTGTGAGGCTGAGATAATGGAAGATGCTTTCTCTACAATATGTTGTTTTGGTTTGGGTTTCTTTATTGTCTTTTAGCTTATTAAGATGGTATTAACTGTTAGTGCTTGTCTTATTTTACAGGGCATTAACGTGATTCTAAATAAGAAATATTTAGAATAGCAGAATTTATTGTGATCTTATAAAGTTCGCAAGAGCATTCTGGTGTATATCGATGATAATAAAGCTGAGTAGTGCTCACACTGAGCTACTACTGAACTAAGAATAAAGCAAAATGAAAATGAGGGATAAAAATTAAAAGAATGACTTGACTGAGGAAAAGCTATATACAGTTCTGCTGCCTTCTCTGGGGTGGAACTTGGGTTTGATTTCCGTAAACTTTTTCCTGAGAGGTGATTGGGCAATTAGGCTCTGATTTTAATGGAATATCGAAAAAATTTCAGTGGGTCATAAGTGAAAAGATGTCTTGCCATCATTTTAACTAAATGTCTGGGACGACATCTGTATAAATAATTTACTCCACTTTGTATACTGGCTTTATCACACAATTAAAAAAAAATATATAAAAAAGGTCAGTTTTTTAGATCTGACTATTTCTTTTCCTGCAAAAATCAGGAATTGGCATCCTTTGAAAATCTCCTTGTGGAGAAGCTTTCCAATGACGTAATTCATCTAGCTTTGAAGTGTCATTTGGAAATTAAACATGAAGATGCTTTATTTAGAAAACATCAAAATCTCTTTCATGAAAAAAAAAAACAGCTCCTGTGTTTGGGGGCTTGAATAACAAAATTCAGTGAAGTCCATGCGTATTGACAAACTAGATTAGCACGTGGGCTTTTTTGCTTTGTTTTCTGTTGCGTCTTTGAAGTTGCCAGCATCTCCCAGGGTCCCTGCGACAGAGCAGTTTTGATTCAGCTGCAACTAATTGTACCTGAGCGGGAAGCAGAAGGCACTTCTTTCTGTCTGCTTTTTTTCTCCAGGGTGGTGTATGCTGGAGACAGATCGTGTCTGCTGAGGGCTGTGATTCGAGTCTATTAAAATCACTGAAAGTCTTTCCATCGATTTCAGTGGGTTTGAGCTAGTACTTTAAGGAAGGATTAATACAGTGCCTCTGCTCCTCCTCTNCACTTCTTTGTGTCTGCTTTTTTTCTCCAGGGTGGTGTATGCTGGAGACAGATCGTGTCTGCTGAGGGCTGTGATTCGAGTCTATTAAAATCACTGAAAGTCTTTCCATCGATTTCAGTGGGTTTGAGCTAGTACTTTAAGGAAGGATTAATACAGTGCCTCTGCTCCTCCTCTCCTAGCCTTTGAGAACAGGGAGAAAAACTGAGATAGGCTTTGGGGAAGGCGCTGGGTGAAAAGGGCTCTTTGTTTTTCTCAGTGGTTGAGAGGTTGTGGGAATAAGGTAGGAAAAAACTCAGGTGAATTCTGCTGTTTTCTTCCATAGTTTTAGTGCCGCACACTTAATGGAGTGGCCCTGGACCGAGATGATAACCTTAGCTCTCCCTGTCACTGCCGTGCAGTCGTGTGTAACCTGTCCATAACACAGAATGGACCGCTCTTCCCAGCATCAAGGTGTACCAGCCCCGAGGGTGAGACAGTAAAATTGCGAGATGAAGGGCAAAAGGACGTATACACTGTCTTCAGAACTTGTCGCTAAAGCAGCATAGCCTACAAGCAGTCAGAAGGAGGAAAGACTACAAGGCACAGATCCTCCCAAAAATGTGTATGGGGAGGGCAGATGGAGCTGCTGTTGGGAAATGCTTTAAAAAGGGGAGCCAAGACCCTAATTTGGCACAGGGTCAGAGCTGATATAACCTCAACATAAAGCTTGTGCTGGACCCTGTAAATCCTGGCAGTCTCCCTGCTAACACCTCTAAAATGCGGTAGGATGAAACCCTTCTACAGCACATCTTTATACAAGCGGTGGCTGAGAAGTCAGTGAAACTACTCGCTGAAGTACTGATTACTTACATGAATAAAAGGTTACTAAACCAAGGCCATAATTGTCATGCAAGTGCTTTACAATATGGACAATGTTTTCCTCCTGGTTTTGGCCACCGTACTTTTAGTAGTTTTTGGCAGAAACTTCAGTTTAGGAGCCAACACCGAGGCTCACTGAAGAGTTGGATAAGCATCGCCTGTTTATATCTGAAGGCACCTCTGCTCATTTCCTCCGCATGCTTTGTGGCTTCCATATCCATCTGGTATTTGCATTAGTGGGTTTCTTTTTTGTTGTCAACTATTAACACTTTTTACAGAGCAAAACAAACAGATTTTTTTTTTTTGAAGAACCATTAAAGGTGCCAAGTGGAGAATGGACCAGAAGGTTGTACAGGATGCTTTGTTCTGACTGATTAGTATTTAACAAGAACTGAATTTGTACAGTTAAATGAGATCCAAAACATGTTTTATTGTGCACATGATCATATGTCAGAGGAAATTTGTTAATTTTGCACTGTTAAAACATCTAAAGTTTATGGAACTGCGAACTTTTTAGCATAGAGAGTCATAGAGGAGTACAAATGAAGTGGTATTATGAAATGTGGTGTCAGACATATGTTTCTGTAGATGTAGTTACCTGGTATGATACTAAAACAAGCAATTCAAAATCGTTAATAAGGAAGCTACTGATATTAAAGCTAAAAATCACCAAATATGGCTTTTTAGTAATAAAAACACCAAGAAGAAAATTAAAATGAAATACAAGCACAATAAACTGGCACGTTGTACTGGTAGTTTATTAATTTTGATTTCTGTAGCATATGGTAGTTCCATGCAGCTAGGGGCTGTGGCCACCTGTTAATACTCCAGAGTGCAGAAGAAGAAAGGATTTGGTTGTTCTCTGATGAAAAACACAGTGACTTCCATATTCCGACTAAAAGCAATTTTCTTTTTTTTTCGTACTTGGTGTGTATTTTTTTCAAGTATAAGTAACTTTCTAAAATGAAAACAATGCTGCCGATTTTATAGTAGTTTATTTAGAGGAAATCTGATGTTTTTTTCCCCAAACCCACATAAAGGCTTTAGAGAATTTACATTGAAAAACTAGCTAGCAGCATACTTTCCTATTGAAGGAAAATGTACCAGGATTTGTTTGCTGCGTTTTAATAAAAAATAATTTAATAAAAATAAAAAAATATTGTTTGCAATAAGTCTCCTAATATAAAATACCAAGGTAGCAGCATGCATAACCGTACTGTGACTTTATGAGAAATGGTTCAGAAGTTCCAGGAGACACTCCCGGTGCTCCTCTAGAGGAGGGCGCAGAGCTATTTCTCCCCAGCTGGCTTGTGGGTGGCTGGCGGGGGGAGGCAGCGCCTGGCCCACAGCAAGTGTGTCCCTGCCAGTGGCACGGGCTGGCTGGCACCCTCAGCGACGGAAACGACGGGCTGCTGCTCTGTGGCCGGGAGCAAAGTGCCGCCTTGCAGCAGTGGTTGTGCCTCCCCACGTGCCCTCCCCGGCTTCCTTGAAGGAGGTGGACCTGGTTTACATCAGGTGGAGTATGTAAGGTGTAACGGTATAGTAAAGCTGTGGGCATCATGTGTCATCCACAGGATTGGAAGGAATTTCTCACTTACTGTATTTCCTCTCTCATTTCATCTTGGTGAAAATTTGAAAGACATATGGACCCACTGGAGCCAGTTGGTGTTTATCTGCCAGTCATTCTCCGCTTTGAAAAGAAGCATTTCTTGGAAAATCCATGTGTTTGGAACTGGTTGTAGCCTCAGATGGTGTGTTGTTGCAACTTCGCAGAAAGCCTAGGAGTCTGGAAGGGTTGCTTTTTAGATCGGTATCCCAAGCTCAAGTGAAGAAGGAGATGCAGCAGTGCTGTAGGATGGGGTGCAGGGAGGGTGGGTGACAGCGGAGCTGTTCTCACTGGCAAGCAGACAGAGAGGCACCTGAAGTGGGTGGCTTTGTGCATCTCACTTGGTGGAGGTGGCTTAGGAGTGTGGGGGCCTGGGCCGATAGTTCAGCTCTGCCAGGGTTTATTGGTAACAGGTGGCACTTAAAAAGTTTGCTGCCTCTTTTGAGTTAACAAAAACTTTGCAGCTGGGGCTCTTTCAGCCCAGAGCTTTGAGGTGTTTGTATGTGGGGACCACAGGGCTGGCACTCAAACTAGACCTGAGTATAAATCAAAAGTGTTCTCCTGTAATCATTATACTTTTAAAACAGACTAGATAGCTTTATCTTTTATGGTGGCAGATGTGAAACATACTTTAATTTTGTGTACTGAATTATTCAGATCATTGTGGACACGTCTGTGTATTATTCATCGATGGCTGACATCCTCCTTTCTCTTCCCTCTCCCCTTTTAAAGTAGGCTTTCTTGCGGATTGTTTCCTGAACCAGGGAGGTTTAGGGCACATTACTTTTCATTTCTATTCAGCTTCCGTCAACAAAAGCGAACAATTACTATTCTTTACAGTACGTTTTTTTGTCTACTGTAAATTTTGTCTACTGTAAACCTTCAACTCATTTTGCACGGGTAACTGAACAGCTGTCCTGCATTATTATATTAGCAGAAACAGTATTTTCATGATATATTTGAGCATAAGTAATTAAGTATTGCTCAATAAGTGCAGCTGGTTGATTGGAAAATAATTTAACTTGTGCTGACATAAATCTGAACTTTGACCAGTGCTAACTGTGATAGCTGAAATCTTACTGAAATTCTGGGGCATCTTCATAGGGTGCTGGTGTTAAAGCTTCAGCTAAGTGTTGAATTTTGGGGTGGACTGATCATAACAAATAATTAAAGTGATGGTAACATACTGATGGTAAGAGATGCTGTAGAGGTTTTAGAGACAGACGCCCCCAAGAGCACAGCAGCAGAGCCAGGATGGGCTAACTGCTCATGTGCCTGTCCCCTCAAACAAAGGGGCTTTTCCCCTTGAGCCCATCAAAACAGAAGCAGCTTTTCTTTCCTCTGACCTCTTCTATACTTGGTGAGGGTAAAGGTGTGGTTTCCATTTAAAAGCAGGAAGGCATTTATAGCTCTCATTTCTCGTTATATAATCTCATACGTGCTCTGCCTACAGTCTCAATTTTTAAAAGAGAATATGCCCAAGTGTGTTTGTGCTTCTGTAAAAAATGTTTCAATTTCCAGCTAGAGGAAATCTGTTCTAAGACATCTTACGTTGTTTCTATTAGTTTGGAGCTAGAAAAATGCTGCAAATGTTACATACAATGTGTAAATATATAACATAAAAACTGGAATTATCCAAGACTGCAGGAACCACTTCCCAAGCCAGACCAGAAGTTTCCTTGTAGCTCAGCACTGCCCGTTTGACAATTATCAGTGGAAAATCTTTCACAAAAGCAAGCTCTGTAGGCAGTAGGCGCCACTGTGACATGGGGAGATCCCCAACGAGTGCCCTACCTGTGCTTGAAGGAGAATGTCCCGGAGAGTGCCCATCTGGAGGCTGCACTCAGATTGGGCTAGAGAGCAGCTCTGCGGAGAAGGACCTGGGAGTGCTG
>VZSC01008079.1:51779-79562 GCA_013398225.1 Steatornis caripensis
CTCTACCATTCTGTGATTCTGTGATACTGTCTTGTGCCTTAAATGACATCATTATTTTCTCAGGTAAAAAGTCCACAAAGAAAACAAGTAAAAAATTCCTTTTGTTATAGATCAATATAGGTCAATAATTCCCCATTTCCACTGCTTCAGCTGATAAACTCTGTTCACTTCTCTGTGCTCTTCATTGATTTTTCTCGACATCTCTGGCTGAGGTTAAAGTACTCTTGCTGTGTAGTGGGTGTTTGTTGGGCTCCACAGTCCTGGTGGCTAAGTGCAGGTTGTGTGAGGGTCCCATGCATGCAGGTTTTTCCGAGGACGGCTGCTGCAGAAAAGCAGCGTAAGCCACTGGCTTCCCCGGCGGCTGGGGCCCAGGACTGTGGTGTGGCGGGTAGGACGTGCCTCCTTCCCCTCTGCTGTGAGAGTCATGCTTAGCTGTTTTCAAATATCTTTTCTTTTTCCCCCCAATGTAAAGATTCCCAATCTACTTTTTCCTCCATTATGCAGATATTTCCATACCTCTACTCATCACTTCCTCTCATCTCTGTGCTTTTTTTACAGGCAGTCATGGAAGCACAGAATGGTTTGTGTTGGAATGAGTCTTTAAAGACCATCTGGTTCAACCCCTCTGCCATAGGCAGGGACGTCTTTCACTAGATCATGTTACTCAGAGCTCCATCCAACCTGGCCTTGAACACTTGTGGGGCATCCACAAGTCCTTCACTGTTCCAGTGTCTCGCTACTCTCCATAAAAAATGTCTTCCTCTTTTCCAATGTGCATGTACCCTCTTCCAGTTTCAAAGCATTGTCCCTTGTCTTGTTGCTACAGGCCCTGGTAAAAAGTCTCTCTCTGTCTTTGAGCGGAGGTTTTATTCCATAATCCAAAAAGTCCTTTTCATTAGCGCTCAGATTTCTTCCCTCGCCCACTGCTGGAGCTGAGGCGGGCCAGCGGGCATCCGGGAGGACCACAACTGCAGTTGGTCTTTTTGTGAAATAGATCCTTCAGAGAAAGTAGTTTTATTTACCTTTGTTGTTAGCTCCCAGCTGACTTGAAAGTTGCTGTGGGAAGAGACAAACATGGCAGGAATAGGTGAATTTTTTAAGAAGAGAGGTCTGGTAAGGGTTTAAGGACAGCATGAGAAGCAAGGCAGCAAGCTCTTGTTTCAGGTACTTAGGTACCACAGGTGTGCACACTCAGGAGTTGCACTGAATGGGCCGGGTTGTTAAATGTTGACTCAGATTTATCAGTATCTTTTCAAGTATGCTTTTGAGGCAAAGCATCCTCTCATGAGTTTTGTTAGTGTGAACATTTATGTTACTCGCTGGGAGCTTGCTAACTTTCCAAAGCACAGCTTAGTCCAAAGTCTTGGTGTTTGAACTTGTGAAAAATCATGCTGTTCTCCATTCGTAACTTTTTGCCTGCATCTCCCTTCACCGCGCAGACTTTAGCGTGTGCTACTTTTGCCTCAGTTATGTTTCTTTTCCAAAAGCGCCTAGCGAATAAGTGGACTAATGAAAATTAATTTATCTAACATTTATTCAGTATTCAGAGTATAAAGCAAGGAAGTTAATGTAAAACTCAGTGCTGCAGATAATTGCCTGGACACTGTGATTCTGAGCCTTACACCTTGAACCATGTGATCTAATCATATATTCAAAATTAATAAACCCATTTATAACACGGTCCTGGTGAATGAGCTGTAGACTAAATATTATTTTAATAATACGGTGAATTAAATGTGAATAATTATAAGAGTAATTTGTGCTAGTCATAGAAGGTTCATGAACAGAAAGAAGCAAAGCTGTCAACTTATTCACTGCAAGTTAGCTGCCTCTCTCTGCTGCTAATTAAGTTCAAGGCTTTGAATAAGTAGTTCTAAGTTGCCTCATTACATAGCGAAGTGCAGCTCTGACCCGGCTGGGACGCCTGAGCCACAGCACATGACGGAGGTTCATCATCTGATAGCGCAGGCTCCAGTGTGCTTCCTCCTCTCTGAATAAATCTCTGCCTGATTACTGTAATTCCCAGCAGGTACTTTATAACAAACGCAAATAACCTTCCAATTACGTGATTGGAAGAAGAAGAGAGAGGACTGTTACAATGCATGGCTCTCGGTGGTCCAGAAAAAACCCTCACTTTCTTATGTCCCAGTTTACATTTGGTTAGAATGAAGATGGGATCTGCCTGCATTTCTGCATAATTAGGAGGGATCAGGAGAACATTATTTTTTCAGAGAGTCTTATTTCTTGTTTTCTTTAGCGTTGCTTTGTATTTACGCACTTTTGTTTTAAGGACGATCTCGCATATTCTTGACCAGAAGTTACTGGTTTAAGTTTTGTTGTATCTCTGATAAGCCTCTCCCGTTCATGGGCAGGAAGCCCAGTAGTTATTAATATTGATATAATATTTCCCTCCTTCCCTAGTCCCTGCAACTTGCCTTTATTGTTTTCTAAGGTAACTTATTTTGCCCATCTACAATTTTTTCAGAATACCAGCAAAATTGTTGGAGTTCTTTTCTAGACACTGAGCAAGTCACTGCTTTTCTGTGACGCTCGTCCTGTCAGTGATAATGGAGATTTATTAGCACAATGTAATCTGTGTGCCTAGGCACACAATAAAATTCAAGTTCCCATTCCATGGGCATGAGCCCATGCTGTCTTTGTGACAAAATGTTGCCTCAACTCAGCCTGACTTTTGGGCCCTAGGTTTGGTTTTTTTGGGTTTTTTTAATGATACGTTATTCTTAAATGCTCTTGTTTCGGGTTTATCTGTAGAGGTTCTGACTGGTTTGGTCTGTCGTACGTCTGTTACAACTTTGTTGCAGCCGAGTTAGAGACTGAATCCTGACCAGTTTGATAATCTCAAAATGTTGCTGTGGGCGGAAGGAGCAGAGCTGCTGAGGAAACCTAGGATGTTTTGTTAGTCTAAATAAAATCTTGCCAGTCTAATTAAAGAAGTCTTCCTCCAGTTACAATGCTATTGACACTTAGTGGTCATATTATATACAATTAATAAATATGCCCCAGCTTCCTGGTACCCACCCTTTTCTATGGTGTTAGCTCACCTTTTTGCTAACTGTCTGCATCTCAAGGTGGAAAGTTTCAGCCTGGGGAGGGGAAATTCAGGGAATCATTGTGGGCCCCCACCCCCCAAATCCTTTGCTGCAAGAAGGGTGATGTTGCTGTTGGTTTCTTCCTCCTCACTCCAGGATGTGCATGGGGTCAGTTTGGCATGTGTGCTGTCACACCTTGCTGTATAATCCTGTGTCACACCTAAATTTGCTCTATGTGATGTGTTTTTTTAAATATGCTGGCTAGTGGTTTATTATTATTCTTAAAACTGGTTTTGCACAGGCTGCACTGCTCTGATGACAAGGGCTACCACTGCTGAGTTGTTCATAGCCCGGGGGCTGTGGGCATCACCCTGTGCCCATGTTCTTGGGCCATAGGTGTTTCATTTAACACACAGTAACGCCTTGGTTTTACTGTCCACCAGTTACAGAAGCGCATGTAACAAGAGGCTCAGGCCCTGGGCACTCCCGCTGGGGATGCTCCTTCTGAGATCCAGCATCCACCATGCAGCATTCGGTCCCCACGCAGCCTTCACAAAGCCGATGAAGTCTTCTAGGAGTTATAGAGAAACAAGTTATAGGAGAGTAAGCCGGCAGCTGCCTGTGTAATGAGGCTGGTGGGCAGCTGGGCATGCACGCCTCCACCTTCGCTGCAGTCGATCCCTACGTGATGATTAAATTGCCCCTGTCAAAGAAGAGTGTTTCTGATAGCATAACTGACCGTAGCATCTCTAATTATTATTATTCTTTCAATACCTGGGCATGGCTTTTAGTGGTTCTTGTTTTTTCCCTCTTGCTTTTTTACATGCTTTTTAAAATTCCGTTAATGTGGACCCTCCCAAGTTTCCCTGTACATTTGTAAACCTGTATTCCAGGGCAGTTTGTGCATGTGTGTGTACAAGTATGCACATAGGGGGTGGTGAGGGAGCGACAGGGTCTTCTCCCTTTTTTCACTACCTCTGCATCCTGTCAAAGAGAAAGTTTGCATTTGATGGAAGAGTTGATGGGCTTTGGCATATTATATGTGCTCAACTTCTTATCCAGAACAGTTTTCATTTTTTTTATTTTAGATTTATGTTATTTCTATGATATGTAATAAAAATCCTCATTTTTTTATTGTCTCTGGAGCTTGCAGGAGCTTTTAAACTCTCAGTTAATGACCCACGCCCTGCTAAAATAGAGGCACCTCTGTTAAAAATTGGCCAAAAAATATTTTTTTCAGAGTTCTTGAATGTCTTGTCCTGTTTGTCTCAATGATGTGTTTCTTTCAGAGAAGTTTTTATACTGCATTTGAATAAATTAAGTGATACATGTACTGTCACGGTTTAAAGCTGGGCTGGCTGTTAAGCGAACGACAGACGCTCTTTGTTAACCCCCTCCCTCCCCAAAGTGGGGGGGAAAGGAGAAAAGGGAAAGAGACTTATGGGTTAGAAAAGTTAAAACAGCTTTAATCTAACTACAATAATAATGAATAATAATAATAATGAAATATATACAAATATACAAATATGTACAAAACCGATATCGAGCTCCCCCCCACTGATGACGAATACGTCACCCGGACGCTGCGGGGCACGCCCCAGGAAAGTCCCGGACTGTACTCAGCAGCAGCAGGCAGGAGCTGGATTCAGGAATGCACGGATCGGGATCGAAGGCAGAAGAATCAGACAGAGTCCTCCTCGGATGCCGGCCATAGAAGAAGAGAGCGAGACCCTCGTGATCCCTCTGCTTTATACCGAGTATGACGCGTATGGGATGGAATACTCCCTTTGGTCAGTTTTGGGTCACCTGTCCGACCCGCTCCTCCCCACCGCAGGGTCGCAAGGGTGACGACTTCTCTGCTCTTTCAGTTCCGGCGCACAAGAAAGTTAGCAGAAGCAAGCATCGACCTTGGTCTCCATAGGGATAACTATAAGCAAGGGCCTTTCTGCATACCATTGCTTCTGATGTTCCAGCACTAACTATAAACACCAAGCCTTATCACTGCTAGAAGCAGCTACTGTCTGGAAAAACACACAGTTAATTTCAGAGAGTGCAGCTTCTCAGCAGAGACTTAACTAAAAAGCAAAGTTACTAAAAGAAAATCGGTTCTGTCTTGGCCCAAACCAGGACACGTACATAAGAGGATTTTTTTTAGCAATGATTTACTATTTAAGGGAATTATTTTTAACAGATGCTTTTAAGACCCTGAAGGTATACAGCTGTTTTCTAAGAAATTTGTTATTAAAAGAAATAATTAGGATAGACTTTCTGCAGAACGGATCAGGCAAGCGAAACCAGGCTTAATGCGTCGCAACCTCGGCCTCTTCTGAACTTGAAACTTTGGATATTTTTGGTGGAGTCTATAAATCTTTACCTTGCAATGGCAGGCTTTAGTTTTAAATAGCAGAGGTGAAGCTGAAGGATAAATCAGTTCAAGGACATAGAAAGAGGGATAATGTATAAGGGCATATCTACAAGTGAAGAAAGGCACATGAAACACTAACATGGTTTTCACAGTGCATTAATAGCTTGACCATCCTCTGACACTTTTTGTTGAGCCGCAAAAGTGCCCCCATGTAAGATAACACCATTTTCTGAGTTAAGGCAGAAGAACTTCCTCGCACTAGGGTGTGTCCACATGAGGAGTGTGTCTGAAGTAATTACTGAGCGGTAAATTCAAATGCAGCCTTACTTTGCACAAAGTCCCCTGTGTAGACGGCCACCAAGATAACTGGAACGAATCATGGGATGCACTTGGAAGATGAGTACACAGCCATCGTCTCAGGCTGCCGCAAGAATATTCTAATGATATCCATGCATATGAAAACAGCATTAAAAGGATTTCATTTTGAGATAGCTGCTGGCAAGAGCTTAGCACAAGAGCATAAATTGCAATTAATAACTTTCAAGTAATTGTGCATGTTTATAACATATTCTGTCATCAAATTATGGGTAGTAATCTGGTGGTAATGCCCTGGGGGGGCATCCGTCAGTGAAACTTTCTGAACTATACTGAGCTCTGAGGCCTAATAGTCTAGAAATTATGTAGGGGACAGGCAAAGTAGTCCTGTAGTAATTCAATCACGCCTTCTCAATGTTTTCTTCTGTAGCAAGAGATTAGCTATTGTGCAATAATTGATCAAGTTGATTATGTCAAGAGATACTTCCTGGGCAAAGGTTACATGCAGACAATTCAAAGATTGATAGATTAGCAGTTTCTGTAGAAAAGA
The DNA here is from genome assembly GCA_013398225.1 of Steatornis caripensis. Taxonomy (NCBI): domain Eukaryota; kingdom Metazoa; phylum Chordata; class Aves; order Caprimulgiformes; family Steatornithidae; genus Steatornis; species Steatornis caripensis. The sequence continues at coordinate 58,060 of VZSC01008079.1, forward strand.
AACTAAGAACTGTCACCTCAAGGAGCACATACACAATGGCTCATAACTTACATTATCCATCACTGAATTGTGACTGTGCTGATGGCTGTGCATTAAGAAGCTCCAAGCTGGTTTATGCAGTTTGTCAACAAGAAAGTAGATATGCTTATGCCTTAATGGAATAAGCACTGGAGTAGTTTTGTGAACTGTAGCTATGTAGAAGACTTCAGTGGACTTAAGCTTTCCCTTTTTTCTAGGTACATTTAAACTAAGGTACCTAGGAAGCCTGTTCCAGCACCGGGTATAGCAATTACCCTATTTCTGTCAAACTCCATATTGCAGTGAGTCCTGAACACTTACCATTTCCTCCCACATTCCATGTCTATAAATCTACTCTAAAATGATACTATAGTTGTGTATGTTTGCACGTATGTATTTATTTATATGTGTATATCTGTATATACGCACCCCCCCACACGTATCAGTTTCACTGTTTAGCGTGGGGTTTTTAATCAATCTGTTGGGATGGTTATTTCTAATAGGTGGTTCTTTCCTTCTGCTTTCTCCCATTCTTTCTGCTTCTAATGAAGCTCCTGAGAGAAGAGAAAGGCACACAGTTTTAAATAAAATAAAATATCTTACTGTTTCTGTTTCTCTGGTGATAGATGTTGGAAATACAATTAACCTCTTATTCTCCCACGCCATGAATGGAATTCCACAGATGTATGTATGTATGTGATGCATGTTTGGGGACTTCAGACAACTTCATTTCTCTGTATGCTTGCGGGTAGTAAGAAAGGAGAATAAATTAAAATGTTATGTTAATAAATAAGAAATTTTGATATAATGACTACATAATTAGTAAATATTTCTGAAGTAATATCAGTGGAAACAGCCAATACGCCTTGAGAACGAGGAAGCAAAGGCTGGAATCCTCTTTTAGTCCATGAATTCTCTGAAGTGAAAACCAGTTTTTGATTGCTTGCAAGATTTTGGAAACGTTAAATTAAGGACTCCTCTGTCTTACATATCTCCCTAGTGTTAGTATCCGTGTTTTCTCCTGAATGTAAAAGTATGAACCCAATATTCAAAATCAACTACAGTTTTGTCAACACTACATCGTATAGTGATAACTATTTTGTTATGCTTTACAGAATTGTATCTTTGTATTTCTTGTAACACTGAGGAACAAGTAAACTAATTTCCTAACATCTTTTTTTTAATAGACAGGTATCTTTTCTTGCTCCTGCTGTCTTCAGTGGTTGTCACTTACTAATACATCCAGTTGCTTAACTTGAAACAGGAAATTCTTTCATACGAGGCAAAACATCCAGAAAGTAAAAACCCCACAGAAGCCTTCTATCGATAGTCATAAAAATGACATACTGTTTTCCCTCTCACAACTGAAATGAAATGCTGCCTCCACACTGAGGCTTTGAATGTTGATCTTCAGCTGTGAGCATTTTCACAGCTAAATTATAAACACTTGAAAGCAGGATATATGGTAAAAAGGTGGAAAGCTCTTTAATTTTTTGTCATGCAAACATTGCTGTACTAAAACACACAGCACTATTGCATTCAGATGTGGCCGTAACTACAAAAGATGAAAATAATACCAGTGATTTAACCTCTGTTGCACTGTTCCCATCAAAGCTTACCAGCGGCATTTTGCCTGAGAGGCACTGGGGTAGAAGAAATAAAGAAATGACTGTATCCGTGGGGGTGAAATGAGCTGGTATGACGTCTGCGGAGTGTTGCTTGGTGCTTGAAGTGGGGCACGGCTTGGTGATGTGTCCAATCCCTTGTTTCCTTTAAGAAATGATTGAGTGTCTGAGAGGAGTGTCCGAGGAGACCTGCTTCCCGTGCCGAGTTTCTGCTGGTGCCAGGGAGCAGGCTGGGGCAAAGGCTGAGCTCCCAGGGTAGCTCACCAGCAGCCAGGTGACACAAACTTTTGGCATCTGCAATATCCGGTAGCAGCGTCCCATAATTTAGCTACGTGTAGGGTGAAGAGGTACTTCTTTTTTGTTAGCTTTGAATCAGCCACCTGCTGACTTTCTTTCATTTTTTTGCCTTCTTTGTATCCAACTCTTGTGCTAAGAGACACACTGTAAAAATTGTTCTCTGTTCATCTCTGAAGACTCGTGATTTAGTACACCTCAGTTACGTTCGGCTTCAGTCTCTCCTTTTCCAAGGAACTTAAGTTTATACAGAATGTCCTGCTGGGTTAGACCGATGGTGCATCCAGCTCAAGATTATTTCTCCAGCAAACGGCAACAGGAGATGTTAGTCAGGGAGAGCACATGAGCCTGGTCACTTTCTGAGGCCCATTTTCTCATCTTTCCCCAACATCTGCAATTAATGTATTAGAAATGCCTGAGGTTACATTCTGGCCCTATTCCTTTTAGGACGTGTTTATAAACCTGTTCTCCATTAATTTATCTAAACCTATTTTAAACCAACTGACAAACGACTGCCTCCATAACCTCCTTGGGCAGCAGGATCCAGAAGCTGATAGCCCACTAGCTGAAGAAATGCCGCCTTATTGTCTTTTAAACCAGTCGGACGTTATATATTCCTGGCTGTTGTGTTGCAAGATTTGGTAAATAACTTCCTTATGCTTGTTCACCCCCTTCATGCTTTTCAAGCCTCAGCCCCATCTGTCCTATCTCCCCTGAGCCTTCTCCTCTACACACTGAAGCATCCCAGCTCTTTGGGTCTCTGCTCATAAGGCAGCAGCTCCAGCCCCTTCATTGTTTCCAGTTGCTCTTCTCTAACTCTGCTGCATCCTCCTGGAGACCAGAGCTGCATGCAGCCCTTCAGGTGTGGATGCACCACAGGCTACTGAGCAGCAAAGCGAACCCCTCTGGTTTGCTCCCAGCACACATGGGGTGCCCAGCAGTAAGTCGGCTCTTTTTGTCCACTCTGCATATTGAATCCATGAGTTTGGAACTGAACATCATGCCAGGACCTCTTCTGGACTTGTATCTGCCTGCTTGGGCCTCAGCCCCTCTCTGGCACGGTTTAGATTATTAGTCCCTTGATACACTGTTTTATATAAGGCTGTGCTCCTTGCTTGGTTGTGCGCATCCCATGGGCAACCTCTTCCAACTTGTCAGGTTCAGAGGACCTAACTTGCGTGCTCATTCACGCTCTCCTCACCTTACCTTGAAGAGTCTTCTTTCCTCTTTCTTCATATGGAAGCCATTCCTCCCTAACTTTCAACCATTTCTGTTGTCCTTACTTTTCCTTCTGTATCTTTTTAGTGATAGAGGAAGTAGAACAGCCCACAGTATTCAAAGTATGAACATCTAAAGCCTTTAAATAATACTGTAATGATGTATTGTATGGTGCTCTCGATTTCTGTGATAGTAATGGCCAGCATTTGATTTGCTTTCTGACAGCTTCTAAGATGGAGTTGGTATTTTCATAGACCTTTTATAACTCCGCGTTCTCTTTCCTGAGTGGTAATAACTAGTTCAGAGCCCATACTGAGTACGTAAAGTTGAGATTTCTTTTTCTCCGCATATTCTCAATACTGAATTTCATCTGTCTTTTTTATCACCTACTTGACACTCTGAGACTCTTCTGCATCTCTCTGCAGCCAGCTTTGCTTTTTATTTCTCTGAATACCTTAACACTATTAGGAAATTTGGAAGTTGACTTCTTTTTTTAAAGCCGTGTAATAATATACATGTACCTTATATATTGACCAGCCCTGGTCGATATAGTTTGTCTGGTGACATACACATTTGAGAAGGCTGAATGCTTTTGGCTTTTTTTCCCCTTTTGTCTTCTAATGACTTGTTTGTTGATGAGAGAAAGTGGATCTCTTATCCCATGGCATCTTTGTATCTTTAAAGTCTTTAATGAGGAACAGTATTGAAAATTCTTTAAACTGTATAAACTAGGTTTCTCTTGACTGTGTGCTCATTGACTTCTTCAAAGAACCCTACCAGATACAGGAAGAGTGGTTTCCCTCTGTAAAATCCATTCCCCCACTAATTCATATCTCTGTCTGTTAATTCTATTCTTATTATAATTTCTGAAAAGTAGACTGGTACCATGATCAGACATACTTGTTTTTCATTCCAGAAGAGTTTTTTTTTTTTAAATGGGCATTGCATTTGGCACCTTCCATCCAGCCGATGTTGAAATAGTTTTACACAGTAGCTGAAGTACTTATTGTGGTTTTTGATGTATTTTGTACTTGAGATATGTATCATCATAAAACCATTTCATGTCTATTTGTATATTTCAGATTAAAAAAATGTTTCTTTCAATTGTATTGGTAGTCTTGGTAGACTTTGATGTATCTATATACTGGTGAAGAATATCCTTATGATCAATATGGGTATATTTATCAAACTTGGAAAAAAAGTAATTGGAATGATTGTTGAGTGACAGAATAATATGATTTTTTTTTCTGTTTCTTAAAAGAAAAAAAAACTTTACTTGTGCTGCACTGATAGGGAATAAATCAGATGTTTAAGCACAGGCTGATAAAATACGTTTGACAGTGGCTGGAACTACTACCTTGGGCTGGTGGTTCTCACCGAGGGTCTATGGAAGACCTGTGCCTTTCAGGAGAAGCAAATATAGGCCAGGCAAATTACTATGAAGAATCTAAAGCATTATTAGGTAAATTAAGTTCTGGCATCTGTAGCTATCATAAAAAGTCTACAGAGGTTGTAACCAATACTTTGTTCTCCAAATCTCTGTGCTACTGTTGTCCTCCATATGGAACCTTTACCTCTATCTTCCATGGATTGATTAATTTTAGAGAATTTTAAATTTAGTTCACTTTCTCCAATGTTATTATACCATCTACTTTTACTAATGTGACATTGCATAATCCATGATTTACTGCATAAAAATAGTTTGAGGTGCCTTTTGCTCATATGAAAGGAGGCACTTAGGCTGTATGGAAGAGCATCTGTAACAGAAAAGACTGTCAAATATTTCTGTTTTCCATTATAATAATAAAGCTGCCCCAGTTCTGATCTAAATTACATTTTTAAACTTACATGAAATGTTTTTAGAGGGAGCAGTTGTTTACACACAACATACAATCCCTTTGGACTTCTGTCAACCCTCAGGTCTAATCACATAAGCAATTGTATACGTATTACATAAGCAATTAACATGCTCAAAAAACCCCCACCAACGTGTAATTTGAGGTGCACTAATGAAATTAGATGTTTTAAAACAATCAAGATTTGAAATAATTCCTTAGAGAATAGACTTTTTAGGTTTTGAAACTCCTTAGTTGTACCTTCTCTGTGTCATTACAAAAATTAGGTGCCATTTGATTGATGATGTGTATGATTAACAATTAAAGAAAACTGTTTACTAAATTTTCTCCTTGTCTGTTCTTTTTCTGTCTTACAGAACATCACTGAATTCAGTGAATTTTACACATTTTACCTCTTTGCCATCAGAGTGTATGTCTTCGCTGCAATATATTTAGTAAGATTAAAAACATCAGGCAGTGTGAAGGTGCACTGTATGGTTCTTCCCTTATAACTTTCAGTTTGTGTTTTCTTTCCTATGTTCAGTTCAGATTCACAAGTAACTTCAGTTGGCTTAAGTTCACTGCAACTAGGCAAATTAGTGAGTAGCTGGCTGTACTGATTTCCCAGTCTTCTAAAAAGTGCGTGCCTTCAAGTGGTATGTATGCCTGTCTCCAGAAAAGCTACATGCATATTAATGTAATTTATGCAGTGATAATGACTCTTACAAATTTCAGTCTATAGGTGACTTGGAGTCCTGAACTCATCATTTTGATCTCCTTTCCTGTACTCTGACTACTAATTTGTTAGCCATGGAGCTATTTTGAAAATATTGAAAAATGTACAAGCCAGTCTATACTTATCTCTGAAGTAAGTTACCTTTTTAAGATTTTTTTTTTTTAAAGTGAGAGTTTGTAATTCTGTTGTTTTGCTGAATAGGAATGGTATTTTGCCCGATAAAAACTTGCAAAGAAATTCACAAGAAAAGTAGATTTTTCAGTTTCTTCTCTACTAGATGGGAGAAAATAATGCATGCTTTCCACTTAAAGGTCAAGCACTACCTAAACTGCTTGACAAAGCCTTTTATTTAACCAAAGCACTTCAGTTCGCCATTGTAATTCATCAGGAATTGAGTATCACATATTTTGCGTGATAAGAAGCCAGAGTGCCTCCTCTACTTTATGGAAAACGTTACAGGTAGATGGATAGATAGATAGACAGACAGATAGATATGCCAGCCTTTTGAAAGGACATAGAGTACGTGCTGTTGCCACACTGGAAATGAAGTGCTCCTCTTGTATTTAGCAGTGAACAGAAAGATGATAGGAAGGAGGAAGGACTTTAAATGCAGAAAAAAAAAAGACGACTTTTTTTCAGGTTTTGAATTAGTTTGGGTTTTTTCTGATATGTCAGAATTACTAATTAAACATTACACTAAGGAAATATACTAGCAGATCTTTGGTGTTACTGATCTATTCACATTATAATGTTATGAGCACTCTGCATATTAAGTGTGTAGTCTCCTTAATCTTGTAATGCTGTGGATCCCATGTATTTGCATTTACCTGAGATCGGACTGATTTCTTTTGGGCATAACAGATAATTTGGTTTTTAGACATGTGCTTCTAATCCCAACAGAATACAAGAGAGAAAAACATCAATATGGTTAAATTTAGGAAGGAATTTCCCCATCAAACCAGACTCTATCATAGGACAATAATCTTGACCCCTTTTTTAAAAAAAAAAAATATTTCTGCAGAGTCAATTACCTCTTTTTAGTGGAAAGAATTTCCTAGTGACACTATTATTAAGAATTTATAGGTAGTTACTTGTAAGGCAGTCTCATCCTGGCTTTGTGCCCTCCTGATCAGCATTGGCTAGTGTGCCAAGGAACTGTTCTGCAGCACTAGTGGTATCCGGTATGTCTTTTGCTTTAAGTAAAATTTTCTATGATTTTATTTTCTGTGGGTTTATTTCTGCATTCCCTTAACATATTTTTATGTTTAGTGTCCTGTTTTTTAATCATAGTTCACTTGCAGCAGCATCATTTTGCAATCATCTCGACATTTGTAATGTCAACTCTGCAGACTTGCATTAACCTCATTTTGCCATCATCTTGATGTACTAACCTGTATATAGACCCGCACAGAAATAATTTAACATTCATCCTAGTGTGTGCTGTAATGTTTCATTAGACTTGAACTAACAGAATTTTGTCATCATAATCTGCTGTCATAATAACCCAGTCTTCACAGATTTAATGTGACAGTCTTTTGCCACTGTAACTAAGGCTTTGAGCGATTGTCATCCAGGGGGACTTAAGGTGAAATCAGTGTAATTAAAACACAGACCCTTAATAGTCCTATACTGTAAGCAGTTTGTCAAGTATCTTAAGCAATAATTAATCATGCTAGTGTTTAGCACTTGTTTAGCTTGTAAGTGCTCATTTTCTAGGTGGGAAAGAAGAAAAAAAACAGAAGTTGAAAGATAAGTGACTAGCAGAACTGCTAATAGGATTCAGGTCTCCAGACTGTCAGCGTACTCCTGTATCCATTGGGCTGTTCTCCTTTTACAGCACAATTAGTTTTGTTTTTGAGATGAATACAAACTTGAACTGTATGTGACAGATCCTATTGACTAGTCTGTAATTCTTGTTTCAGCTAGTTACAGAAATATGGAGGTGAAAGGCATTGGATTTCTTCCACCATAAGGGTTGAGATAGATCAAATACACTTTGTTACCCTTGAAAGAACTTGTTAAACTTTTCCCTACAAGCTTCCTCTTGCAAGGATTTGACGGCCTCGAAGCGTATATGTTTTCGTATATGTTTTCATATGCGTAAGTGACTTGGTGGTCTCACAGTTTTCTCCTAATATCAAATCCAAGTTGACTTTACCCAAATGATGTCCCTCTGCTCGGTATACGTGGAAAATAATAGAGCGTTGTCATCTTTAGACACTGAAAGGCAGCTGTTATGTATTCCTTTGCCTTTCCTTTCCAGACTAAACACTTGATGTTCCCTCAGTCTTTCTTTACAAAGGAAACTGCCTGTTTGGATATTTGTGATGCTAAATGCCCTCCAATTTATCTGTGGCTTTCATAAAGTGTTGTGTCAAAACTGGACACAGCTGGAACACTGACTGGAGCGGAGTAAATCTAAGGGAGGACATGATGGGGTGACTGTGAGACTGTGTAGGTGGCTGGCGCTTCAGTTGCGTTTCCCTAAAGAAACCTGTGTTTATGTCAGCAGCTAACACATTTGCGATGTGAAATGACCTTGAGTTATCTTTGGCAGAGCTGATATAGCTTGCCTGAAGACCTAGGTGAATTCTGTCTCGTACATATGGATTGTTGACTTTGATTCACAATTACCTCTTAGTTCCTTATTGATATTCTTTGCAATCAGCTTGGCATTTTTCCTCTCCTCCTTACGTATGGTATTTGCTTTTGTTTTTTAAATATCTGCTTCTCTTCTAGACTAAATTTGGTTTTGTTTGCAGTTGTTTGTTTTTAACCAGAGTAACTTCTTTTCTTAGTAATGACATGTAGACATCTAAACAGTGTTTTCAAACATCTTCCGATTACTGTTTGCATTCCTCTGCTTAACTTCTTTCTCCTTACTGATGAGGGTTCATAATTGTTTTCAACTTTATGAAACTGGGTCCCCTTAAAAGATGTATAGATATGCACATGCATACGTTACCATTATGTACGCTTGGTCTCTCAGTGACGTACATGCATGCAAGTGTGCTTGTGTGCATAAAAATTGGTTAGTATTTCACTATTTACATGTGATGCAAGTAATCAAGTTATTAAATAATTGCTTTTAGTCAACTGCTCATTGTGGAGTCTGGGATCAGCTCCTCTGTAATGTTGATGACGTTGAATACAGATTTCCCTTGGGTGAGTTGCAATGGCTTTCAGAATTGGGTGAATTTCACACGTGTTTTAAACCCACTGTGAGAACATAGCTGCACCAAAGGGCTTTCTGTTGAACTGGGGGACCTTGTGTGATTTGCTGTATCCCATTTCTGGTCTGTGTGCCCAGATTTTCTTCCCATGGACGTTGAGAAGATGGGATGAGGAGGGACAGTCTGATCTCAGCCTTTCACAGTCTGGGCACACAACCAAGAGTGGGCCGACAAAAGAGAAAGCCATAGCTAGGCACCCTCTTCCCCCCACCCAGAGGGCAGTTTGGGGCAGAAGCCTTTTTTAAATATTCAGAAACTGTCCAGAGGAGGATCCTCTCTGTAGGTTATGTGGGATGCTTATGGTGGTTGGACTGAATTACATGCCTGAATCTAGAGAAAAGAATATTAGTTAATAAGTTGTTCTCGCTTCTGGTCATCTGAGCCTTCCTGAAGAGATCAAGACCAGATATTGTATAGGCATAAATGAATAATTCTAATTCCTCTTTATTACTGGACTCCTACAATGTATATATCAGTTACTGAAATCTTCCTCTTCCGTTCTTTGTACTCTTAATATTAGTTTTTATATAGTTAGCTATCCTTTCTTACACTTTCCTTTTGGTGGCTCAGTATGTCTTCTGAGTATTCTGGTCCAGCTGACTCCAGTTAAGATTGATTTCATTTCTGCTGAGATGAAAGTTTCTGAAAGTTTGAGAACTGATAGGGTTTGAGGATGAAGATCTGCAAAGCACAAATATTATGCATATGGGAAATGGAGGCAGCAACTACCGCCCTGCTAAATGTGCTTGGGACCTCACCCCAAAGAGAGTTCCCCGAGGTAAAAAGGACTGGTTGTTCTTTAGCTGAATCTTTCCAAAACAGATAGTAATTACTGCTTGTTTTCTGAGTGTTGAACTAGTAAGAAGTGAGCCCAGCCTTTCTTTGTGCTAGATACTCTCCAAAAAAAAGGTAACCAGTGTTCCGCAGTGACTATGGCATGAAGGAGATAGCTTGCTTGGGGAGAGCGCAAACGCAGTGGTGAACCAATACGCTGGTTCATATGCTACAGCATGNCATCTTCTGAGTATTCTGGTCCAGCTGACTCTGGTTAAGATTGATTTCATTTCTGCTGAGATGAAATTTTCTGAAAATTTGAGAACTGATAGGGTTTGAGGATGAAGATCTGCAAAGCACAAATATTATGCATATGGGAAATGGAGGCAGCAACTACCGCCCTGCTAAATGTGCTTGGGACCTCACCCCAAAGAGAGTTCCCCGAGGTAAAAAGGACTGGTTGTTCTTTAGCTGAATCTTTCCAAAACAGATAGTAATTACTGCTTGTTTTCTGAGTGTTGAACTAGTAAGAAGTGAGCCCAGCCTTTCTTTGTGCTAGATACTCTCCAAAAAAAAGGTAACCAGTGTTCCGCAGTGACTATGGCATGAAGGAGATAGCTTGCTTGGGGAGAGCGCAAACGCAGTGGTGAACCAATACGCTGGTTCATATGCTACAGCATGTTTTCAAACAGAAGTGTTTCATGGTACAGAAATACATTGAATGGAAATTGGATGGGTTTTTTAACAGCCTCTTGTATATGAGAGGGCTCTGCCTTAATCATTTTATTGACTGCTAATTTTCTAACTATAAACTTATATTTATGCCTTCCACTCTGGAAGCCAAAACCTACTACTTCCTTCAGAATTTAGAGCGAGTGATGTTTTTTTGGTCTTTTACTTTCTGGTCCGTAGATCAAATAAGCACACAGAGGAAAAAAAACCCTTGCAAACTAAAATCCTCTACAATGTGTTTCTTTTTGAAGTAAAAATAGACTAAGAGACAAAAGAAATAGGTTCTTCAGTGGCTGACATTGGAAAGATTTTCTTCTTTTTTTTTTTTCCTTGTTGATTTCACAGGAAAATCAGAAGCTGTCTGTTTACTTATGTTGTGATAAAGCTATCCAAGATTTGTTTTTCCTCTGTTGCTGACATGCAAGTGGTTTGGGGTTTTTTTCGTAACAGGAAGTGAATAATAAAAAGACTCAGAGCTAATGTACCACCAGGGCAAAACCCCACGCTGCGCATTAGTGCTTAAAAGACTCCCGTTCCAGTTCTCCCTTCACGTCAGTCCCATAGTCCCTAGAGCTCAGCACTTCTTCCCACACAGATAGATGTGATAGGTTTGCAAATACTGGCAAGAGCACAGAGACATCTTGTTATGAGCCTAATGGCTGAACTGAGCGACAGGCTTGGATTGCCTTTATTTTTTTAGGTCAGCGTTGGCAGGGAGTTAAAAACAGGGTGGTATAAAGGTTGAAATGTTTTCTGAAATTATAATCAAAATATCATCTGTCTTAGGTTTATCCTGTAAGCGTTCTGCCTGATGTTGAGTTGTATTGGCAAACAACATGTGCCACTGGGATGTTTAAAAAGTCATAAGAGGTTTGTAAATCAGTTCTGTGCAGTATGCTACCTATCTGTTATTTTCTTGTTTTATCTGTTAACAGGAAAGGAGATGCTGTCTGTATTACATGATATGGCAATATGATGTGCTTTCTTTTCTTGGGGGTTTGTTTGGCGCTTGTATCACAGTAAATTACAGTTAGAGGGAAGATTTGTTACTCTGTGGTGGTTGTTAACATAAAGCTCTCATTTGATTTATTTATGTTGAATTGGGGACCTCTCCTCCCGTATAAATTATTCTGGCCACTGTAATATTTCTTTTCTATGTCAAAAGCGTAATTTTCTAGTTGTGTCTTTTTTTTTCCCCCCTGGCAGAGAAGTCCTGAATTTCCATGTAGTCCTTTAATATGGTACAAGAGAGGAAGAGTTAGAGACCTGAGAACTTCGTTCCCATGTCCAGTCCAAGGTTTGATCATTGTCTTCAAGCCCTAACCTCCCTCTGGTTTAGCTTACTGAAACAATAAACTTGGCTGCCAAATTTGGATGTTGAAATCCATTTCTTTCTTAAGGTCATGCTGATGTACACTGAACCCAATGTCCTAAATGGTCCCTGAACAGGCAGTTTATTGTTGGGCCTTGTTTTCAGATTGCTACTGGCATCTTCGGCATTTTCTCCAACTCTGCATTGCTGTCACGCTCATACCATTAGAAAGGAGGTATTTTCAACTTTATCAGTACTTGGGTTTTGAAAGGACTTCTCAAGCAGGAACATAAACAGCCTCTGTATAAAGTGTTTGTCAATGGGTGGCTGAAAATCACCCTAACCGTTACTGTGAAGAAGACAATTTAATTTAACCCATTACTGATTGTGAAAAAGGAAGCCACATTAAACTAGAGCTGCCAGTAGTCATTTAAAAAAATATACATTTTTATTGTTCCAAATTTTCTACATTTTCCAACCTCTCTGTGACTTTGAAGCTTGCTCCTTTCCCCTCTTGTAGCACCGGCACTGTGGTCTCAGAGCACCGAGCAGTGCTGCTGCAGGCTGGAGCCCGCTTCTTGCATCATCTAGAAGGAAGAGTGAGGCAGGTGGCCTCTGACTACCAGGATTTATTGAGTGTGTGTCAGTTACTTGACGTAGGTCTACAGTGAGGCTGTGACTTGCTCTCTGTTGTTGAGGAGAGCCAGAGCTTTTAATGCTGGTTCAGACAAAAAAAACCCCAACCTATAAACAAGCAAACCTGGTGTGTCAAAATGATAAACCTTTTCCAGGTTATGTGTGCAATATAAATGTATACCACGCTGGGCAGCAGGGACTGATAGATGCGTGTAAAACCTCTTTGCAGTAGGGTTGGTGTTTCTGAGTGTTAACCAATTACAGCATTCATAGCTGCTGAAAAGAGTATCTAATTTTTAGGAGCCTCTCAATTTTCTTTACATCCCCTGCCAAACCTCAAACCAACACCCTCCGCTCCTAAAAATTCAAAACCAACCAAAAATCCCAGTAGATTTGAACGCTCACTTCTGTTACTTCTCTCCATGGCCCAACAAATCTTGACTCTTTTCCCATCAACTGGAGGAGCGTCGATAGGAGGAAGGGAAAATGTTTCTAGGCTGAAGATTTCTGCGCTCCTGTGAATGGACCGGGGGTTCTCTTGAGAGACTGGAGTTTTCATATTCCCCAGCAAGAGGAGAGGAAGAAATCTGGATTTCCTGCATCTGGAGGATTGTTTAATTTGTAAACTATTGTAAATATTACCACTAGACACTTTTTTGAGCCATGTTTTAGACGGAAGTGTTGAGTAGCACCGCATTTCTTGCAGAGCTGATCTGAGTATTCTCTGATGGTCTCAAAGTCATTGTCAGAGGGGATGAAATAATCCACAAGAATTTTGTGGATTATGACTGGAGTTAGGTGTAAAACAGACTGTAGAGCTCTGTCAAGATGAAGGCCCTCTGGTCACAGTCAGAAACAGAGATTTAGGATCACAGTTATAGCATTAGACACCTGCTTGAAGATAACTTTCACTTGTAGTCTGTGAGTACATTACTAGGCCTGAGTTATTGACAGCATGTGCTATCAAGGGTGACCTTAGATATTTTAAAACAGAACTTTTGCACAATAAGCAGTTCCTTTCCTGAGTTTGCTCAGTCTCATTCTCCCTCAAATAATCAAAATGCTGCTGCTGTCACAGAGTGCTCTGCCCTGCTTCAGATTATTTTCTACATCAGTTCATGACTTGCAGTTCCTGCGGGCTGCAAATTAATCCTTAGGAGTCTGTTGGCGTGTACTGTACATCCAGGTTCTCCAGGGTATTAATTTGACTGTCGGTGTAGAAAATGCCAGTGGCTGTAATGGTATATTATGCACTTCATTTTTGTGTTTATTTTTCTGTATAATCCAGGAATTTGCTTATAAATTTGTAATCACTATGACTAGACACTTTAACCTTTAAAACTTAAAAATAACGTTTTTCAGTCTTTTAGGGATAGTTTTTAAAAAATAAGTAATGAACAGCGTAAGAGTGTTTTTTCAAATGACTTATCAAATGAAGCATATTCTTTATGGCCTATCTCTTAAGGCCATGTATACTGTACAAAGTATATACTGTAGAAAGTAGGTTTATAAAAATCTGTGTTTGGATGGAGGGTGCCACAGTCCCTTTCCCAAGTATTGTATGGATGCCTGCTTTTCCTTCCGATATAAACTAAGGAGGCCTGGGACCGACCGCGGGGGAGGAGCATGAGGCCAGGTCCCACCTGTTTGGGACCAGCAGCTTTTGGGAATTGGGAGCGAAGGGATGTTCCTGCTGTTAGGAAGAAGCAGCTTGAACAGGCAGTTTGCGAACAGACCTGCCTCTGTTTCTTCTTCTGCAGGGCGTTTCTAGGCCGCGTATAGCAGCAGTACTGCATGGTTTTGTTGGGAGTGGAAAGGTCAATTGTAAGTCAATATCTTGCCTTTTTTTTTTTTTTTTTTCAAAAACAGCTACTGACTTACCACAACCTGTGTTAGTATTTACACACTTGATTTGGCAACAGCACTATTTTTGGGTTTGTTTATTTTTTCCCCTGCTTGGGAGAGAGGTTGCAATCCCAAAAGTCTTGTCTGGGAGAGAACGGGCGAGTACAGGATGGTTACCGCTCCTCTCCCCAAAAGGGAGGATCCTGTCTGGGGATGGGCTGAGGGTCATTAGCTGGGGAAGGGGCAAATCTGTGTCATAAGGCTCTCAGGAGAACTGTACAAAGGGAGCAGTAAGTATCTTCGTCCTACTCTGTAGCACTAAATGTTCTTTGGGAAGCCGTAACACATAATTTAAACCCATTGCACATGCCACCCTGGAAGCAGAGCCTTATATGTCGAGTGCATGGGCTGTCCTATTATGGGAAATCAACTTTGTTTTGAGGGAAGCACAGGGCGTTGCTTCTGCGCAGGTCCTGGAATTTGAAACATTTAGGGGCCTCCAACGAGCACTGGCATTAGTTACCATGCCGGCTGGGTGGAAGTGAGGATCCCTGCCTCTCCCTGCCTGGGACGCAGACCCTGCCGACAGCCAGCCCGGAGCTGCGTCCCGCCGAGGTGCTTTCTGCGCTCTCCTCTGCATAGCTCCTGGGGTTTGTGCAGGGATACATCTGTCGTTATGCAGGGACAAGCCTAATTTCGCAAAAGCTACCGGAGCAGCAAAGTTGGAATATACTTTGCCAAGAAATATTTTGCTGTTGTTTTCTTTTCCTATTTTTTGTGGAGAGATTTCATGTCTGCTCACATGCTTTGGTATGAGGAAGTGGAAGATGATTGTAAGTATGAACAGACTGACATAATTTATCACACTATTCACTTCAACAGAGCAGTGTAGTGCTACACAGCCCACTAACAGCATGCATTTTTAAATGTTTGCTTTCCAAGTCTAAAGAAGGAGAGCACCAGGAGGGGAAAAAAAAGTGATTTTTTTTGCCTCTGTTGCGGGGGGTTAATATCCTGTATAGTATATAGAAAAGAAGTGCTCCAGAAACAGTACCTAGCTCTCCTTTGAATAAAAAGAATCTATTTCTTCCTAAAGTTCACCACTTATTAAAGCATGGGGTTAAAAAAGAAAGAATTGCGAGGACAGACCAATACATTTGAAAAAAACCCCGCCAGTGTCGTTATTATAATAATTTGGCAGCACATCAAAGAATTAATCAGTTGCTTTGAACTTTAATGGCATATGCAGTTTCACTGCCTAATATTAACTTACGGAGTCCGAGGTCTCTTCTCTGGCCACTGAACTGTCTCGTAACACCGGAATGAGGCGGTGTCTGTTTTGCTCAAACTGAGCAGCAGCTGAGCTCTCCCGTGCGCTTCCCAGAAAAGAACCAGCATGTTTTCCAGGCTCGTGCTTGTTTGTTGGTTTAAAGTTATCCTTTCTTTATAATAAGAAGAAAAACAGAGGATACCAAGATTAAGAGACTGAAGAGAGCCAAGAATGAAAGAATGACAGAGAGTTTAAAAATCCATCTACCGTGCCTACCAGACGATCTTTCTTCTTCCACCCCCACCCAGGCTCCCAAAACAGATTATGCTGGGGAAAAAAAAGTGTCAGTATTGTCCAGACTTAATCTATGGTCCCCACCCCCTGTTTTATAATCTGTTTTGGCTCTTCCACTTTCAGCTTAGTCCTGTGTCTGTATAATAATAGAATTCCTCTTTTTCTCTATTTTTCTGATCGTGAAAGCCATGGGAATACATACGCACTGTCATTTTCCCTCCTAACATATAATGGACTGTATGGTCACTAAATTCTGATGAAGCTTCCTGAAAATAATGTTAGATTTTGTTACATTTGACAGGAAAGAATCTTAAGACAGAAAATTTCAGGCTGCAGGTGTGGTCTTATGTCGTGCTTTGCTTTCCCTCGAATTGTCTTTTCTTGTGCAGTAAATAAGACTTAAATCAGCCATAAATTTTCCAGACAGTTTTGTACCGCTAGGATAGATCCTGCAGTGATAGGACCCTTTGCTTATTTGACGCAGTCTGACAGTTCAAGAAGGGGTAGAATAATGAAATCATCATCATCACATATTAAATAATTAGGAGACAGATCGCTTCACTTCTGAAAATATCGGGGGTGGGATTTGCAAGAAGAAGTATCATGGGTTTCTCTTAAGGGGTTGTGCTCCTGGTTGGTGAGAGGAAGATGGCACGCTCTAGTGCGAACCACATAGTGCCCAACCTTTTTCACCAGCCTTCTTTGGAAAGGAGTAAGGAGGATTTGTTGTCTTCACTCTTCTATCTTCTTCCTTTCCAAGGGAGTCAAAATATCAGCCCCGACCGCCTGTCCTCAGCCTTGAGGAAGAGACGGTGCTGCAAGGGAAGCCAAGCAGGTGCTTGCTAAGTAAGGGGGAAAGATCTTTGCTGCTTAGCTCAGAAGTCATAATTGCACTCTGAAGATGTAGTAGGTGAAAGACAGAAAAAAATAGCTGTGTTAGAGCTTTTGAAAAATATGAATAGAAAACCAGAGTTGCATCTAGCAGATGAATAGCATTCATGACAAGAGCCATTAAATCACTTGCTAACTTATGTCACGTAACTATGTTAATGTCTAAACTGAAAGGGAGCTGTCCTAGTGCTTCTTGGGAATTATTTAGCTGAATTGATTTCCTCACCTGTATCCTCACTCTTTTAAAGGGCACGACATTTTTCTCGATATAATTTTGCATAATCTTGTCAAGGTTTTTTATAGTTGAATTTCAATAAAAAAAGAAAAACCTGTATCTGCACTTTGTGACAAAGTGTGTCCAAAATAATGCTCTCAAATTTGTCCTCAGCCTTTATTCAGGACCTGTCACTTCTCTTACTGGTTGCCTCTGCTTGCTTTGCTTCTTTCTCTATGTTGGATAAAAACTTTTTGCTCTTAGAGGTGTCAGCAGTCGCTTGCACCTCTACATTGTTTTTTAAATGCATCCTTTCTCTTGTCTTGAAGTTCCCTCTTAAACACTCCATCCACCTCTGCATTCACATCTTACCTTTCCTTTTCTGCTCGCTTCCGTGCCACAGCAGTAAAGCAGGGTTCTCCGTTCCCTGCTTTCTCTCACTTCCGCTGAGAATGACTTTTGTGAAAACATAAAGGTATTTATTTATCACCCTGGGTTTGCTTTCTTTCCTGAGCTATTCAGTGTTTACTTCTGCCTGAGTTAGATTGGAAACTCCTTGGGGCAGTGACTGTCTCTTCCTAGATTTCTGCAGAATCTTTGACAATGACACCTAAATAATAAAGTGACGAGGAAATGAGATATAAATTTCATTTTGTTTTAATTAAGATGCAATTACTGTGAACTTTATCTCAGAAGCCAACCTCCCTTGGGGATTCGGTATCATATGCTGTACTTCTTCTAGCAGATATAATCCTCTTTCTGCATCCTTAGTCTGACATGGAACCAAATTCTGCTTGCAGTTGCACACAGGCATCCTCTTTCTCTGCTTGGATTTGCACAAAGTAGTGACTAAAAATAGAATTAATCATCAAACCAGAGCCAGTGCAGAAAAGAAATTAATCCTGCCTGAAATTTGGTGGCCACAAGGGGTCTCTTACCAGTTATCATGGTTTGACTGTAGCAGGGGTCCATCTGGCTTCGTGCTTTAGCTCAGGTCAGGAGCGCATTTCTGAAGTGAATTCGCAGGTGTCCCTGCTTATTACCGTGTGTCACTGTGCATCCCAGAGCACACACCCTGCATCCCTTCTGGAGGAAGCTGAACTCCGAGATGCACCCTGGGTTCAGCTGAAGGGCACAAGCTCTCAGGGGGTGTGCGGGGTGCGGGGGTCACACTGAAGCTCTTTCAAAGCGAGCCTGGTGATGCACGCACACCTTGGGGGGAGTGCTGGCTTCCCTTCGTGTTACAAAGCTACTTCTGTTGAGCCATGTGATCTGCTGTGGCCTAAGACAGCTCAGTGAGATAGGAGGAGGATGGCAACAAATTTATTTGGATCTTGGATGTGAGGAAAGAACTGCTTGTTAAGTTACTCTCCAGCCGATGCAGGAGGGTGCTTCATCCCGTTCTCTCCTACCTAGTGTCTACTACCTCCTCCCTGGTTCCCGGGCTGCCCATGGGCATCACAGCTGGCCACGGCTCTTTCCAGGATGGTTATTGATCAGGGAACCTCATTCAAGGAACAGTAGTGTGGCAGCACGTCATATACAAAACTGGTGATGCTGTGAAAATTACCCCCCTCATCTGGATTTTTTTTCAAAGGAAAAGATTCATCTGTGTTACTAACAGAATATAGTTACTGATCAGATAGAGTTATTTATAACTGAAAAGGTACAATATTTGTAAAAAAAGGTTAACCCTTGCCTAATTCTGTGGAATTATTTGAGCCTCAGAATTGTCCAAGGGTTTAAGCATTTTTAAATGATTGCCAGAGGGAACAGGATTAAGCTCATATATTTTTGTCATGGATTACTGTTAGACAAAATCACATGGAACAGGATTGTGAACCAAGCAGCCTTGATTTGAAAAGGCTGACTTGTTGATTTTCACAGTGCATTTTCAATTACACGTTACCCCAAAGCTTAATCGTCATTTAGGAGGATAACCATTGTACTGTGTTATAGCTTACTGCTGGAAAAAAACTCATCGATAAATTTACCGGAACTTTATAGCATCACGTTGCTGCTGAGGAGGATGCACTTGTGATAATACCATATTGCTGTCAGGGGAAGCAGAACAGCACCGGGAATTTTAAATAATTGTGCCTTATCTAAGATTGAGCTTCGTGAAAATTAGAAATAATCGTTAGTGGAGCGTGGCTTTGCAGAACGACTTGCTAGCTGGGCTGCACCAGGGAACGCACTCCTTCGCCTTCCCAGAAAAAACACATATGGAGCAAAGGAATTAGGATTTGGAGGGTTCGCTGCAGAGAGCACAGAGTCTTCCCTTCTACGTTACTTGCCACATATGCAACAAATTGGAACATTTTTAATTATGTATTTTGAACAACATATAGGCTGGATTTTAAGAAAGTCAAAGTTTTTCTTGATTCTGGTTGCAAGGCCTGTTTTAATCTTTGGCTATTATTTAGAGCATGAGGCTGATAATATTTGGGAGGTTTCCTGATCCTTTCTCTAATTCTATATTTTTTTAGTAATCCATATCTATATGATTAAATTTTTATCAGTTGCATGCAGTCTTTCATTCTTAAAGGCAAAATGTAGTTTGTAAGTATTGCAAGCATCTGTAGAAGAAAGAAATAGTGTTATGCGAGCAAAAGCATATGTTCTTGTAATTTTGAATACGTTCATGCAAGATAACAGTTAAGATGGCTCATTTTCACTTCATTTCTTTCTTAAAACATTTTTAAAGGAGCATCATCTTCAGCAGAAACAAATTAGCATAATTCTAATCATAAGAAAGATACAGTGGTAAAAGTTTTCTCATAGCAAACATTACAGAAGTATGTTAGTCCTAAGGGTGGTTTTGTTTGCTACGGTGTTTTTCTATGAAATGTCCCGATGGTCTGGGGATTCCTTTTAAAAATAACCAACAACCTTAAAACTCTTCAGTGTGTAGAGATGACCTAAATCGGGTACAGAGTATCACACTTTGCTTACTTTTGCCTTTGCTAAAAGATTTTGGAAGATCCCTGGGGTCCTAGTGCCATGGTTTAGAGCCGGCCGGCACCAAAGCACCACGCAGCCGCTTGCTCACTCCTCCCTCCCCAGTGGGATGAGGAGAAAATGTAAGGAAACCTGGTGGATCGAGACAAGGACAGGGAGGGTTCACTCACCGATTATTGTCACGGGCAAAACCAGACTCAACTTGGGGAAAAAATGCAATTTGATTGGTTATGCATCAAAACAGAGTAGCATAAGGAGATGTGAAAGCCAGATCTTAAAAACAAACACCTTCCCCCACCCCTCCCACCTTCCCAGGCTCGAGTGCCCTCACTCCCAATGTCTCTCCCTCCTCCTCCCCCCTCAGTGGCGCAGGTGTGCAGGGAATGGGGGGTGCAGTCAGCTCACCAGAGATTGTCCCTGCCGCTCCTTCCCCCTCAGGCGGGGAGGGCTCCTCACACGCTGCCCCTGCTCCAGCGCGGGGTCCCTCCCATGGCAGACAGACCCTCACGAACCCCTCCCGACGTGAGTCCTTCCTGCGCGGTGCAGTCCCTCNCCTCCTCCTCCCCCCTCAGTGGCGCAGGTGTGCAGGGAATGGGGGGTGCAGTCAGCTCACCAGAGATTGTCCCTGCCGCTCCTTCCCCCTCAGGCGGGGAGGGCTCCTCACACGCTGCCCCTGCTCCAGCGCGGGGTCCCTCCCGTGGCAGACAGACCCTCACGAACCCCTCCCGATGTGAGTCCTTCCTGCACGGTGCAGTCCCTCAGGAACGCACCAACCCAGCACGGGCTGCCCACAGAGTCACGGTCTGCTTTGGGAGCAGGCATCTCCTCCCCCGGTGTGGGGTCCTTCATGCACTGCAGGTTCCTCTCTGCTCCTCCATGGTCCATCAACGGCTGCTCCACCACAATCCTCTGTGGGCTGCAGGGGCACAGCCTGCCCTCTCCCCGTGGGCTGCAGGGGAATCTCCGCTCTGGCTGCCTCCTCCCCCCTCCTTCCTCTCTGACTCTGGGTACCTGCACAGGTGTTCCTCTCACCTCCCCCTCCACTCTCTGCTGCAGGTCTCCACAGCTGCTCCATTGTCGAAGGCTCCCCCACAGCTGGGGGATCTTTGAGCAGCTTCTCACAGGGGCCACCCATCCCATGTAGCCCCTTCCTCTGCCACCAAAGCCCCACCACTCAGACTCAACACACTAGTGAGATTATGAGCACCACAGAATGAGACAGAGAGAGGGAGAGAGAGTTATAGTCAGTCTAACCAAACCCTTCGTGCTTGTTTCTTTTAACCACTTTATTCTTCTGGCTGTCAGTAAACTCTGAGGAAACTGTGGGCCTTGGCCTTCAAAAGCATCCCAGAAAAAAACAGTATTTGATATTCTTAATGTAAACTTAGAAAGAAAATGGGCAAAAATTTACTTGTAACGTGTGCTGGACTAGGTAAGTGGTGTTGTTCCACTAGATGCCTGATAACCTATATTTCTTATAAAGTGCAGAAGTTGTTATCGCTTGTCAAAAATCAATTACGCTGACTGCCGGAGTGTGCGTGCCTGTGAGCGTGGGGTGGCTGTCGGGGAGCCTCCCCATTTCACCCCACCCCTGCTTGCCGTGTTCTAAAATTGG
>VZSC01008079.1:79700-107922 GCA_013398225.1 Steatornis caripensis
TGGCAGACAGACCCTCACGAACCCCTCCCGATGTGAGTCCTTCCTGCACGGTGCAGTCCCTCAGGAACGCACCAACCCAGCACGGGCTGCCCACAGAGTCACGGTCTGCTTTGGGAGCAGGCATCTCCTCCCCCGGTGTGGGGTCCTTCATGCACTGCAGGTTCCTCTCTGCTCCTCCATGGTCCATCAACGGCTGCTCCACCACAATCCTCTGTGGGCTGCAGGGGCACAGCCTGCCCTCTCCCCGTGGGCTGCAGGGGAATCTCCGCTCTGGCTGCCTCCTCCCCCCTCCTTCCTCTCTGACTCTGGGTACCTGCACAGGTGTTCCTCTCACCTCCCCCTCCACTCTCTGCTGCAGGTCTCCACAGCTGCTCCATTGTCGAAGGCTCCCCCACAGCTGGGGGATCTTTGAGCAGCTTCTCACAGGGGCCACCCATCCCATGTAGCCCCTTCCTCTGCCACCAAAGCCCCACCACTCAGACTCAACACACTAGTGAGATTATGAGCACCACAGAATGAGACAGAGAGAGGGAGAGAGAGTTATAGTCAGTCTAACCAAACCCTTCGTGCTTGTTTCTTTTAACCACTTTATTCTTCTGGCTGTCAGTAAACTCTGAGGAAACTGTGGGCCTTGGCCTTCAAAAGCATCCCAGAAAAAAACAGTATTTGATATTCTTAATGTAAACTTAGAAAGAAAATGGGCAAAAATTTACTTGTAACGTGTGCTGGACTAGGTAAGTGGTGTTGTTCCACTAGATGCCTGATAACCTATATTTCTTATAAAGTGCAGAAGTTGTTATCGCTTGTCAAAAATCAATTACGCTGACTGCCGGAGTGTGCGTGCCTGTGAGCGTGGGGTGGCTGTCGGGGAGCATCCCCATTTCACCCCACCCCTGCTTGCCGTGTTCTAAAATTGGTGCCAGCCCGCGTGGCTGAGCGTCTGCAAGCACGCACGCATGCATGCTATTTTTTACAGGAGATTATCTATGGGTAAGGCTTTTAATTTTGCATAGCACAGGGAACTGAAGGAATTTAAAAGCTGATTGGAATTTGACATTTCTGCCTTTTTATTCTGAAAGATACTTTGATTAAAGTGTTGGAAGGCTCAGCTAATGGAGGCGTTGCTGCTATTTCAGATATACAGGGTATGAGATTTGAAGGCAAGCCAAATCACAATGAGACAGAATAATGATGTCCTTGGGTTATTTTTCACTTGGTATATTCAGGGTTTGATTGGATTCTGATCGAGGCAACAGTTTTCTTTCCCAGAAAGCAGTGCTGGTCCTTGGAGGCTTGTAGCTTGTTATCAAGGCAGAAGTGTTTTCTTGTGAAGGTCATGGACTGCAGTGGCAGGAGAGGAGGAGAAAAAACAAAGGGTGGAGAGGGAGAGAGAAAAGAAAGAAAGATTTCGTTATTGGTCCTAACCAGGTACAAGCTTCTCATAAGAAACATTTCTGCAGCAAGACCTATTACTAAGTTGACCCAACTAGCACTCTGCTGATGGCATATATATAAAAAAATCTGTGGAGAATTCCGAGGTCTCTTTCCATGTCTCCCTCCTAACCCTCTTCCTGCTCTTGTCACACACAAATACTTCAATGGTTCCCTTCATCTTGTTCTCCCATTTTGTTTTATATATATATATATATATTAAAGGTTTTTGTTGGAAAAGACTGTTCATGAACTGTTCTGAACAAAGCGTAGGTCTTCCCAGCTGTTGCTGAGGTGGTGGAAAATTAATACAGGTGGTGTTAAAGAGCACCTTGTGAAGTTCCTCAATGATGCTTGCAGTAAATAAGTGGATAGGAGCCCAGAACACAGTCTAATATAACTGGCTGATGTAGAAGATGGGAGTAACTGAGATTTGTGCCCACTTCTTCTATATGGGGAAAAATGCTGTTAGATCTAAAGATAGCCTATCTCATTACTGGATTTGAAAACTATGAGCCAGCTCTCCAGTCCTGCCGAGATGTCTATCCCATCCCAAAGCCGATCAACTCTTAAGAAAGAAAAATGCGAGGAAACGTCTGTTCAGATCTGAGAGGAGCAAGAGGGACAGAGGTGCTCCTCGCTGCTGAGACCCAAGTAGGACTACTTTGGAGGCAGCGATCCTGCCCAGCTTAAAAGGGGCTCATCAAAACTGCCCATCAAAAAGAAGGGGAAGAAGAAACTCAGAAGGTACCAACTTGTGATGGACTCATGGTGAATTTGTGGACGTGATGTGTACAGCCTTACTAATTCAGATAAGCTTGGTTTATTCATTTTTTTGTTGTTTTCAGTGAAGATTGTTAGCAGTCCAGAATGAATTAATACTTTACACTAGATTTCAGGAGGAGAAAAATATTTTTTATTCATTTGACTTTATTTACTGTCGACTTTCTTTTATCATGTGATTTAGTACATATTTTATGCTTATTACCCACCCCACTCTTCCAAGCCCTGCAAAGGATGCTGAAAATAGAAATCAGTATATTTTTTTACCAAATTCTAAGGCCACATTTATAAATGCTTGGTCAATTGACGCTTACTCACTCTCCAAAAATGCAGAAGATCCGGATTAAAGTGTTTGCTCTGCTTATATTCTCTATTTACAGAGGAGAAAGTTTCAGTTGCATCGGATTTTGAATGGAAATCAAAAGTGAAGCCAAGTAACTTTTCACAAAAAGGAATTCTTGTTTTCTCGCCAACATGAGAACAATTCCTTTTATAGTAGTCTGCAAAGGACAGGCACGTTATGGCGTTGATTCTGTCCCTTCTGTTCTTCCTAATAATTAAATAAACAGTTCTGAAAGCTCTAACCAGAGCAAGGAGGGAAACTTAAAACTGTGAAATAAACGGTGAAATTTGGGAGTAGTTATCTAACAGTAGGATGTATAATGCAATGGGAAAAAAAAGCTTTATAAGCATGCAAAATCGTCGTACGTCTTTTTTCCCTGTAATTGTTTAAAGTCCCATGATATCTATATCCTTGCATACAGGATGGCTCAGTGATACTACTGTAGATCTAAAAGACGCTGCTTAAATCACTCCCTCTATCTTTCTAGAGAGCATGTAAGTTGAATTTGTACTTAATTGTATCAAATTCCTCTTTTAGGAGTAAAAGATATCTCCAGTGAAGTGGTATTTCTGACCTGATTGCCCGATTGATGTAAAGCTTTAGAGAATGTAAGTTGGGGCACATTTTTGCCATGAGTAAGGAAATTTATTGGATTATGTTGTCCATCTCTATTTCCCATTCAAAACAAGGCATGTCATTTCAGAGTTACTACTATTTTTAGCACAGTTGCTAACTTAATAGCGTTTTTCAACTGTTACAGCTAAAAACCATAACTGGAAACATTTTCTATTTTGAAACAAAATGAATGATGGTGAACGTTCACCCTTTCGTTTTGTAATGGCAAGCGTATTTTTCTTAGGGAATAGCAGCTGAATTGTGGAGCCCAAACTCTTTCTACTGATACCGTTGTCAGCTCTCTCATTTTCTCTTCAGTCCTTTCACCACTTACCCTTTTCTCTGAGTCTTGCGCATCCGTTGCTGTACTGCTTTAGCTATTTTAAATAAGCCCTCTCTTCCTCCAAGAAGGCTTGCTAATTTTTGCATATTATCTTAAGCTGACTTAACAGTTGCTTTGCCAATTCTTCCCAGCTGCTGCTACTGCTGAATTGATTAATTTCGCTCTTGACATGTTGCAGGCAAGTGTGAAGCAAAGTTTACTTGACCAGTAATCCTCCCCTTAACTGAAAGGGGAACATGATTCGAATAAGGACTTGTTGCAAATGTGGCCAGAGTTTGTTCCCTAAATCTGCCTACTGTAGACACTGAGGTTATTTGCTTCTTATCTGGGAAATTCATATCTAGAAAGTGAAAAATGTCTTAGCCCTAAATAGTAACCAAGGAATTCATTTTTTCACAGTGCAATTAAGTCAGTCTGTGGAGGGGTTTTTTTTGACCGACTATGACATCCTAAGAGGTGTTGTGGCTGTCTTGGAGTGCTTCCAGAAACTGTTGCTCAGCCTATAAACTGATGAAATTTCACAGACTCACAGACCAGCTGAGGCTGGAAGGCGCCTCTGGAGATCATCTACTCTAATTCCCTACTCAGAGCAGAGTCAGTGAGAGCAGGTTGCTAAGGGCAATGACAACTTTGGTTTTAAATATCTCCAAGGGTGGAGACTCCACAACCTCTTTAAACAGTTTGTTCCAGTATCTGACCATCCTCAAAGGTTTTTTTTTTGTTTGTTTGTTTTCTCTATGTCCCTATGGAATTTCCTCTATTTCAATTTACACCCCTTGTTTCTTCTCCTGTCAGTAGAAATCAAAGAGAACAGTCTGTCTTCTCTACTTCTTCTGATTTAGTATTTATATTTATTGATAAGTTCCCTTTGAGCCTTCTCAGCTCCAGGATGAGCAGTTCCAGCTCTCACAGCCTCTCCTCATGTAAAAGGTGGTCCAATCACTTAATTATCTTTGTGGCCCTTTGCTGGACTTGCTCTCGTATGTTCATGTCTCTCTCACACTGGGGAGCCCAGCACTGGATTCAGCAATCCAGATTTGTCTGCCTAGGGTTGAGCAGAGAGGAAATATCGCACCCCTTGACCTGCTGGCGATGCTCTGCCTAATGCAGCCCAGGATACCACTAGCCTTCTCTGCTGCAAGGGCACGTTGCTGGCTCGTGTCCAAATTGGTGTCCACCAGGACATTTTTGGAAAGCTGCTTTCCAGCTGGTTGGCCCCCAACATATACCGGTTCATGGGGTGGTGCCTTCCCACATGCAGGACTTTGTACTTCACCTTGTTGAACTGCAGGAGGCTCCCGTCAGATCTCCAGCTGGACTTTGTACATCTAGTCCCAACCTTCGAACGCAGGAGTTCAGCTAGTTTTCAATACACCTCAGTGGCCACTTGCCTAGTCCATACCTCAGGTTGTTTGTAAGAATGTTGCAGGAGACACTTTTGAAAGCCTTGCTAAAGTCAGGATAAACAACATCCACTGCTCTAACCCCAGTCACTGAGCCAGTCACTTCTGCAAAAGGCTGTCAGGTTGGTCAGGCATCTTTTCCCCTTTGTAAACCCATGCTGACTACTCCCAGTCACCTTCTTGTCTGTTGTATGTTGGGAAATGGTTTTGAGGATGAGCTACAGGTTTCCAAGAGGATTTGCTTCATCAACTTCACAGGTTATCCAGGTCCTCCTCCTTGCCCTTCTGGAAAATGAATGCTGTTTGCTTTCTTCCCAGTCCTCAGGAACCTCCCACAATTGCAAAGACCTTTCTCAAGTAATTGATAGTCACCTTGAGTGACATCAGACGAGCAGCTCCCTCGGTGCTTTTGTTTGCCAGCAGCCTTTGTGAGTAGTGCGGAAGGTGGCTGGAAAGAGAGTTTTGGGATCTCTTGCGTCTCTGTTGATGCCAACTTTGTAGACGGCATGCACACAAACTTCAAAACTGCCCATATTTGCCTGTGTGCCCATATTATAAACTAGCCGCAAATCAATTTAGAGCTAGTCTGTAAGAATGTATTCATTGGAACTGTCTAGCTTCTCTGAACATCCTTTTTCTGTAAAACCTGATGAAATGAATATTTAGTGTAGACTGTCCATCATTTGTTTAAATCTGCCCAAGTTCAAATCCGTTAAATACATAACAGTAAACCTGCAGTAGTATCAGTACATTTTTGACAGTTGCTTAAAAATTAGAAGTTAGCAAAATGTCTTAGGTGGTACTGTAAATTATTTAACCCATAGTCTGTAAAAACATGGTTATTACTCTAAATACTCATTGGCAATTTACTCTGAGTGCAAAAATGCATAAAAAGCCTGAAAGACCTTTAGTTTAAATAGGTATAAGCGTGTTGAGGTTTTAGTTCTGATATCTTTTATTGAAAAAATAAAACAAAGTAGGCCCTTCGAAATGTTTGTTGCCTTCTAAATGAATGCTGTTATCCAGAGTACAGTCAGTGTACCTGTCTCACAGAAGAAGTGTGGTTAACTTTGCCACTTTAATCCTTTAGGTGTAGATAAATTCTGTTTGTTGCATCCTTGTCTTTACCTGTCTTATCATTTGGTAGATTTTGATATAATCTTTTGTTATGATTGATAACTTCAGTATACTTCCTGATTATTTTAGAATAACAACAAACAAAATGTATAATAAGAAATACTATTTTTCCACACCATATTTGTTTATGCCACCAAGTAACAAGCCCTATTTTTAATTGTATTTTCACTTGTTAAACTGCAACAAAGAAAGAATTAGCTGCTTCTTAAACTGTTAAATAGTATATACTGCAATTTGTACTGCAACTAAATGCTGTCTGCCCGATAACATGATCTTCTCAAAGTCAGTCTCTTTGGCATTCTTTTACTTGGAATTGTTTGAAATTTAGCATAAGATGTTTGAAGTGAGATATTTGAAATGCTGACTTCTAATTATAAGTCATTCAGTTCCATTCTAGTGGGAACGGCTCCCAGGTGGGAACCCACTGGAAAACTGAGGGCTCTTGATTTGGAAGCTTAAAAGATGTACTTCTATATAACAGCTTTTCATTAAGACAGCATTCTGGAACCAGAAAGAACATGTACTGTGTGTGTCACAGCTTCCAGGATTCCTTAAGTTAATCTCACTTCTTTGAAAGTTATATTCTATTTCAGTTTTACAGTATATGAATTTGCATTCTCTCTGTTTTATTTTATTGCAATCCTTTGTATTATAATTTGCATCCTCTGTAGCCTGTTTCTTGGTCTACAGCTATACCTGTGGCTGTGGCCGTTCATGAAAACTGTTAGATTTAAAAAATGCGCTATTTCTCACACAGAAACAGCACAGCTCTCTGCAATTGCCTGAGGCCTTTTCCTAATAAACACCAGAGATTACTTTTTGTCTATAATGATGTAATTCTGGATTTTCTGCATGGTAAAAATCCAAGGATTTTTTTCATTTTCAGGCTTTTTTTGTGAGAATACATTCCTGGGGATTTGTTGTACTGGAGTTCAGAACATGCTAGGAGTTTTCAACGTACTCCCTCTTCCATATAGTCTACAGCATGCACTTTGAAATCAAACTGAATGTGTCAACAGTTTGCTTTGTAGATATGTAACACAGTCAGTGGATCTACAGGCATTAATTGGATATTAATTGCCAATATGCTGTGCAAAGTTCTGAGGCCCAGACGGGATTATGAATTTGTAATCACTGTAGCAAAAGCATAGTTATTTTTTAGTGGATGAACTTGAATATTGAAATTAGGTTGGCAGAAGAGACCAAGGACATAATTTCTGTAGGAAGAGAGAAGTTGTCGCTGCTGTGGCTGGGGCTGAACTCAGTGCTGGAAACAAAGATGTTGCTAGAAAGAAAAGAGTCCTAGAAGTGAGTTTACGAAGCTTCAAGAACCTTATATGACGGTAGTGACAGTTATTAGCTAATACAGCAGTTGTTAAAAGATCTAGTTATTCTGAAGCATATTGCAGGCTTGTTGCTAACATGAATAGAGAAGGGAATGAAAAGAATATATTTTAATAATTCCAGCATTAGCTCATTAACAAGATGTATATCGTTTCTTGCACTCATGTATCAGCTAGATACAGTCTTTCTAAAAGGGCGTATATGAGGGGGAAAAGGAAAATAACTGCAAGTTGGTTTATGCCAGTATACAGCTGACTCCACTGTAATTCAAATGTATTCATAATCTAACTCTCACATAATCTAAGTTGAATGAATGTATAAATTGTTATAATTATTATTGATATAGTATAACAACTGAAAGTGCTATTTGTGGGAAATCGTATGCACACTTCAATTAAGCTATAATATAAATTCAATTTAAAATGTAACTGCCGATTAAGTGTAACACTCAAGCCTGACTTCATGCAGAGAAACTCTCTTATGGGGCCCTAACTATTAAAAATATCATTATCATTTTTAATAGACAAACATGTCAGTGCTGTAAGCTAGTCAGAATTGCACCAGAACATCAGTGAATCCCTTGTTCCTGGGACTAATGCAGTTAGTACCCTAGGTTTCCTTATGCACAGAGCCCTTCTGCCACAAGATTTCTCTACGGAGGCAGAGTTGCTGAGAGGACAGGAGCTGGCTGACAACGCAGTCTAAACACTAGCGGGGCAACTGGCTGCATCTGGGCCTCCACTTTGTGTGATAATTTATTCATGCATTCACATCTTCTCACGCTTATAGTAAAAGAAATGTATTTATACATTTACAAAACAATTACAAGAATTTGTTTTGATAATACTAGTATTATGGATGCCTGAAGAGCAGGGGGCTGTTGAAGACAGTAGGAACTGATGGAAAAGCAGAAATGGGAAGGCTGTATGAAGCCACCCAGGGATGTGGGGCAGAGGGAGGGAAGCAATCAGCTAGAATGCAGCTGGAGAGGATTAAAGGAAGGAGCCGAGATGCTGGGCAGCCATGGAGCTGTGCCACTGTAATGCACACCTGTGAGGAGCTTGCACAAGGATATAAGGTGGAGAAAACCCTAAATAAATATGAGTAGGAATAGCAGATATGGGAGGTTATTTTAAGAGTCTTCATTTCTGATCTGCATCTTTTTGTCACTGTGTCTTCTCACACTGACTGGGAGGTGGGTTTGCAAGACCTTGCTGCTGGAGTTACAGCTTTCACAAAGTGAGGGTGATAACAAGGATGGGCAAGCACAGGCTTCTCACTCAGAGGCTTTTCCAGTTTTCCTTCCCTTCCCTCCATGACAGGTCTGCTGTATGTCACTTCAGTATGTCTCCCTGTAACCTAAATCACCTTGTTCTGTGTGTAGAATAAGCAACATGATTGGTTAATGCAGCATCACATAAATTACAGATTATGCATAAATTGTGGTGGGTCTAATTGATCACAGCCTGAGTTTGTTTAGACCTGGCTTGTAATATTCCTTGTTTCTATTTAGTTTTCACACCTAGTTGGGGCATCTATATTATACATCCTTGACTTTAGCCTGGTTTCTAGATAGGCAGGAATTGGTATGAACTTGCGTTTTCTCAGCCTTCATGGACACCAACAACGAGGAGGAGTCTCTGGGAGGCACCTGGTCTCTTCCAGACTCTGCCTTCAGGTCTGTGTGCCATCCACCATGGTGTAGGGTGTTGACATGTCCAACTTGTGCACCCGAGGCTGAAAGCCACCGAGGGAATGCTGCTGCTCAGATTTGGGTTGAGGCCGCAGCCTGACAGGCCCACGTACTTTCGAAACAGGGACATATTCACTGGAGGCCTGAGGGAGGGAAGAGAAGAATGCCACAGTTTTGCAGGGCCGGTGCCGCAGAAGGTCCTCCGGGGCTGGTCCCATTATCCATTGTTTGGGTAGCGGTGCCCATGCCAAACTTCTCCGTCAGCAGTGTCGCGCTGGCTCTCACTAATTTATTTGTTGTGGTTCTCCCTTCACCCCCGTCCAACCACCTCACCAGAAAAAACTAGATTCGTTTTTTATGTAGATTAAGTAAAAGACATTTTGGGGCCTGTTACAGCTTGGCACAAAAGGCTGGGCAAGTTGGCAATCAAAGGCTTGATTGCCTTTCGTAGCAGGTAAGGGGACCACTGGCAAATGTCCTGCTCACCTTCTTTCTTCACCCTCTTTTTATTGTCAGTAACTTGAATTTTTTGAAGTAGTAACATAGTTTGCTGTGGCCACTGATACTGAATCACGGTTTTCCTTTTTTTAGACAGCTTCCTCATTACTGCTAAGAACCATCCCAGCAGTTACACTGCCAGGCTTGACCCCTAATCATCAGCAAGATACACTAATCCCTTCTCTCTGTCTGAAAGTATCTTATTCCCTCACCGCTTTAGAAAACTAACACCACAACAGCACAAAACAAAACAAAAAATCCTCTCTGGAGCCTTAGTCATCAGGCAACAAATAGGAGTTACTGTGGATTTTATTTCTATGGTATCGATCATATTGCCCCTTGATCTGTGAAAATGGCTGTTGTCACCTATAGTACTTTCCTGTTTATCTCCAAAGAACATAAGTCTCACTCTACGGTGAGACTTCTTTGAGCCAAGAAAAATAAGCTAAGTGCTCCTCATGACAGGGGCGGAAGTCCGATCTTCCTCAGTATTAGGTTTGCAGACTTTCCAGTGTCTTCAGCTGTGAGGCAATTTTGTTTTCTAGTAAATCTCTTCTCCCAGGATCATTCCCTCTAACTGACTGTATATATTTAATCCCCTCTTGATCCTTGACAGAAACTCCTGTCTCTTTTCCTTAGGGGTCTTCAATTTCTCATGCTGTGTTTTCAGTCTTCCTTTTTGCTAGCTACTTGGATACAGAGGAAACAGGTGATAGAGAGAAATAGAAATTTCTCCTGGGAACCTAATTCACATTCTGGACTGGGAGAAGAAAGTGTTTCAATTATATTAGGAAAAACAATGCTTTTATTTTCCTGTGTATTGTAAACATTGTATAGTGTATTTTCCTAAAGAAAGTGGGAAATTTAGTACTGTTTCATATTTAATGTATACCACATTTAGTGTTACAATACTATGAAATATTAATAAACTTACGAATCTTTTTCTGTGGCTGGTTACTGTGAAACTTGACTGACTGCAGGTTCTCTGGTTTATTAATTCATATGCCTAAGCTGAATGCAACTGTGCTGTGTTCAGATTTCTTTTGATAACAAATTTGACTTAAATCATACTGTGAAGAGTATCTATGATTTTCTCTCTTTCTTGTCTTGGAGCTTGCAGAGTGGGTGACCTCACTGCCTTTTTAAAATTAGTGTTATTTGCCTCCTATTAGGTTCTTGCAACCTACACTTTTCCTTTAAACTCTTGGGAGCCCACAAGTCTGCTGGGGACAAGATGTGGGAATTTTCCAGACCACCCTTGGTTAATAATTTTACCATTCAAAGATTGGTGTGCTTGGTATACATGCATAAGAATAAGTTTATTTTCTCCTTAATGGTATTTAGTTACAATGAGAAACATACTGAAACATCATTCAGTGAGGATCCCTCTTGGCACTTGCAACATCTCTGCTAGAGCATGAGGCTTACTGGCCTTTCCAGCCCCCTTCAAGACTGGCCATGCCTTGAAGAACTATTCATACTCAGGTCTTTAGAGGTGGCTTCTTGAGGCATCTCTAGCCAACAAAGAAATTCTTCCTTTTTGCTTTCTCCTTGTTGTGTCTGATTTGGTCAGGTATCATATATATGTCTGATTTGATAAGGTATCAATGGGATATAATTCCTTTTGCCTTTTTTTCTCTCACTAGTTATTGTCTACTTTTTGATAATATAGAGCATTCGGGATCTAAGACAGAAGCCCTTTACCCTTCTTTGTAGCTGACCTATGAATGACTCAAAAGTTATTTGCACAATTAATAACTTCCCTGATTTAGAACATGGAACTTGCGGGAGATTTGCACAGAGGCCGTGCGTAGCAAAATGAGCAACTGATTCAAAGATGCACTTGCTAAGTGTGGATTCACCTTTTTCCTGTTAATGCAGATGTGCTTTGTTCAAAATCTAGGGAGTGGTTTCGAGGACTATGCCACAAATGTGTTATTGCTTAAATGTGCTGCATAATTCAGGATTTGTGGCTAAAGCTTAACGTTGCCACTTATGGTTTCCCTGACCAGTGTTTTGAGTTTGCTTCAGTCATCTTTAGAGAACTTAGGTAACTCTGCCAAGGTTTAACAATATAATATACTGTGTCCGTGTATATAGCATATATGTATAAGAAAGAAATTATGTTAATTGAGGATGCTCTCATCCTTTTACTTACAGCTAGCTCCGCACTTAGTGAGAAATTGAGAAAGGCCTAAAACACCATCATTACAAAAATGCAGGAACTGTGCTGAGGGCAGAACTCTATTCTCCCTAGCGATGAAAGTTAAAACTACTGTACTAATTAGCCATGAAAAGGCTGAGAGGGGATCCAATTGCTGTCTTCAGCTACCTTAAAGGTAGTTATGGAGAAAATTAAGTCAGATTCTTGTCAGGAATGTACAGGGAAAGGATGAAACAGGTTTCCAAAATGAAAATTTTGACAAGATACCAGGAATATATATTTTTTTTACCATGGGTATCAGCGGTTAAGCACCACAGCACGTTGCCCAGAGGGGTTGTAGGATCTCCTCCCTTGGAGGTGTTTAAAACTCAATTGGGCACAGCCCTGAGCTACTTGATCTAACTCTGAAGGCGGACCTTAGCACAGTGTTAGACTAGATGGCCTCTCTTGCAATCTATATTCTTCTGTAATTCTATGTTTGCTTTACAAAGAATGCCCTAAGCATATTTCATTTNTTTCCAAAATGAAAATTTTGACAAGATACCAGGAATATATATTTTTTTTTACCACGGGTATCAGCGGTTAAGCACCACAGCACATTGCCCAGAGGGGTTCTGGGATCTCCTCCCTTGGAGGTGTTTAAAACTCAATTGGGCACAGCCCTGAGCTACTTGATCTAACTCTGAAGGCGGACCTTAGCACAGTGTTAGACTAGATGGCCTCTCTTGCAATCTATATTCTTCTGTAATTCTATGTTTGCTTTACAAAGAATGCCCTAAGCATATTTCATTTCGAATAGAGATATAACTCAATAGATTTTCTAAAAAAACCACTGAAAGTCTGTAGNACCATGGGTATCAGCGGTTAAGCACCACAGCACGTTGCCCAGAGGGGTTGTAGGATCTCCTCCCTTGGAGGTGTTTAAAACTCAATTGGGCACAGCCCTGAGCTACTTGATCTAACTCTGAAGGCGGACCTTAGCACAGTGTTAGACTAGATGGCCTCTCTTGCAATCTATATTCTTCTGTAATTCTATGTTTGCTTTACAAAGAATGCCCTAAGCATATTTCATTTCGAATAGAGATATAACTCAATAGATTTTCTAAAAAAACCACTGAAAGTCTGTAGCTTACCAGTTGAACCAAAAATTTATTCTTGGAAACTATTATTTACTTTATTTGATAAAATACCAGTGGGGTTTGTTCCTCAACCCTGCTTCAGGACTGCCAATCCCATTTTGTGTTCGACTTTATTTTAGTGAGACACCATGCTAGCTGGGTATTTTCTCAGCATGAAGGGTCCAGAATGTAGTCTCTTGTAATCATTAGAACTGCTTCTTGATGATGCATAGAAATAACAACGCTTTTTGTATCTAGTAATATGATCAAGAATGAGCCTTGACACATTTAGACCTGTGTTACCTAATGGTACTTAGGGCAGATGGCTCTTTTTTTTTAATTTAATTTAATTGTGCT
This sequence comes from Steatornis caripensis, assembly GCA_013398225.1. Classification (NCBI taxonomy): domain Eukaryota; kingdom Metazoa; phylum Chordata; class Aves; order Caprimulgiformes; family Steatornithidae; genus Steatornis; species Steatornis caripensis. The sequence goes on from VZSC01008079.1 coordinate 92,930, forward strand.
GTAAGCTCTGCGTAGCTGTTTGTCTCGATCTGTGGGCCTTGCTCAGGCTTTCTCAAAATAGTTTCCACTGCATGGAAGTAAAACAGACTTGACCTGGATTAACTGGAGCATAAACTCCTAATAAGCCAGATGGATGAACATTCCTGTTTGGCAGAAATGATAGTTANTGAATAGAGATATAACTCAATGGATTTTCTAAAAAAACCACTGAAAGTCTGTAACTTACCAGTTGAACCAAACATTTATTCTTGGAAACTATTATTTACTTTATTTGATAAAATACCAGTGGGGTTTGTTCCTCAACCCCGCTTCAGGACTGCCAATCCCGTTTCGTGTTCGACTTTATTTTAGTGAGACACCATGCTAGCTGGGTATTTTCTCAGCATGAAGGGTCCAGAATGTAGTCTCTTGTAATCATTAGAACTGCTTCTTGATGATGCATAGAAATAACAACGCTTTTTGTATCTAGTAATATGATCAAGAATGAGCCTTGACACATTTAGACCTGTGTTACCTAATGGTACTTAGGGCAGATGGCTCTTTTTTTTTAATTTAATTTAATTGTGCTGTAAGCTCTGCGTAGCTGTTTGTCTCGATCTGTGGGCCTTGCTCAGGCTTTCTCAAAATAGTTTCCACTGCATGGAAGTAAAACAGACTTGACCTGGATTAACTGGAGCATAAACTCCTAATAAGCCAGATGGATGAACATTCCTGTTTGGCAGAAATGATAGTTATAGTGCTTTCGACAAAAATGTCAATGGTTGTCTTGGTTTTCTCCTCACTGAAAGAAAGAATTTTAGTCTTGACCTAGAGTGGTTGAATAATGACTGTTGTGAGGCATTTCCATTGTAAAAACCTTATGTTACATCATTACAGATTTCCCCGGGGTGGGTCCAAAGTTGGAATTGTGAATTAGGGTCCTCCCTGTGACTCTGACTGGGGACAGTATCTGCCATCTAACCCTGAGATGGATAAAGCATTCAAAGAAGAATGTGGTCGTAACACTTTGGTTTCAGTAGGAAGTATGGAGGTTTTTATTTCATTCACACCCCTTGTGCGGCAAGTGGGGAAAGGTTGGAGAAACTGCTCTCGGGTACGCATCAGGCAATAATTTATGGAATCCAACATTGAAGATCCCAACAGTTCAGTGCCCAAGTGTAGAAAAACATTCTTTGTGGATATATCTATTATCTAGGCTCCTCTTTCTGAGCAGAAGTGGAGCGCAGCAGTCCCTGCCCGGCCAACACGGTGAAACAGTATCCCGATACTGTACCTTAGACAAAATGTCGACGTGTTGTGTGCAACTTAAATAGATGACATTCTCAGTGCAGCTCCTTTATCGCCAGCCCTCCTGCCATGTCATTCAACTTGAGAGAGCTTTTCCCATGGACTGACAGTGATTTCGCAAAACATGTATGGGAAGGGACAGCCACCGCATACTTGTCAGCTGCCCTAACCGAACTCTGCTGCGTGTTTGCTCTTGTGCCAGCTTCTGCCTTACAAGAGGAATGAGGAAGTGCTTATGAAATACGCCTGTGTTCATTTTGACTAGGTACAGATATGTACAAAAGCAAGGAAGTATGCTGGAAAGACTGTGTGTGTTTCAGGGGGAGAATTATATGCAAAAGCGATTGGATTCTCCTACTTAAATACGAGAAGGGAACAAGCCCTGTCTCTGTTATCCAGCACACAAATTCCTATAAATTCACTGGCAAACTGTGAACGATACATAAAGACCATGTAACTTAATAGCTGCTCTTGCAAATTCTGTTTTGACCTTTCAGCTGTAAAAGGCAATTCCTTAGAGTTTCCAAAGGTACAGTTCATTGCTCTTTGGTTTAGTGTTACAGAGCAAGTATAGTACGTAATAGACCTTATTACAGTTACTTTTTTCTCTTTTATACACCCCTTTGACCTTTACAATAAAAGTGCAGATATGGTTCAGCAAATGTTTCCAGCATTAATTTATGTTATTCAGAATTACAAATAAGTGAGTCTTAATCCGTGTGGACTGTATAAAGCCTGTTTTATTTCTTTTTGGTTTACTCCTGCTTTGATAGTGTTTCTCAGTTCCCCTTCATGCAACATCCTCCCATGTGCTTACTCCTTTTCTAAGTTTTTCCTCTACTTGTCACCAAACAGACCGGAAGAGAATGTTTTCTCTGACAACAAAAACCTGTAAATTGTCATAAGTCGCGATGTAATACTGATATTGTAAGTTTCCTACTGCTCTGGGCAACCTGTTCTTTCCTTCCACTTACAAAATTAAAGCCTGAAGGTTTTTTGTTTGTTTAGGATTTTTTCCCCTGTTTGTTTAAAAAGAAACTTATTACTGTGTAGCAGGTGCATATGGAAACCAAAACATTATCGAATTAATGATGGAAGCAGGAAGAACTGTAGATTTTTTTCATCGTTAGGAGAAGGAAACAATTCACCCTTCAGGGTGTAATCTTAGGAAACGCATCGCTTAGCTGTTTTCCTTTGTTTAGTTATAGGAAAAAAAAAAATCCTTTTCCAAAATCATCAAATATCTTATCCCAGAACCATAGGAATTGCTAAAAACAAATGCTGCATATTACTGTACTCTCACACACGGGTTTTGTTTCTGCTTGTGGGTGAAGCTACATGTGAGGATGTGTAGGTTGGCTTTAAAGCTGGAAGGAGGGTATCCATTGCTATTATTTTTGCAGTTTCATTTTTCCGGGAGGAAATTAAGGCAAGAAGAGGGTGAATTTTGTAAGAAAGTGAGATGGCACATGAAATCAACACTTCATGGGTTGTTTTTTATTATTTTGTTCAACTGATTTCTTGACTGTTTTGGACAAGCACAGTTAGAATTGCGGTCGCACTAGCGGTGGTTTGTCGCCTAGCTCTTGCTCTGACACAAAGTCTTTTGCTCTCCATAAAATATCTTCTGCCGATGTACATGGATACAATTCATTTGACTTTAATTGAGGATCTGGCCCAGGCTTTGATCTCTTTTTAGAACTTGTCCAACTTTTCCCTTTATGGCCAACAATGTAGTTGCAGATTTCTGCTAGCTGAATACATGCACTATATATAAAAAAAGTCACTAATGACCTTTAAATAGTTACCAGTGGGCAATTTTTAACTCCTTATAGTAGTTTGAAACTATTTGGATGCTCTGTCCTTGCTGCAGTATGCAGCATATTAACATTCCAGAGCCCACAAGGACATTTACTATGAATTGCAACAGTGTTGTTTTCCTCCGTGGCAGTTTTCAAGCCTTTCATGTAGTCCCACTCTGAATCACTCTATAGTGTGGTGACAGCAAGGAGCACTGGCAAAGTGCTGTTGTGGGCAATCTACCAGGAAACAGGCTTCAGCCAACACCCCCTTCCAAAAGAAAAAGAAAAAGAAAAAGAAAAAAACCACCCAAAAAGCAGGCACCCTGGAATTTACAGAGTTCCTATTGTTGGCTTGTGAAATACATTGCAAGGGGCAGTGGCTCCCTTAAATTTCAACACATATGCCATCTACATCTGAATACAAAATAAAGGTTGCAGATTAACGTTTGGGAGAATGGAGAAAAAGGCCTATTTTCTGACATAGTATTGAAACCAGCGTTGTGCAGAATGGAACTTCATGCTGCGAAATAATTTTTTCCACAAATACAAAGCTGTTAAACTGTCATTGGGAATGACGGGCTTGTTAAGTGAGAGTCCGACAAACCACAGTATAGAAATCGAGTGTGGCAGTATACAGGCTCCGTATGTACACATTTTGCTGAGCTCGTGGAATGGCAGAATGGTGAATATATTGCTTCTTTCCATTTTTAATTATATCTTTATTTTCTGCACACATTGCCTGTATTAACCTTAAATGGAGCCGTATTACAGAATACAGCATAAAAGGAGGTATCTTGAATAGAAATAAAGGAAGAAATAGCTACTCGCTTCAAAACGTCAAATAACAGATCTAAAAGTTCCATAGGGATAAACATGTTCTACGAGTTGCTTGAATTTATTGAGGAAAAATATCAATAGAAGGCCATAAATCTGGAGTTTGATATTAGAAAAAACCCAACTTCTATTTTATTCTTTATTAGTCTGCTTTTAACAAGATTCACCAAACAGCAGGGGGTTTTATTTTGTAAAACGGATTTTTTTTTCTTTCATTTGTTTCATTGTGCATTTTCAATGTGGATTTCAAATACTCCCTAGCTCTCAAAAGCAGAGTTGGCTTTCACCATCCAAGTGACTGCATGTTGGAGGACGATAGACAAATTTCACTTGAAGTGACGGTTCATGTAAGAACAACAGCTGAAATTGTAATGGAAATAAATAGATCGTATATCAGCTTCTCTAACAGGAATAAGTGTTAAAGTTTTTAGGATTGATATTGGTGGCTGAGCAAAAGCTGTGGATACTTAGGAGCCTGTATGACACTACCTGGATTGATCAGCAAGCCAATCCTTTCAATGAGAATTTTTGCAGATATCAGGGCTATGTTACTCCCAAATCATTCTGCCTGATACATCTTTTTGGCTAGTTCTGGTACTTCAGAGGTGTTTTTGACAGGAAGCGTGATGCTCAGTAAATGTGACAGAATTGAAAGGATTTTGGTAGGTCCCTTTAGACTCGAGGCCAGACACTCAGCGATCACTGAAGACAGTGAAATCTCCTTTGCCTTGTCAGGAGCAATTTTTGCCTGGGAGAGGGAGCCTCCTCTGTGACAAAGTGCCATCATTTGCTACCTCCTTGTGTACTGTGCACCGCTGCGGCGGCTGTATTTTTTGTTGATACTTGTGCTTGTTTGCAGAAAACATGTTGTGAAATGGCTGTAAACTATAGCAGGGCTTTTAAAACGTGATCTCTAAATCAGAAAGTGTTTTACCGTATTTTTTCCTGTATGCGGATCGTGCGGTATGCAGGTAAAGCCAGCTTTACTGCTACTACGTAGAGCACATACATCACTGCTCTTGTTCACAAGCGCAGTGAAACCTTTATGAGCTCCTGTGCTAGGGATAGTTCACGTCACTCTTCTGACCCCGGGAGACACAGATCGGCAGTAGCCTCATAGCTGAAACCGTAGCGGTAACAGGACCGTGGGCAGGAGAGTATCCTGCTCACAGGCATGAGCTGAACAAATGCGTGAGCGTTTGAGGGTTAGTTTGAACTTTAACGTACAGTTAAAGCAGTTCTCCAGAAAAGCCCAAGTTTAAGTTAAAGCTGATGGACAAGTCTGTTGAATTGTACCAAACCATTATTGCTGTTTTCTGATGTGTAAAAATAGACACAAAGATCAGAGATGATTTCCCAGTCCCCTGTGACCAACAGGAGAGTCTGATTCCCTGTAGATGAAAGATTAGTGCACTAACAGAGTCATTTAGGTTCAAATAATCACAGTATTCCATGTGTCCCCTTTGGGTTGCTTTCATATTAGAGCGACTTCTTCCTTAAAAGCTTTCTGTGCAACACTGGCAGAGAACAAAGTCGAGTAATTCTTCCGTATCCCTTTGTTGTCAAAAAGGGTAAGTGGAGAAGTGACCTTTTAACAGTGCAGCATCGAAGAACTGTGTTTTGTATGAACTTTGTTGTTGTTGTTAACAATGCAGCCCTGTCCTGCAGGAGGCACAATAAAGCAGATGGCTACGAAGAGCGATGCAGCACAGTATGAAATTCCGCCAAAATAATGTTTTGATATACACCACTAGAAATACATGGATTTGTTTTTTTCAGTACTAAAGGTAGGTTGTTCCTCTTCAGACAATTAGTTAATAGGCACGTTACCATGAGCTTGTGCGTTTGTCCTATGTGGGGGTCCGTTAAGAGAGTAGAGAACCTCAGGTTTGTGGAAAGATTTGCAATGTATTTTTTCAGTGGAAACTACGCAAAACTGATATCAGGAAAAGCTTGGCTGTTTGCATTTAGGTTGCAGGAGTTTTTTCATATTTTGCGTGAGAACACTCACGTCAGATCCAAAGCCTACCTGGCTCCACATCCTGGCTCTGTTACTGGCTGAGCAAGGAGGTAGGGAGGAACAGTGGACCAAGCTGAACTCATAGAGATACCTCTGAAGTTTGCTTTCCAGACTCCAAACATGTAAGGACTCCCTCTTTTGGGGTTTTGTTGATTTGTTTTTCTTGGAATAGAATTGCATACCTCAATGAACCTTGTTGTCAAAATGCTTACCGTAGAGCTCAAGCTGTAAATGCAATTATGTTTTGGTATTATAAATCTAGTTTAATATATGCAGAAATTATGAAAAATCTATAAGACAACGTAATAATTGTATTATGGTTAAAATCGGCTTGAGCAATGACACTGCAGCAGTGGCAACATGACACTAAATCCTAAGAATTTGGTCGTATTACTATAACTTAAACTTTAGTGTTTTAGAATTGACATCAATATCTCAATGATTAACTATTTCAATGTAAAAAATCCTTAAATTTTTTCACAAAGCAGCGAATAGTATTTTAGTAATATTGTCACTTATGTTTCAACCTTTATGCGCTAGCAGAGCTATTTTCGGTAGTGTGCAAAAATAAACAATGTTATTTCTTCTGAAAATTTATTATGAACCTAGTGTTTGAACTTGAGTAAGAAGAAATAATTCAAAATTTTAAAAAATTAATCAGGCTGATCAGTGTGACCCGGGAAATTTGAAATAACCAAAGACAACAACAGCTCATAGTAGAGTCTTGATCTTCATTGTTCTCATCTTTTTTCACACTCACAAAATTAACTTTGACCGATTTGAATGCTTCTGTTCAGCATTGTTGCATAGTTTGAAAACTGGTTGAGGGATGAAAAAAAGCCTAAAGAAAAATTAACTTGATAACAATTTTTTAAGGAGCATTGTGGTTGCTTTCTGTGCCAGAATCAGTAATGATTTACTCCACAGTACAGATTTAATTTAAAAAAAAAAATTCCAGATTATTTCGTACAGGAAAATAGAATGATAGTTAAGAAACTTGAATTAACCTGCAATCTTGATTTAAAGAAACAATTGATAGCAAACTAGAGTTATTGAACTCTGCACCTTTCAGGCTAACAGTAGCTGACTTTCCTTTGAATTAGGACTGTTACGGAAGATTTCCGTTGACACTGGTCTGAAGCTTGCTGGGGTCTGGTGTGTACCTAATAGGTGATTTCTGTCTATCCAAGAAATAACCTGCTCTAGGGATAAAATCCTAAGTAAACAGAGCCCAAAGATGCATGGCATAACATTTTCCTGGTGTAGTTTCTGTGCTATACTCTTCTTCATAGCTCTTGATTCTGGTGGAAGATTCAGGTGCAGGCTTTCAGATGTGAGTGAAAAAGAAGCCCCATTAACTAGAAATGAAAACAAACATTGAAAAATATGGATAGGAAAGAACAACAAAGAGCTTTAGCTTAGGTTTAGTTTAGGTTTACATGTAAGGCTGTTCCAAATCTTACAGGTGCTCAGTGGATGGATAAAATCTATCACAACTGATACATTATGAAAACTCTAACAAAAAAAGGTACATATAAACAAAATAACTGAATATATCTTCAAAAGCCATGAGCTTTTTTTTTGGTCAGAAGTTACCACACACTAAAATTTCACTGTGGGTGTGTGTGAGGTCTGGTTCATGAATAATGTGATCGTAAAAATAATAGAAGGCGTCATTTTTTAACTGTGGATTTTCTCCTTTTGGTGGAAAGAGAAATTCAGTATGACTTGAAGTGTGAAATGTGGAATAACATACAGTGGAACACGGAGGGTAAAAATCATCTCCATGTTTATAAGGCTATTAGTCCATTTGCTCAGAAAATATAATAAATTTTAAAGTTTAAGATAACATAACTGATGTTACCTCGTCTCAGGAAGATCCGTGTGAAAGTTGATTAAGTGCAATTAAGAGTAATAGAAATTATTAGGAGGTTAATTTCTACAAAAGACAAAGCCGTTTCTTGCAAGGGTATTTATTTGTGATTAAACTTACAATATATTTATGTGACGAGGGATACTGAGGGAGGTGAGAATAAGAATGCACAATATGAATGTGAAGCTAGAAAAGTGGAAGGATGGGGTATCCTAATGCTGACGTTATTTAGTTGTAAAAATATCCTTGAAAGATCAGTATGTCCTGGGTGCTCAATTTCTCGGGACTTTAATTTAAAATCAGGGGGAAAAATACCCGTGTGCAATAGGAAATAGTTGTGTTCTGTCAGGAAGACAAGTGGATGAGCTAATAGGTCTTTTCCATCTGTATGGTCTGTCATTCATTTCTGCCTGTTGCTGATAAAGAGAGCTTGGCCAAATGGTGTTGCCAGTTACATAAGTGTAAATCCATGACTTGAGGGTAAATGAGAGCGGAACCTGGATGCTCTCCCCATCTCTCTCACACTCAGTTTCTCTGACTTGTTTATACCTTTATTTATTTTTACCTTTTTTCTTCCTCAAAATTTCCTTTGCCTTTATTTTGCTTTGGTTTGCAAGATGACGTATAGATTCTCTGCCTCGTTACTGGCCTCCACGTTACACAGATCTATTGCCATTTTGTTCTACTGTGCACTGAATCCTAAAAGTTAAATACACAGGGAAGGCAGAATAATATCTTAATTTGTCAAAATCCTCTCTCCTGTCATCTTTTGTGATCATCTCTGTGTATATGTACCTTCATTGTTCGTAGCAATTTTTGACAGTTTTTCCTGATTGACGGTAATAGCAAGGACAATGTGCCATGACTTTATCATGATAGTCAGTGGAAATCTGTCATGCTGTCTTTGTAGCTTTGACCTGTGGCAAGACGCACTGAGAAATAAAGATTGATGTCCTGCTCTAAGTATCTTATGTTTATTATTTTTTTTCACCATTCTTTTTACTTCTTTTTTCATAACATTCCTCAGTTGCTCTTTTCAGTTGTTCCTTTCTTTTCCTAAACTACTTGCTCTTGCTTGTTTTCCTCTATGTAAAATGCTCTTGGAAAATCTTCCTGCTTACTGATATCATTTACACTTTCTTTTCTCATCCTTGGATTTCCGTAGGCTATGGCTCTCTCTGCATCCATAGCCACATCAGAGAAATGTGTTTTGGAGGGTCACATACTGCCCCTTCATGACCCCTGTGCAGGAAAGCAGTGAAAGCCTCTGTTTTCTCCTTTCTTCTATTTCTGCAAGCCTGTTTCCGAGTCATTGCTGACAGGCAAGTGGGCATACTGCAGGGACCAGGACATGGGCAGCTGCCCAAGAAGCTGATGGATACCTGGGAATTCCAGGTCAGTTCCCAGACTAGCCAAGTGCCAAAGGAAAGCAGATATCTCTGCCCTTGGTGGAGTCAAGATCTCAACTCTAGCGCTTTTGCAAGTGAGCAAATAAATGTTTCGGTATAACTCAGGAACTTCATTTACTATCAACTTCATTAACCATTCCTTTAGCTTCTTGTAAACAGGGTAAGGAATGAAAATAAGACCTTCAGTACAAGTGTCTTGCACACTAATGAGGTCTGCAAGGCGATGAGATAGTACAGCAGTCCTTTCTAAAATGCCCAAATGTTCTACCCAACCAATAAATTAAATTTATCCGTTAAATCAAAGTCTTTTTAAAAATTAAATGCAAGGGACATTTTTAGTAGCTTTTTTATTATCACAGAGATACTTTTATAGTGTTCTATTTTTCTTTTCCTTCAATGTCACTGAAACTTCATTTGATTCAAACCAGATTTGGTTAAAAAATTATTCCTTTTCAGGCTGACATACTGTTCACTGAGATCTAGTCTAAATATATTTCAGGGTAGATATTTTTTATTAGTACAGTTCGATTGATTTCATCTACTTAAAAATTAATCAGTTGCATTTCCACTCTAGTCAGAGGAAAAAGAATGGCAGGTCTGAAGGGTGATCCTTGTCACCTGTATCTTAAATACCAAGAGACAGACAAATCCTCCTCTAAAGGCACCTTTCCTTCTTGCCTAAATATAGAGGGGGCGTAGGCAACTATTTTAACCTACAACGATAATTTTGAGCTGGCTAATTTAACCCTAACTGCTTGTGTTTGGCATATTCTGTAAGATGTGAAGAGAAAGGCAAGGTCCATGATAGACAGGGGAGTGGTGAAAAGACTCACCCAAAGGGCCAGAGTCATACGAAAGCCCCGGATCAGACTCAGTAAATTCTCGTGTGCTGACATTTCCTAGCCATTCCTGTTGCGCAGTTTTAAGCAATTACTAAGAACGATATGCTCCTACATTGTGCAAATCACAAGTGACTGATTTTTCCCTTCTCCAAAGCTTTTTCCACACTTTTGTCTTGTTTGGCTTCCATGATGTATGTGGGGGAAAAAAATCTTTTTATTATTAATGTGGAGAGTGTAAGTTTTTTTCCATAAGAGACAGTCAGTCTCCATTACACATAATTGACCAATTGCTTTGGCAACACATAAAGCAAAAACATGACCCATTTTGATATTTCCTATTGGTATTGCACATATTTATTACATGTGCTAAATTAATTACTTATTTTCCATCAAGGCAGGACACTAGAGAAGATGAAATATTCTCTTTTAGTTTACCAAATCTTGTGTATATGTTTATTTATAGATGTGAAATACAGGCACTTTAGTATATTTGCCTTATCTATTTTTAGCCAATTTAAAATTGTAATTTCTTAGGGATGGATTTCTTAACCTCAGACCACTGGGGTTTTGCCATTTATTTCACATTATCCAGGAGCACAAGTAGGAGGAGAGTTTAACGTAAAGCATTTGTTTTTTTCATATTCCCATGAAAAATCTAAGGGAAATGTCATCTTGACACATTTTGCTGACTGACATTTCACCCTACCTGAGAATCTCAGTGTTCCAGATGATAATTTTGTCTTAATGGACGGTTTTAAACTAAGAGACCACCTTAGGGCATTGCTTCTCTGTAATTAGCACCATTTTTCATCTCTTGTTTTAAAAATCAGTAGATGAATAGAAACTTTAACTCAGTGCATAAGCAAAGCTTTGATTTTTTGATTGAAATTTTAAATATGAGTTCTGACATTTTATTATTTGAGATAATGTCTCTTAATAACTAGACTTCTATGAACATTTCCAGTACTTTGGTTGGATGATTTTATTAGGATAAAATATAAGCAAACAAATATAAATAAAATCTTCAGCTCAGAAATTACAATATACCATATTTTACAGACAGAATATAATGTGTAAAAAGTGTCAAACCAAAATATAATTATTTTGCATAACACTGCACTGTAAAGGATTTTTCTTGTGTTTGTAAATGAGAAGAAACTTCAGAAGTCCTAGCCAAGATCTGTCATTTTATGTGATAATTTGGGTCCAGTTGTTTGTTATTTTTCTACGGATTCAAAGATACGAGTTCTAGTTTTGCTCATGAAAATGACAAATCTGGCCAGCTGCAGTGACACGTATCTTGTTTTAAGGTTGGGCAGACTTATCCCTCTTTGGTATGTTTGTTGGCTTCAGACCAGCTTCATTGCGTAACAAAGTTTTAGTTGGACCATGCATTGGATTAGAGTTGGTGTTTAGTCTACAGTGTACAAGAAACACGAATATTTTTTTAAAAAATTCTCAGTATTAGTGGAACTGTGCTGTTCATAAATTTTGTTACTTGAAGATGAAATTATGTCTTTTCATGTTCTCCTGTATGAGGCCTGAGGAACTGGTGACATTTTTTGCGTATGGCAAGAGAGATGAAGAAGTGTGCTAACTATATTTGCTCAACATAAAGTTTTTATTAAAAAAAGTTAGCGATGTAAAATGTTTTAGAAATCTGTAAGACATACATACAATGGGACCCATTGTATCTGGGCTACAGTGACACACAAGTGAGGAATTTGTTTTTGCTTTCGCCCTGTTAACTCCAAAAGCCAGAGAGGAAAACAAGGTTAGTCCTCGGAGTCCTGCAGGGTTGGCTTTGGCATCAGAGAGCACAGACAGCATCTGTGGCTGTCACAGCTTCCTTCTTCATGTGTCAGTGTAGATACTGGCATTCAGATCATGTTCTCCAGGAACATCACCAGTATGCTACAGGTTTCTGAAAGAGATCATCTGAGAAATGCACTTTATGCCATTATGTTGAGTAGACCATAAACAGCAGGTTTCACGATGCCCTGAATGAGTTAGGGAGCACCATGCAGTGCTTTCCACCTTCTTTCCCAAGCTCCTTACGAGCTCTGCCTCCGCCCAGCACAGTAACTGGAACAGGTCATCTGGGTTAAACATGGGCTTGGAAACTTTCCGAGTTTGTTGTCTCTATCCTTGGTTTTATGTCTTACTTTCTTATAAACATCGTTCATGCTGAGTGGCTACAGTACTCAGGTAGCCTTCCCTAATAGGAGCGCAAGCATTTTGGAGGTCTTTTTCTCACATTAAACACAACACAGTTTACCTAGCACAGCATGTCTTCATTGTGCTTCTCTACGAAACTATTATTTTTCTTGAATTGAGGTTTATATGTAGTAGAAATCTCCATTTCCAAGTAAACAAGTTTGTGTGACCAGATCTCTGTTTTCTACTGGCATTAACCAGGATGCTTTCTGACATCACCCTGGTTTCTGACAGCTAGCAGCACAGAGAAAATGAGTAGAATGAGGATGGAGCCAGAGCTTTCTTTGCTCTCACAGGTGACAGGTTGAAGAAGTCAGACTAGACAGAAATTGGCATAGCAATGTAGGGGACTCACATGGCCTCTGTGTCTGTTTGCAGTCATCAGCCTGGTATTTCTTATAAGGACTGAATTTTGCCTAGACAGGATATTGTCTTCCTTTCAGATGATGTTGGCGAGTATTTAGTTATTATGTTTGCATGCAGTTGAGCTCACAGTTGTCTTTTCGAATCTGACCCAGTCTGCACATGAATAGTATTAAACACCAACGCAGACCTAGCAAAAACAGACCCCCTTGATGTCAGTGACAAATTTCAGGACATCAGCAGCAAGGTAGTCACTAAGTTAAATGGGGCCAAATTTCCATTAATTTTTAAGTAAAACAAATCCACCAACCAACCAAAAAAAAACCAACCCACCTTTCTGCCCCATTTCTGCATAACTTCTGTTCTCCAAATCATGGTGAAGGCTATCAAAAGACTCCAAGTTAAGTCCTTATGCCTTTTGCCCCACTTCTACACTGCCCTATGTGCCTAAGGCACTTGCTATTTGGAAGGCATCAGCCTCCAGAAAATAAAACACAAAATATGCCAACCTGTTGGACTTAGACTAATTTTTTTCAAAATGTCCCACATCTGNTCCAAATCATGGTAAAGGCTATCAAAAGACTCCAAGTTAAGTCCTTATGCCTTTTGCCCCACTTCTACACTGCCCTATGTGCCTAAGGCACTTGCTATTTGGAAGGCATCAGCCTCCAGATAATAAAACACAAAATATGCCAACCTGTTGGACTTAGACTAATTTTTTTCAAAATGTCCCACATCTGAACTTGGTTTGTTCTGAAGCCAAATAAAGTGTGTGTGAAGTTGTAGCCATGAATGAAAATATGAATTCAAGTTCCTTATCTTATTAACCCAACAGCAGCACAAAATTTTAACCATGTTAGCAAAATGAATCATTTATTTGCTTGTCCCCAAATGGGAAAAGAGAGGAAATACATATTCCAGGAGAATCTTTTTCTCCTTTAAAAGAGGCTTCCTAGAGTGAGCATTACTTAGTTCAATGGTTTTAATTTCACTTTTCACATTAACAAAACGTGTGCAGGAATAGAGAACTTTGTTTAAGAAAGTGTTTTAGAAATACTTAGTAAATATTTAAAATATAATTTTAAAATAAAGCCAGATCTGCCTGTAACTTGTAAATGCGTTGTTGCTAACATGCGTTATTGAGACATTGTGAAGTGTCATTTTCCATTGCTAGCCAATGTGAATTGTATAGGTTTTAGCAATTAAGAGAGTATGGTTATTTCAGGTGACAATAAATTCAAGGATAAAGACTTCTTTAAGCAGTGATACTATTTTGATACTGCATCTCTTTTTGGATTATTTTGTCTTATATTACACAGTTTAGGTAGCAAGAGGTCATAAGAAGGACAAAGAAACCTTTAAGCATTGTGTCGACCTGAGCTGGCATTGCCTTCTGCTCCCTGCAATAATAAAGGCAAACAGATATTCTTTTTATTCTAAATAAAGCAAATCATGCCAGTTAATAAATTTTTCATGCACAGACAGCTGGGTAAAATAGGAGGGAGAATTAGAGGAAAAGAATTGAACATTCGTACAGCATATTTTTTTTTTGAAGTGGAGAGAAAATCAGTCCCTTTTTGTTAGGGCTATTTGGGTGATGATTGGGTAGGATTTTTCTTTTTTTGCTTTTACATTTTTATATAATTATTTAATTTGTGATAATTATTGTTTAAAATGTTACTTTCTATACGCAAGTCCGGAAACCAGAATACAAATTTAAATGAATGGGAAGTCATTTTTTTTGTAACGATCTCTTCTGGTAACGGCTTTAATGGTCGCTGAGCCTGTATCTGATAACTATGCTATGTGTGAGAAACAGGCTAAAAAGCCTTCATAGAAGTTAATCTCGGCCTAAGCCTTGTCCTTGCTCACTGTACCAGCTTTTAGAATAGGAAACCCTGTGGATGAAAATTTCTGTGCAGGATTCAGTGTGGCATCTCCTGTGGTCTTGGTTACGATTTTGTATGCAGGTGCTGTCGTCGATGAGGTAGATGAACAATAACTGCATATGCAAGTATTCAGGGAAGCGCAAAATTTCTAGCCAATTTACACTCTCATGTGCTCTGTTCGGAAACTCGACTCTCAAATTACAGCTAATGAGTAACAATGGGTGCATTTGTGGGCATGAATAAAGGGATCAGAGAGGAATTTACATCATCCAGCTTCAGACATTATTTAAATGCCTGGATTGGGATACTGGGCTCCCTACACGGTTAATGAAGGGGAAGACTTTCCATTCCGGGCCTGATGCAGCAGGTTTGTGAGGTCGCACCACACAGTAGGCTGTGGTCTTCTGACTCCCTGGCCATGCAAACCGGGAATCCAGCTGCTTTGTGTGCACAGTGG
>VZSC01008079.1:109592-186514 GCA_013398225.1 Steatornis caripensis
AAAAAAGCTCTTGGAAATTCACAGTAATAATTACACATTCTCTTCTATCTCCAGACCTAATTTGCAGACTGAATCTGCTGAATTGGTGGTTTTGTTCATTTTAAGGGTTTGATATATGTTCTACTTATGCTAGAATATTTCCAAGCGTAAAAATGTATCCATGGAGATCAAAACAAGCCCTGTTACGTGTGAAGCTTAGCTTTCGTACTGAATTACACGTTCAGGAGCTGGCAAAGCCGGGAGGCGTTTCGGAGAGAGGCGAATGGGAGTGGAATCATTCAGGGTGAAGTGGACACCTTGACAGATTCTGAACACTGGGCAGGTTCAATATTTCATGTGTTCAACCCGCCTGTCTTATTGTTCCCTCTGGACTGAAAAGGCAGGGTACAACCTGCAAGGCACATAGTAAAGGTTACCTATTTTGAGTTTTACATCCACCTGCCAGTTATATCACCTGGAACATATCTTTGCATGTTAGTATTTCTCATTAAAAGAGATCTTGAAATTTATGTAAGGTTCAATTGCATTATTTTACAGTAAGAAACCGAATTTATACTTACTTATTAAGACCATGCGGAACAACAATCAAGCAGTCTAACGGAGGTAGCTATTTTCCTGATAAAACAGTTACTACCACACTTGTGAAAAACATGGCACTCAAAGGACATATGAGGGGAGGGGAAGGGGGAGTAAAGGTAGGGAGATATCAGAAATTGAAGGAACAGGAGTGGCTATAATTTAGGTTGGTTTTTATTTCTAGCCAGGCAATCATCTTAAGGTCAATTCTAATACATGCTAGAGCCAGGGAGCATTTATTTTCTGTGAATGTTCAATGTATTTTAATAGCCAGTCTCCTCCTCCGGGTTTTCATCCTTTCGATGTTAAAACAGGTACACGTCTTCTGGAACCCAGTTCATGGTGTGTCTTGGTGGGATGGAGATGAGTGTATGCTTTTCTCAAGCAGATTTACAGTGTGCTCATGTCATTGCACTTGGCAGAAGCACGCCTGGATACCTCGTCGTTCTCCGATCATACGTCTTGTGTGTGCTTCAGAAGCCATGAACTATTCATGTCCTCTTAGACTATTCCTCTGGGTTTCCTGTGCAAGGCCCTCAATATTGTGGCTTTTTAGGTTTGAAATGTAATTCCAGGGATTTTATCATGTCACCTCTACAATTATTTTCCTGTGGTGCAGTTTAACCCTTTGTATGCATGAGCTGATTTTTTGTTTTGCAGGGAACCTCTTCTTGCTTTCTATCATTTCCATTGAATTTATTTGAAGGATGTTGATTGATAACACAAGGATAATTTAGAATTTAGTCTAGCCAAAACCACCTGCTTACCATTTGTGTAGCATCTATGCTGTATGAGTGTAATGGGCTTTTATGATGATTAAGAATTTCTACTTTTTATTTGTGTTTTGCCATTTCTCCACTACTCTTCTAAATTTCCCAGTAAGCCGGTTTTTAGTTTTTCTGTGTGATAAGATCTCTGTATTATTAAGTCTCTCTGAAGGATAGTCCTTAATCCTCATGACCCTTTATTCCAAAGCTATATGCATTAATGTAACTCAGCAGTAAGTACAATTCAGCTGGCCTAGTGTCCAGCAACTGAACTTGGTCTCAAATCCTCTGATGCATGCTTCACATGACACTAAGCTGTCATTTTAATCCCTGATGTAATGAATCCCACACAGAGTGAATTGCATTATATTGTAAAGGTGGTTTAAAATATTCCAGCAGAACAGTTTTCTGCTGGAAAAGGCTGAGTTTCTTGAAGCAGGGAAATTTCATAGGATCTTTTCAGTCTTTAATGGAGGACTTGTTTGCAAAAATTTATATTAGGAAGGATGTTTCACTGCAGTTCTTTGCTGGGTATTTTATTAGACTGTAGACCTATCCATCCAAACAATGCAAAAAGGCTGAATTTCATCTGACCACACAAACTCGTGGGGGGAAAAAAAAAAAAAGCTAAAACAAACGAACTGTGTACTCTGAAACATTCATATGAAACAAGAATGTACTCATTGGCTGTCTGTGCTGGAGGGATACATGCACACGCACACACACACACAGAGTATTCTCACCCTGTTGTCTGAATTGTGGGGACATGATCGGAATGTGCACTTAATGAAGTGTGAGTAATGGAAGTAATTTTAAAAATTTAGTGGTGGAAATTCTGTCTGATTTAGACTGACTTTCATACTATTCATTTCTATCTTTCACATTTCAGTCAATTCTATAAGCTTTCAGGTACTGCTGCCTTCAGGACACAGTGACTCAATACTACAAATTAGCTGTTTAACAAGAGAACCTAATTTACAGTGTAAATCAACATTTAATGGAGAATTCCCAAATTAAATTCTGTTATCATTCTGCACAGAGCCCTGATGAAGTGTTTCTACCCCTGGGAATGGAAAGCAGCAACGTGTGTGAACACAGAGAATGCTGGAAGAGGTCTTCCCTGCCTTTAGTGCTGCAGGATTTGTAGAGTTTGCTTTTCCCCATCACACTAGAATGGCGTGCTCTTAAAAGCAATATTTGAGTGACGGGCTGACAACTGAGGGAGCTGAGTTTTCTTTTTCATCCCTTCTCCCTCCCCCATAATGATTAAGATGTGGGATTTATTGCCATGGAATGCTTTGCAAGCCAAATTCCGTATGGCATTAAAAAACAACTGTAAAAAAATCACGTAAACAACACAAGGGTGGTTGGCACACAGTGCCTGGGCACACAAACTCCTTTTACTGTAGACCACTGGAAGCATTTGGTTGTCAGGAGGAGGTTATCTAGGCATACCCTGCTCTTAAATTCTTTTGATAATCTCTGTCACTATCCTATAAATGAGCATGAGGTGAAATGGTCCTTATCTTACTGTAGATGTCTATAATATACAGCTGTACCTCCAAGGTAGTTGCCTCAGGCTCCCACTTGGTGGAGAGAAATAAGCCCTTCAAAAAGACTTCACAGAAACGATTCATTTGATGTTAGATGCCTGCTCTAGGCTGAGGGCTTGGTTATGAAGGCAGCCCAGATGACTACTTCAGATGTAGAGTAACAAAGTGTGATTGGTCCTGAGCTAGCTGTTCCTCTCCACTGGCTAAAAATGGAGCTTTGAGTGACTACTCAGAGGTGGATGCTGGTCTGTGTTTAGTCACGTCAGTCCCAAAGTTTGTGTCGTTCTGTGTTTGAAAGAGTTTGAACTGTGATTTATTTCCAACTAGAACTTCTTTTCCCATTAAAAAAAACAAACCCCAAAACAGAACAAAGTCTTTGTTCAAAAGATGTCAGAGATTGAAGAACAAGGATTAATACAGAGTGCAATAAGGAAAAAAAAGAACCTGCTTAGCATTTGCTTTCATGAACGAGGACTTAAATTTGAAGTTTAAAAGGAAGAGAATGTAAGTATACCAAACCCAGCATCTAAAGTGTGTATGTTGTAAACTCATTTCCTGTAGGTGAGGTTACTTAACTCCCAAGCTTTTGCTGGAAAAAGCAGCATGCAAGAGACTGCCTAGTTCCACAATGGATGAAGTGGCATATAAGTGTGTATAATTTTATGCTTATACTGTCAAAATTCTAAATGCAAAATCAAAAGACTCAAGGACATACACGTTATTTGTGATACTCCCTGGAAGATGTTGTGTTCCTAAAGCAATAAAGGTTTTGCATTCAGACTCACAAAATATAATCCAGGTTTTTTTCATCTGTTTCATATGATGTATCTAAACATCGCAGTGAGGCTACTGAACATAGTTCTGAAGAATTGTTGTAACTGTATATAGCTGTAGAACTGTTATACACAGCACAATTCACTGCATCCAAAACAGGTTAACATAGCAATATTTGACAAAAATAGTAGGAGAAAACCCCCAAAGTATTTATAGAAACAAGGGGCATATACTGAAACATTAAAAATGTTTTCAATGGAATTCATATTAAAGATAAAAAATAGCATACAGAATAGCAAGCTAGCACACTCATTCCCAACTGGGATTGGGTTATATGGAAGACGATTTAGAACTCCCCTAAATCCTTATGCAGAAGATGACTACCAACCTCAGGCAAGCAAGTTCATTCTTTTTTCAGGTCTCATGTCAGTCGTCCCTAGTGTGACCTTAAACCAGGAAAAATACATTATACTAATCTCACTGCAAATCTAAGTCCTAACATTTAGAGCAGAAATTTGACCAAGCATAGGAAATATTGAGGCAGTATCATTATTTTTTATTTACCTCAGACCAAATTCCTAAGTCAGCTGACACTAGCAGTTATGTTTTGTATATTTCTGCTGAGTAAAAAAAAACCACCCCAGTATTTAATGGAAAATGGACATATATAGACAGTCATCTAGACGTTTTCTTAATATAATTAGTCTTGGAAGAGGTATACAATGAAGTAAGTCACTGGAGACAGTAAATGCAAAAAAGCCAATTGGTAAAAACATACAGTAAGTTTTGAAATAAATCCAGTTTTATGGCATTTGTTATCTGGGGAAATAACTGCACTCTGAGGTACCAAAAACTTAATTAGGAGTAATCCTTTCAGTTGTCTGTAAGGTATGACATGACCTTACCGATGGCTGTAACTGATCCACACTCATGTTTCTTTAAGCCAAAGCGAAGACTTTGCCTGACTTGAATCAGCATTGGGTCAGGGCCCGGCTTCTTCTGTATGGAGAACATCCATGTGCCATGGGTAGAGGCAAATGTGAAAAGTTTAGCTATTGTTGGGAATTTCTGTGTCTGAAGCCTAGACTTAATCCCATGTTTAACTTCATTTACAGATTCTGTTTTCTGAATCACAGCTCAAGCTGCTTACCTCAGTTTTTCATTCTGCAAATAGGAAACCTTGTTGCCAAAAATTAAATTGATTACAGACTGTTAGGTTTCACAGCTGGATTGGACAACTGATTGAGCAGTGAACTGAAGGAATGTCACAATTTATGAATTATTTAGTTCCAATGCCAGATTTTTATCAAATTTTATTCCTCCAGATTCAGAGCTTAAGGATGACATCCTAATGTGGGATTTCTTCATACTTTATGTTTATGTGAAAAGAAATCCCTGTTTTAAAAACGCACATTGATTGTCTCAAGGAGGGATGACTTCAGCAGTATGGAGACACCGTGACGATTAGGACACCAACTTGTGCCCGTCTTTACTGCATTTCATTCTTGCTACCATAGGCAATCCTTAACTAATGAAAGTTTTTGTTACTCTAAAAACTAAAATATTGGTTTATGCTTTGCGTGATGTTTAAATTATTAGAATATCAAAGGAAATTTAAGCCTAATCATATTTTTAAATGCTAACAAATGAATTGATAATTTATTTATTTTTATTTCCTAATTGACAAAAGTTGCTATGTTATTTTTTAGCAGTTGGGAGCAAATGAAAAGGACATACTTAGGTAGACTATCAAGGGAAAGGACGAGAGACTGAGGGAAAAAGGGAAAAACCTCTATGATTAGTTATTGGCTGTACAAGGAAGAGAAAGCAGTAGCTGTAGTGTAGCAAGTTGCAGTGGTAAAGCACAAGTTGCAACAGATTTTCTTGCACAGGTAAAGGTTTGACAGCACTCTGCAGACAGCCTTTCTTATTTTTGTTTTGTGTGAAGCTGATCATGCAGCCTTTGTAAAGCGTTTGCTGTGACATCAAGGGAAGTTGTGCCTGGACAAAGATCGAATGATCAGTTATTGTACTGGGAGATAAGTAGTATATTTTAAAATGAATTCACACTCAGCCCTTTCTTAAATACAATGTTTAAAATCTTTTGTGCTCAAGAAGTAAAATAACTGATTTAATAAGCTGGTCTTCATAGCTGTCTCTCAAAAAGAATCAGAAAACATTATTTGTGAATATTTTATGGAAGTTTATTTTTTACTTCATTACAAGGAAATAAAAATGCTTTGTGCAGGTTAATTTCCAAGTGGAGGTGAAGAAACTGGATGAACTTTACCAGTTACCACAAAAAAAAAGTCTGATTATTGAAAGAGGGCCTAAATATTGTTGGTAAATCTTTGGTTTGGCTGCTAGTTAAATGCATTTGTGGCATAACGCAGGTGTACTGGGTACCATCTAAAAGGAAGGACCAAAATGAAAAAATTGAAAAAAATTCTAAGACAATTATTAGTGAACTCCTTACTCTCTTCGTGCCTGTTTGACTGTAATTGACACTTCTGTGTCTCACTCCTGCCTGTATTCCCTCATGAGTGAAGGTTTTACTTAAAAATAACGATAATGGCAACAGGGGGAAACAATTCACTTTTGCTTCCCAAAACTTTTGAAAAACAGTTATTTACTTAATGCAGCATACTTAAATGAAATTGAATTTTACCAATTTTTTAATCTTTTATAAAATCAATTAAAGTAATTGGACTAAGTAATAATGACACATCTAATTTAAAATATTTTTAGATTACCAGTAATTGATTTCAAGACATTGACTGATTGCTGTAAAAATCTTGATTTTAAGCAGCTGACAAGCTGATGACAAGCATTAATGGATTTTGCAATGAAGAATTTGAATTGGGAAAGGAATTTTGTCACAAGAAAATGCATGTTTCCATCATAAAAGTGCATGACAGCCAAGATGGTTGCTACATCGCTAAAAACATTCTGAAGAATAAGTTTGAAACTTTTTGGCAGTAAGTATAATGGCCTATAAGTACAACCATTGTGCTCAAACCCAAAAGATTTGAGGTTTAGTCATTTGTCTGACTGCTAACCTACAAATCTGAATCAACTTGAAGTATGTATACTATTAAAATCTGCAGTATTAAAAAAGAAGGAAACAAGAACACTAATAGAGTTGGTTAAGTGCCTGAGGAAGCCTACATCAGCTCTCAGGTGCAAGTAGTCTCGCTACCTACACTACCAAGAACATTACTGTCCTATTTAAAATCTTAATCATGAGTTCAGGGCTTCAGCTTCTAAGGTGTTGTGCTCTGTTTTTGAGGAAGTTCTGCTCTCTTGAGCCTTCAAGGCATGGTACTTCATGAGCATCTGTGAGGAAAGAAGTGAGTCCTATTTAATTTGAAAAATGGTAGGCATGTATACCTGTATTATCCTAGTATTTCAGTTATAGCAGGAGAGTAAAAGAGAGAAAACATAGCTACGTTAGGGTTTAAGAAATAAAGTGGATCCGTAGAACAAGTTCATAATATCTGATAAGGTCATGATAAAACCATTTGATGATCTATGGGAAAGGCAAAAGAGTTCTAGATTTTTTTGAATAGATTTATTAGACTGGAGAGAAAAGGGCTGACCCTAACTGTATAGGGGTATGGTAGCAAAAGTACAAAGTATTTTATTTTACAAAACAAAAAAATAACTGGAAATAGGCATTTGATACTAGAATTGACTGTGGTGTATGTCCCCAGGACCGACTGTCACGTGGTTAGCATAGCTACTTGCCAGGACAAATTAAAGCAGGGGAAAATTGAGGGAAACTACTTCAGGCATGAGGGACGTTGTCAAACATTTCTCAGTTTGCTAAGACCATTAAAATCCTGAATATGACACCACTTAGAACAGTTGCCCGCAAACAAATGGACTGAAGTTGACAATGGGATTTCTTAATTTATTTTTACATCTGGAAAGTCAAGAGTGATATATTTAAAAGTAATAGAAGCTAGGTATTAATATATTCAGAAAGCAGTAGTTGATTTTGGATCTATCAATTCACTGTTTTAGCTGCAATTCAGCTGTATCTCACATGCTGACATTTACTGTAAGCAGCATATCGCCAACTAATCTGTGTTGTGGCACGTGTCTTGGAGAACTTTTTATGTTCCACACTATCAGTTAACTGGGTAATAGTCACAGCTAGTTTTTTCTCTTTTCCTTATACACACGTACTCCAGATTTCTCTGCATTTCTGCCAAGTCCGTGCATCTCTGTATTTGTGTAAATATGCATACATACATACGTGCACACCAGGTTTGCTGGAATGATGACTGTCAGGTTATAGAATTAGAGATCAATCATGGAAAGGTAGCGCAGTCCAGTGTTAAAGCAATAATGATGTTCTGGGAGGAATGGAGAGTTGCCATCCAAGCCTATCGTTGCTGTGTCATTGGAGTCTAGCCCAGTTGTTAATGATACTAACATTGCTCTATCTGAAATGAAAATATATCACCTGATATACCTAATTATTGGTTTGGTGGGTTTTTATAACCACTTTCCACTGGCAAGTCTGGGTCTGCCCTTAAGGCACTCAAATAATTCTTGATTCCACAGCATATAGCAGAAATTCCTTATTTTTGATTCTTAATTTACTGCTACTGAATGTCAGTCTGTTTCTATTAACATGGCCCTGAACGTTGCCCAGCTCTTTTTGTCTGATATTTCAATCTCTCTCTGTCTTGACAGTCATATTTTTTTTGTCATCATTTGACTTCTTTGGCATAAACTGTTCGTTCAAAGGTCATTAATACCGTCTGTCCCAGGACCACTTTTAAAAAAACAGCTCCAGTAACTTGACTATCAGCAAGTGATTCCTTTTCATCACACTAATTGACATTTCCCCTTTTTCTTACTAGCCTTGTGATTCCTTAGTGAATTCCCATTTTCCTCAAGCTTGACTTCCATTAAACTTAGCTTTTTCTGTAGCTGGTGAATTCCAGTCAGCTGGAGCTTAGGTACTTGAGGCACTGTCAAATGGTGACATTCAGAGAG
This sequence comes from Steatornis caripensis, assembly GCA_013398225.1. Lineage (NCBI taxonomy): Eukaryota > Metazoa > Chordata > Aves > Caprimulgiformes > Steatornithidae > Steatornis > Steatornis caripensis. The sequence continues at coordinate 118,273 of VZSC01008079.1, forward strand.
ACTAAATCCATTTAATTTCTTTGTATAGAAGTTCAGTTATCTTCTCAGAGAAGGATATAATGTTAATCTAGTGCAATCTTCTTTTTGCAAACCCATGCTTCATTTTGTTCCATTTTCCATTTACCTCTACATTTGAAAGCCTAAAACCGAGGCTATATAACAAAACAAATTCAATAAGAAAAATGAAGTGGAGAAAGGACTTTAGGTAGTGCCATATCTGTAACTGAAGTATAAGACTCTAGATATTGTAAATTCAGTCTTCTAAATGTATGTCATGTCCTGTATGCACTATAATGTAACAGTTAAAACTAAGGCATAACTTTAATCTCGCATTCCTTTGATTCCTGTGTTACACAGAACAGAAAAAGAAGCCAAGTTAATGCTATTCTCTTTCCCCTTTCGGTAGGTAGGACATGGGGGCTTTTTAGATTTTGCAATTAGTTTGTGTCTCAAACAGGTAAATCATAGAATGGTTTGCATTAGAAGGGACTCTAAAGATAGCCCCCCTGTCATGGGCAGGAACACCTTCCGCATAGTCATCTATCTGTCTTTATTTCTATAACTTGTATATAACCAATAAGCATTTTCTTATCATTAAGGCTAGCCTTAGAATATTTGCCATGTCAGTGCTCGGTAAGTCATCCCTAAATATGGCTGCTATGAAATTAATCTCAAGTAAATATAAATAAATATGAAATATGAAGAATATTTAGGAAGATACAAATTAAGCAATCGAAATACTTCACAAATAACTGTGTTGGAAATACCTGTTTAAAAGCATTGACACAGAGCTTTGCTGATAGTTTTTTTTTGCTTCCATTGTCTAGTACTATGGTTTGTCCTAACAAGAAAAACAAACAAACAAACAAACAAGACACTATGGCAACATGAGCCCAAGGCTAAGCAGCTTTGTAAACAAAAAAAATAAAGCAAGCTGGTTGGAAGCGAAAATAATCAATATGAAGAGAGTTATTTTTTTCCCTGGTTGTTAAAACACAAAAATTTTTCTGGAGATACTGCTGTTTCAACAAAGTTTGAGAGATAGGAGAGCTTCCAAGTTCCAAGGTGCTCCAGTCTCCATGAACAAGGAGACAGCGGATTTTAGTTGAATTAACTAGACCTTTTCATTTTGATAGTTCTATATATCGCTATTTTGCAAAAAGCAATTAGGAAGATATTGGTGTAATTCCAATAAAATTGTAAATAAATAAATTAGCTGCTTCTTATTAGTTCTCTTCAGCACTAAGCAGTCAGGCTTTAGAGAGAGGAACAACAGATTTTCACCTGTCTCGTTCTTTAAGGCAAGTACTGAAAGTCATTTAATGCTGATGATAGTCTGCCAAAGGTGCTTAAAAACCTGTTTAATATATGCCCTAGTTTGAAGAAGAAAGTGAGCTGTCAATGCCTGCTTTTTTTTCTTTTTTTTTTCTTTTCCTTTTTTCTTCCTGGTCAGTACTTGATAGCTCTTGGGAAGAGAGGAGCTTTTAGATACTAATATTCTTTAATGCCTGGTGTACTTACTTCAGTAAGTCTTGTCCAGAAACGGGTGGGATTTTTGACAGCTACAGTACACTAAGCATTGATCTACTTAAAAGGGCATCATTTGGTATTCTGGGAGATCTTTGAGGAAGTTTGTTTCTAGTTAAAATGACATTCTTCTTTCTATTTGCCATTCGATGTAAGCGTAGCAAAGAGCACTGTGTACGGAGTACAAGGACACAGCTGAGGCTATGTTTTATGGAGAGTGATAACCTGCAGTTCATGTACAAGTGGGAAGGCAAAGTATATACTGAAACGGGGAAGACAGAGACAGAAAAAGGAGAGTATTTCTTTATGGGAGGGATCTGTGCAATTATGCAATTCATTAGTCTGCCTGGGTGCTCTGATGCCGCGCTAATTTAGGTAACAAGACAAACAGCGTGTGTGTGACTACATTAATGATCAATTCCTGTTCCCACTGAATTAGAGCAGTTCCTGAAGGTCACCGATCTCTACCCTGCCTGTGCCAACATGGGCAGGAAATAAAGAATCCTGGGGGTGATCAGAGCCAGCAGTGACAGAGCACGGCCTTGCCCTGTGCGCCCGAGTCGCTCCCTGTCTCCTCTGCACCTGCCCGTCTGCTGCCTGGGTGGGCGACCAGGGGCGGCCCGGCTACAAGGCCCCGGCCCGCTTCCATCACCCCTCCCCGGCAAGGGAAGAAGAAAAGAAATAGCTGCTGAAGAATGGAATGTAGGAGCAGGGGCAAAAACGACAGAACAGGAGAGTAGCAAGCGTATTTTATTAATTCGCAGTACAGTTTTCAAGCAGAAAGTTAAAACTGAGGAGCTGGTTGGAGCATTGCAGCAGCTGTGATTGGAGAATTTTCTTCACACCTTTTGACCTACTTAGTAGTGAAGATTTATGTGTCAGTTCACAGCTAGAACCTCACCTTGTTTTTAAAGAATAAAATGTAAGATTGCCCTCTTTACTTTTAGACATTCTTGTTACTGCGGATCAATGAAAAGGAAAAAAAAAAAAAAAGCTCTGAAATGTTTGTGTATGATTACCAATTTATCAAGTTGTCTTATAGCTACCTCTGCTTGCTTTCTACTTGCTGAAAGGTTTGTAAAGCTGCCTGTAGAATGGAAGAAAGAAGTAAACTGTTCATACTTTAAAAAAAAAACCAACAACCCAACAACTGTAGGCATGTCTTAGCTCCCAATTGTACAGTTATTTGCACATGTATTTAAAGTTAAAATCAAAATTACGATGAAACTGACGCTTCTTCTGTTAGTTGTTTTATTTGCTGTATTTCAGTTGTGCTGAATACGAGGGGGTCTTTTTAGCAGTCACTTTTAATGAATCGTTACCATGTTTTATAGAGGATTCATAAAGATACATCCAAGAGTAAGCAATATTTGACAAGGATGATATAGTTAGAAATACTCCATAAAGAAATGGCTCATAGTTAAGTTTTATGCTTATGATATTTGGATATCTGCCTATTTTGAAACCTGCTTATGCCAGTTTATCAACACTAAAATGCTGGTTCTTAATCTAGACCTGGGAACGCATCTCAAAAAATTGAGTCTTTGTTAAGTAGAGTCAACTTCAACCTGAATATACCTCACTGAATCCTAGGTTATGTAGGAATTATGTGATTACTATGCTGTTAATGCATTCTATACGCAGAGAGGTAAAGACATGAACCAAAGTCAATTGAAAACTGTAATGGAGCTGATTCCCTAGGGTTAAAAAGGGCCGTTAAGATTAGTTTGACTTCTTTGTAAGACTTGTAACTTTTATAACACATCCATTGTTTTAGGCTAGACTTAACAACTTTTCTTTCAGAAATCTATCACATCATGACTTAAAGATCTAGAGAAAACACTGTCACCAGAAGTATTTGTTTGGCATTGTTCACACTTCAAAATTTGCAGCTGCTATTTTGAACTTGTCCATCTTACTCTTGCTGTTGTTCTATACATTCTCTTTCTTTTGCTGGATTGATAGCTGCCAGCTACTACTGATTTCTTTCAACATGGATATTTTCAAACAGTAATTCCCTCTTAACCTTCTCCTATCAGCCTAGATAAAACAGCAGGCAATCAAAAATGGTCAAAATAAGACAGGTGTCCAACTTTGCCTTTTGCCGTGAACAAGGTTCAGGTAGGCCAGGGGTGCCCAACCTGTAATTTTAAAGAGTAATGAATCTCTTCCTGTTGCTGCCTGATACTTTTTCCCCATTGTGTGACAAAAATTCAGTCAGTCTTCATCACAGGACTGTGTATATCCAGTCATAAGATCAGAGCACATATTTGTTCATGCATGGGGATGATTACACTTTTTCTTACGCGATGCGTCCATCATGTGATTGAAGGTGAAGTCCTCATGTCGCTTCAGATGTGTATGTTTTAAAAAGCTCTGATTGTTGCAATTCCACTTAAAATGGCATTGCTATGCTACTGCTGTATGTGCAAAAAAAGAAAAGGACTTGTGCAGAAAAACAGAAAAAAAATAGGTTTATGTTAGTCTCATAATAAGTTAATCTGAAAATGTAGAGAAAATTTGAAAACACTGCATGAGGCAATCATTAAATCTACCTGTAGGTAGGTCTGTTTTAGAGTAATACCAATTCCTGTATCCCAAACATATGTCTCTGAAAGGAGTCTGCAAACAGAAGAAAGTTTGACCACGTTCATACTGATTTTATTAATAAAACTCCTTACTGGCTTCCACAGCATAGGATCAAAGTCTCAATGATTATGAAAATCTTTGAATTCATTACTACCTGCACTGTTCCTTACATTTCATTTATTTTTAAAGATAACTAATATTCAATTAATTTAGAGTAACCATTCTTCTAAAACTCTTAAGTATAACTATTGTTTGATATTTCCATAAAGCTACTTTCTTACAGTTTAAAAATAACTGCTCCCATCCTCTGGATAGGGAAAAAAAAAAATAATGGGAGGAGTAAAAAGAAAAAAGCCTGCTTTTATCACTGCATGATTACTTATTATTTAAAGATAAGAACCCCTAAATAATGCAGATTAGCTTCGGGTTATGTTCTTCATTGACATTTTCTGAGCTTGGATTCGGGTCCAATGTCTGCATCAATTTTTATATAATTGCAACTGAACTGATTACTATTTTAGTGTATTTTACAGTCCACACTTTAGATGTTTTGTCAGTTTGTATTACCCTACTGAACATTTGCAACTCGCTTTCTGTGTACAGACTCAGGACTGTTTAATTAAATAGGAAACAGCAAATCTCTGACAACCATTCTAGAGCAAATTGTGTAATTCCTGTGATGTTTTGGAGCTGTGAAGTAAGGGAGGGGAGCAGTGGGGACAGTATTCAATTGAGCACCATAACTCATTCTGTTTTGGAAACTCCATTTTTATTGGTCTCTGTCAAATGATTATCAGCAAGTCTGAGAGAAAGCAATTCCATTTACACCAATCTTAATGGTCAGTTTGATTGAATTAAGCCTTATCAGTGAGACCTCTGTTAAGAAGGTTTTGTTTTACTGCTGACTGGAGATATTGCTGTAAATGAGATCAGGTAAGATTTCACAAGCCAAGCAACATGAGGTATCATACTTGAGTGAGATAGATAACACAGAAAAAAATGGTTAAGACAAGTTGTGATTCAGCTGTCCTGGAACGGGCCAGTAATATGCTGCTGGAGATGTGCTACTTGCTACCTTTTTAGATGTTTATAATTTTGGTCTTTTTAAAAAAAAAAAAAACAATTTTCTTGGCACAGTATATAGTTGTGGGATCAGAGTAATGGTGCTGGTCAGTGAAAAACAGAATATACACTGAAGCAAACACACGTTTCCTCAATGTAAACAGATGTTTCTGCTGTTACAGTAACGTATTTTTCCTTCTTTAATAAATAAGTTTTACTGAACAAGTTTTTTTCTAAAAACAGAATATAAATGTTAGCTTTAATTTTACTGTAGGCAAAATCATTTTTGTTCTCTTAAAGGCAGACAACACAAGAGAAGTATAAAATGAACAGGACTTTCAGGCAAATGAATAAAATCAGAAGCCAAGGAGGCAAAAAGGCCAAAAATCAGGAAAGGAATTAAAGGGTCTGTACTTCTAAAGAAACAAAGTAAAAAAGGTTATAGAATGAAGGTTAGGGAAAATCTGCTGTGCTTCCCTTGATTCAAGTGTACTGGAACACCGTACGTGAAAGGGCATGGGTTTACAACCCGCTCATCATTCTTGAACAGTGCAGGGAGCCCTCTCTGGTAATGAGGTTGAGCTTTTGAGGCTTCCAAGAGATGGATGTAGCCTGGGCCCATCTTCATGAGGAGTCTGATTTAAAACTCGTCTTACTAAGGCCATTCAGTTGAAAGTAAACGCTGAAGTACTCTGAAAGTGCCAAATACCCTGGTCCCTATCTTAGTTGTGATAAGGAACTTTAGACAAAAGAAAGCGTTGCTTTTGGGGGGTGGTATGTAAAGGATGGAGCAGCACAGATTTTGGGAGAGAGGAGGCTGAGGTGCTGGTTTCATTTAGAAGCTGCCCCAGATACTTCCTTGGACTGCTGAAAGGTGAAAATAAATGTAACTGGATCACAGGATAAGGAAGAGAATGTGGTGCAGAAAAGAGTGACAGTAAGGACTGCCCCCCAGAAATCTGGAGAACTCTGTTAGAGACCTCTGCCACTGCCTGAGGAGGCATGTTGCAACAGAAAAGCCTCGCAAGAGAAAGCAGGGGCTGGAATATCGCAATAATTCTTACTGTATAGCTTGCCTAATTATGACATTATCCAAACTCCATGCAAGCACTAATTTACAGCAAATTTGCATTATAAACCTCCAAGTAACTCTGTTTTATAAAATTGTCAGAAATCGTTACATCCAGCAGACAGTATTTGTATCTTAAGATTTTCTGACAGTTGTCTGCAGATAAGGTTGGCTTTTTTTGGTAGTTCAGTACCCTGGGAAGTTCAACTGGTCTTTGAGAGTGGGTTTGCATGGAGATAAAGATTTAATAACGTTTCTTTTACTTTATCACACCACCAGCTGACAATAGGATGAGCTTCAGTACATTATGCTGTATCTGATAATACCTTTAGTTCCTATGTGCAAAGTTTAAATTCAATATGTATGGTCTGCCAGGGCAGAAACTGTTTTTATATCCATTCAATAAAATAGTCATCATACTGCTACAGTAATAGCAGTTTTTGAATATTCCCGAGAAACTGAGTCAGAATGTATGTAGTTATAGTGGTGAAGTAATTCTGGAAAGAATTAGGGCCTAAAAGATCTTTGTTGTACCTTAAATATTTAGGTATATTACTCCTTAGAACAATCCTGACTCCAAAGATTTTTCTCATGTATTTATAGATTAGTTTTCAGGCAGATTATAGTGGGAAGCACAGTAATCTGGGAAAACTACAGGCCTGTCAGTCTGATCTTGGTTCCAAGGAAGGTGAATTAGGCAGATCATCTTGAGTGCCATTACTTGGCACTTACAGGACAACCAGGTGATCAGGCCCAGTAAGCGTGGTTTTATGAAGAGCAGGTCCTGCTTGACTAACCTGATCTCCTCCTATGACAAGGTGACCCACTTAGTGGATGAGAGAAAGGCCATGGATGTTGTCTACCTGGACTTTAGTAAAGCCTTTGACACCATTTCATGCAGAGAAACTGGCTGCTGGTGGCTTGGATGGTCGTACGCTTCACTGGGTAAAAAACTGTCTGGATGGCTGGACCCGAAGAGCTGTAGTGAATGGAGTGAAATCCAGTTGGCGGTCGGTCACAAGTGGTGTTCCCCAGGGCTCTCTACTGGGGCCAGTTCTCTTTCATATCTTTATCAATGATCTGGATGAGTCCACCCTCAGTAAGTTTGCAGATGACAACAAGTTGGGCAGGACTGTTGGTTTCCTTTAGGGTAGGAAGGGTCTACAGAGGGATCTGGGCAGGCTGGATCGATGGGCCAAGGCCTGTGGTACAGGGTTTAACAAGGCTAAGTGCCAGTTCCTGCACTTGGGTCACAACAACCCCATGCAATGCTACAGGCTTGGGGAAGAGCGGCTCACAAACTGCCTGGAGGAAAAGGACCTGAGGATGTTGGTCGACAGCTGTCTGAATATGAGCCAGCAGTGTGCCCAGGTGGCCGAGGCGGCCAACAACATCCTGGCTTGTATCAGAAATGGTGTGGCCAGGTGATCGTCCCCCTGTACTCAGCACTGGTGAGGCCGTAGTTAGAATACTGTGTTCAGTTTTGGGCCCCTCACTACAAGACAGACATGGAGGTGCTGGAGCGTGCCCAAAGAAGGGCAACGAAGCTGGTGAAGGGTCTGGAGCACAAGTCTTGTGAGGAGCGGCTGAGGGAACTGGGGTTGTTTACCCTGGAGAAAAGGAGGCTGAGGGGAGACCTTTTGCTCTCGACAACCACCTGAAAGGAGGCTGTAGCGAGGTGAGGGTCAGTCTCTTCTCCCAAGTAACAAGCAATAGGACAAGAGGAAGTGGCCTCAAGTTGTGCCAGGGCAGGCTTAGATTGGATATTACGAAAAAATTCTTCAGTGGAAGGGTTGTCAAGCGTTGGAACAGGCTGCCCAGGGAAGTGGTGGAGTCTCCTTCCCTGGAGGTACTTAAAGGATGTGTAGATGTGGTGCTTAGGGACATGGTTTATTGGTGGACTTGGCAGTGTTAGGTTAATGGTGGGAATCAATGATCTTAACGGTCTTTTCCAACCTAAATAATTATATAATTCCAATGGCTTACTGACACATAACACTTGTCATCCTCCAACTTGGGATGCATAAAAACCTTTGCAACAGATAGGTAATTTTTTCTATGCAGTATTGTAATTGTGTGGCAAAACTTACACATTTTGATTTCCTGACCTAATGAGGCAGTCTTTTACTAGCACAAACAAGATATTAGATTGAATAGAAATGTTTGGGTTAGGCTTACATACAATATCATCCAATAGTCCAAGCTGTGAATGTATAAAGGAATTGAAAAGGGAAAAATTACAGCCACCTGACGTAAGGACATAAATTTGGGGGTCATTTGAGGTGTTTTCAGAGACTACAAGCATGATAAAGCAGTAATGATCTTCCGTTTTCCTTTTGTATCTTCCTTTTCAGAAGAAAACAAAAACGTCAAAATGTTGTTATAGCTTGTAACTTTTAAGAAAACACTGTTTTAAAAGCTGTGTACTTCTTTGGCAGGCTGTTATCACTTGATAACTCTAGCAGGAAAAAGTGTAAGGCAGAATTATAAAAACAGGGGAGCAGGTTGATGAAAATAGAATTTTGTGGTTGAAAAACGTAAATACACCCACTCTGAAACCCTGGAATATAAGGATATATTAAAATTCTATGTATCTACACATGCATATATATATGAAGTGTAAAAAGTGAGAAAATTTATGAAAATACTGAATAGCTTTATTTGTATACATTTATAGGAAAGTATATAGGCGTGCTCTGAGTGTTCAGCAAGGCCTCTCGAGCACAGCACAGACAAACAGCTATCTTCCTCCATAATGCAACACTAAGTAGGGCAGATGTTGACTTTTGATCTTGAAGGAAAATCAATTTCCAGTAGTTTTTTGCCTTTGACCTCAGCGGAATCAAGATTTTGCCTGTGATTTTATGAATTTATTCTTTCTGCAAGCCCTTGTGGCTTCTGGTTTGTTTTATTTTTGCCGCTGCTCTAGCTATTCTTTTTCTAACCCCAGATTATCAAAAATCATTTCAGCCTCAGGCAAACGTGAATATCTCCATATAAAGCTTGTTCAGTAGTAACAGCTCTCAATTATGGAAGAGTATAACAGGTTTCTTCATAGAAGGCTCCTTTACACAAGCAGTTTGTAGCGACTACTTATACTCTGTATAAAGTCTAATTTTTATTGCAAAAACATCCAAGCTTTGTCTCCTGTGTTCCAAATTACTGAGGGAGCTAAACAAGACCCCTCCTCTGACACCAAACCACCTACGTGGCTTTTAGTTTTCAATGGGTGAGTTCCCTGTAACAGCCCCTAGTTCCTCAGTGGTTATATGGTTACATGGCACAGCTGCTTCACGTAACGCCCTCCTTCCCCAAGTCACCCCCCTGCTAAGTAGCGGGGGTGGGGGACAGAGAGGCTTCAGCCATATGGGAAGAAGGAAAAGGCACTGGAAGGCACAGCAAGGTGAGAAGCCGTTGAAGGCTTTTGGGTAGGATGAGAGTGATGGTCCTTGAGTGCTCTGGGCAACACTTCCAGCCCACGAAGTGGACAGAGGTTAGAAAACAAGAGCTGGTATCCTTAAGGTACGGCTCTCCAAAGCTAGGGGTCCCATGTGGGCGAAGAGTCCAAAGCTTAACCTATAGTGTATGATTTTAGACTTGCTTTTCTCATGAGATGTTTTGCAGTTACATTTCACGCATGACGTGAAGGATTGTGTGTGACAGAGGAGTTTTATTGTTCTTTTGGATGTGACAAAAAACATTGTGGACCCTCTTGCCATTAGTCCAGATTGCTTACAGATTGTAACACTTTCTTTAAGTAGAAGTTCCCTCTTTTCACAGAAAGCACTTAATTTTTGAATAGCAATAATTTTGTCTGGGTGTAAGGAAACCAAACAATGGTGCTTAAGCGTTTAGGGGTATTTTTGCTTACGTCAGTTAATGATACCAGTCAAGGCTGTGCTTATAAGCAAATGTACCCCTACTCTGGAGCTTATGGAAAAATAAAAGGACAGAGAAGCTGCTGATAAATGCCAAACAATTATAAATGATGAAAAGTAACCATTTCTATGAAATCAATATTTTAACTAACTCTTTGTTAGATGAGTCCTGCCCTTATGTTCCTGTGGTGCAGACATACAGAGTAGAGATGGAAGCAGCTGCCCTTTGCAGTGCACGCCTGCCCTTTCGCAGAGTGATGGAAAACAATTTCTGTAAGGAGGAGTGGATTGCATTGAAAATTGGTATTTCTTCTTCCCAACTAAAATTAAGAAATCGAGCAATGTGCTCTGGCTCGTGCTGGATGCTTCTGTACTCTCTAACCGTTATTTTGTTGCGAAATCTTAATTTATGTAACTAAGTGGATTTACTCCTTTTTTTTCCTCTCATTTCTTGCTTGCTTGTCTTGCTCATGTCAAATTTGTCTTAGTTTTGAAGGTCTTGGGAATAGACACTGTGTCTAGTCCTATATTTCTACAGTACCTGTTTCTTCAAGACATGGATGTGACACAGGTCTCCATGCTATCGGAGTAAATAGCTATATCATATGGAGATGATCATAGCATCTGTATTTGTAATTACTTAGTAACCTTGTTCTGTGTTATGTTAGTGCTGGAATAAGCTTGCCATCATATATACATGTTCAGTCATGCACAGTTTCTGCTGAATTGGTTTTTTTTGAAAAACAAGTGCAAGAACCAAAACACACAACCTGTTCTGTTGATAAAGGAGGTTTGAAACTGCATCTCTGAGCCTTCCAGAAGTATGGCAACACACTACTCTGGAGTGAGATGTTCTCAGCCCTGCTGTAGGCACTGAGGCATCTTCCGTGCTGTAAACAGTGTGGAGAAAGTGCCTAGGTGCTCTATTATCTTTCGCATTCAAATAAAAAAGTTTTACCTGCTGTCTTTCTTTCCATGACTGACTGAGTTCAAATTACTTAATCTAACAAGTTTAACTGAAAGCTACCCTCAAGTAACCTTCTAGGCTTTTGTCCTAAAAGATGCTAAGTCTTGATTGAGAGTACAACCCTGAATAGGACATGAAATGACCTTTAGTTTCAGTTGAACGGATTGTTACAGCAAACAGAGAGGCTGAATATGTTTCTTTGGGTGACAGGAACAAAGCACAGCGAAGTAAAGTTCAAGCTGGAGCCTGCTTGAATTAATTATATTTTTATTTGCTTGCAGCTGACGTGGAAAAAAGTTCAGTAATTTGAACAGACCCATTTATGAACGTCTAGTATATATGCTGCAACCTTTCAACTCTGTGTGGCAGTTCCATTGTGAAACACGAAGTGGGTTGTAGAAAAGACACCCTGCTCTGTAGGGGAAGAATGTATCTTTCTGAACATTCTGCGTTTTGCGTGGCACAAAAGGAGATATATTTGGCGTGGTAACATCTGAATCATGTGAAATAAATGCCTGCATGGGTTTAGTTTCTCTTTTGGAGGGTTGTATATAAATTTCTCGATTTCTACTTGTTTTTTCTCTTACTTTTCAACTTCTGATTTCGTTCTTTAAAAAAGAACACATCTGCCAAATTTGGAGTTTTACTGTGCTTAATGATAACAGGTAATCAACCAAGTAAATAACCTTTGTATTTAACATTTGTATTGCATGTTTCTAGAAAAAAAGGAAATCTTGAGAAAGAAACGAGTTCTTACTAGTGAACTCTGCTGAGGTGTTAGCAGGACCATGGAGCTGGACCTATCCAGCAATAGTGATGCTACTCTCAGTGCAGGATGCAAGGGGAGGGAAGAGTTGTGGTTGACCATCGTAAATGTGGGAGAAGCCACTTTAAGTTCAGAGTGTACAGTAGGATTCAAGCTGTCTGTTCCCTTAGAAGCATCTCTGTGCTTCTGTGCTGAAAACGGAGAATAGACAGTCACTTTTGTTAGGAGGCTGCTATATAATTTGTGATTTTTTTTCTTATTATTTATATTTTCCAGGATTCGGTCTGCTGTCAGATGAATGCTGATGAATATTATCTTTTTTCTTCTACACAGATTCCAAGGTTTATAGTAACTCCCAGTTTTATACTGCCCACAAAAGCCAGTTTAGCTTGGTTAACAAAATGACCAGATTTCAGAGATCTTCACAATGCTTAAATGCAGTACCACACTAAGCCGGAATGGAGTCGTCCTAATTATTTACTATCTCTACATCTTCTGCCTCTCTGCTGTCATGGTTTTATGCTGTGCTGAGCCTGACAGACCCCACACTGTACAGCCCAGCTGAAATACTAGTGTAAATCTTTCCTCGATGAATGCTTTCTCTTGGCAAATGTTTTTAAAGCTACCCTGTTAGCTAGCAAAGGAACTTTTGAATTCATTCTTATATAGTCTCTAAACTTGGATTAGAAGAGTTTTGTGGGAGAATAACAGTTAATAATGTAATAATCAGGTTAGCTGGGATATTCAGGACAAAATTATAAAGAAAAAGAAGAAAATTCTTTTGTCCACACCACCCCTCTAGTTATTAAAAAAAAAAAAAAAAACCCCGAACAAAATAAAAGACCAAAACAAAACCCAAACAATCCTTTCAGGCTTAGAGCAAGCCTGTTTGTTGAAACACAGCGGATGGTGTTAAAAGTTGGTTATGGTAATATGTGTTGTACACATCCTTCCCCTCTTCCTTTAGTTTAAAAAAGAGAAAAGGAGCGAAGTGGGATCGCACCCCTTCTATTTTATTTGCTGACTAGAATTAGGGAAGAATATACTGCAGATGGAAATAGACTGTCATGTGTGAAAGATGTAAGCTGGTTTTAGGGAAAGGGTACACAAAGATGACCTCACCGTAAAGCAGCTACTGTTTGATGAAGCAGGTAGCTTTTTTTTCTTACGTACTTTAAGCCTATTTGAATAGGATTGTAAGAGCAGGAAGAATAATCTCTCTCACACGCAGCCATATGCCGTACTCCAGTGTTCAAACAAAAAGCAGACAGAAACACGAGCATGTCCAAAATGTTACTCCCTTGCTCTGCTTCCCCGAAGCACCACTGCTCGGCGGCTGCTGGTGCAGCCTGCCCTCCAGAAATCCCGGCTGAAAGACCAGGGCCGCTACTGCTGGGGAAACTGAGATTACTGATTAGGGGAGAACATAATCAGGTAGATTGAGCCTGTGTAGGGAGAAACCATTTCAGCGAGGAGGGAGGGAGGGAGCGCAGCACACGCTGGCTGCCTACCTTGGGGGAGCACCTCGCTGTTGTTTAAGAAAACAAAATTGGCCGTAATTTGCCTGTCAGCTCCTGAGAAGAGGGTGCTCTTTTTGTGCCTGGGAAGCTGGAGGGTGATTGTGTGCGTGCGTTACCCGCACCTGGCAATGAGTCTCCCTCCAGGTTTCTCCTACTTTGGAGAATGTGTTAGAGAGAAGTACCCACGGGGAAATCAACTAACCGCTTGCCCACAAAGGTAGCAAGACACTGCCGTGCCAGCAATGCCTGGGGATGCCTCGGGTGAGTACCGGCTGTAAGTGAACACGAGGAATATTCAAAAGAGTGAAGAGCAGCAGCGACACAACCCTAAAGACGGCATTTAGGTCAGTGGGCTGCCTCCCGGGATATCTGTGGCTGGCTGGGGCGCTGCCTGCTGCGTAGAGAGGGCTGCGGGAGGTTCCTCTGAAAGGACTCCAAAGTTAAGGGCAAATGGGGCTCCTGGGAGGGGACTGACCCCGTCGCAGCACCGGCTCCATTCTGCCAGATATCCATGCCTTGCACAACTTCATTTTTAAATCTGATTCAGAATCCGCTTGGAGAATATCAACAGGGTGTCACTACAGAAGGGAACGCAAACAAACTTTTGCATGCAGTAAGTCTTTGATTAGGTTAAACAGATTTATTTTTTTTTTTCCCCTACCAGTGCATGGTGCAGTGTGTTCAAATGACGATGCTGAGTATTTGCACGGTTGTAGATAATACATGCTAGCTCATCAAAGAGGATTTAGTTGTTTTACTAAATGAGCTCCTCATTATGAAGATAGCAGAAAGATGTAAAGTTTACTGCAAACAAATTTGGACATGGTTAAATGAATTACTCAACTGATGATAGAAATAGCTTGGAAACCGGGCCATCAGGCGAAAACAGCCTTACATTCAGTCCAAGGTAATTGCGTAGACTTGTCTGCAGAGGATTGATTTTGAAAAGTAGCTAAAGTAACTTCATACCTTTCAAGCCATTTGGAAATAAATCTTGAGAGAATATTTGACTGTATGTATGAAATACAATGCTCTGCTGGGGTTGAAAAACTGATGCTAGCTTCTGTTACAAATAGGTACCTCGATGCATTGTAACAAGTTATATTCTATTCTGCCTCCTAAAAATGGAGGGAGAAAACGTATCTTCTCTGAAACAAGCAGTATTTTTAATGTCTTATGCATGAAAAAAACAAAGATTTTTTTTGCAGTGGCTCAAAACTGAAGTATATTCAGGGTATTTCAAAATTAATTTTATTTTCTCTTCCTATTTTTTTTGCATCCTTTCTAACTTAGAGGTATAAAATAATGGTTGCTTGATCATAAGGATGTGTATCATTGTCATACTGGCTGGTTTTATGAATCAGTCTTTATTGGAGTGATTAAAATACGATTTCATCTTCTTAAATGGCTTTTCTTAATCTTCTATCTTAAAGATTTTTTTTTGTTGTTTTTATTTCTATTTCAACATTTGTGCTTTATTCATAAGACACATTTCTCTGGAAACTGCAGAGGCCAGTTAATGGTTTATGAGTTCAAGCTGAGCTGAATATAGCTAAGCTCTGTCTTGCTTGACATTTCATCAAAAGCTGTGTTGATTTGCAATGTTTACGGACCTATTTATTGAACCTTCACAGCTTGAACTATGCCACCGAGCTTGTTGACATTGTTGAGTTTATCTCTTGGTGCTTGTGCAATCTCAGAAGAAAAGTTTAGAGCAAATGAGTTATAACAAACTTGTCACAGTTCATAAAATATGCAGTTAGGACAATTAAGTTGATCTTCTTGTTCATTGACCACGATACATTAGAGAAATCGGAGTAGGCTAACACAATCTCATACGGGTAGGTGAGCGTATGTCCTTCTCTGTGATATTAACTTTCAGATTTGACTGTAGCATCTTATGGGCTTTAAAAAGCAGCTCCTAAACAGAACAAATATTTTCAGTTCATAAGGCTATCTATATTTGAAAACAAAATCCAGCCATTTTGCAGCGTGAAATAACATGATTATCTTAGTTCCGTATAGATCTTATTTTGTGAGGAGTGATGTATCAAATGAGCAAACAGCAAATTGAATCAGAGGCTCATAAATACCATAAAAAAGATCAGTCAGTTTTTAACAGTAAGAGCACCCCATGCTCTTTGCTACTCTTCAGAACATCCTGTCTGCATAACCCCTATTTTTAGCCAGTAAAATAAGATATATCTTGCTATATGATGTACTACTATTGCTGGATCAATAGTGCACATTATCATGGTTTCAGACACATCTCTACATAAATTGAACAGAAATAGATCAAAGGTAGCTCGACTACCTGGCATCTCTGCAAAAGCAACAGAAAACTGTGGTATGTATTCAATACCAGTAAAATGGGTAGTTTAAGAAGTCACGGATTCTTTTTCTTTTTTTCCTTTTTGGGTTGCAGGGGAAGCTGTTTTCCCATGTGAACATTTTCATAGCTACCATTAACATAGTTGTTCATTCTCATTTTAGAACTGTGGGTATGCAGCCAGTTATAAATATCCAAAAGGGTAATGGGGTATTTAAAAAAAAAAAAAGTTGGAGAATTTTTCTGTGTAGTTGAATGGTCTTTGATTGTGCTCTTGGTTCCTTTTCTACAATGAATGAACAAAGAGTTTATGCTTTTCAAATAAAAAGTAATTGTGTATTGATTGTTGAATGCAAATTATGTTATAAGGTTAGAATAAAAAAAAATCGTTGGAATATGCTGAGGGGGAATATCTACTTGGCTTAACTATCACTATGTAACATAGCCTGCTAAATTATCTGGGTGGACTTCCTAGGCTGAAAAATCTAGACAACAGAGAGCAATAAGCTCTTCCAGTGAACAAGTCCAAGCAAGAAATTAACATTGGAGTTTAGTTTCCTCGACTACCTGTACATTAGCAGATTAGCATCAAGCATTTACTTGAATTTGGATAGAGAGGAAGTCCCGGTATATTTATTAGAACCTTTGTGTGAATAACTTCAAGATGTCGCCATCTGATTAAAACACACTTATGTGAGTAGGTATAGAAAATACCAATCAGCTGTCATAATTACATACAACTTCTTAACGCTGTAGAAAATGAAACATACTTTGGAGAGTGCATTTAAATTAGCAATGATTCATTGTCAGAAATTCTTAAGTTGATTGTCACTATGTGTAAATGGGAGACTCAACTGAATTGAGTCTGGGGAATCTACAGAAACCCACAACTGCTTGAAATATCTTAAATATTTTAAATATATTTCATAGGATTGTATTCTTCGTAATTATATTTCTTATTTTATTTACTTCCTGTCTCTCAAGTTCTCTTCCTCTGCCATTCGTCAGTTTGGCTTGTCATTTTTTCTCCTCTTACAGTAGCAACATCTTCTGGACTATTTTCCTTTTTACACGAGACTTTGTCAAGAAAAAAGGCAGACACACTGGCTCTATTTCTCTTCAGTCTGTGCTGACTCTTGTGCAGTACATTGGTCAGTCTTATATATGAAAAACATTCTTAATTTAGCACTTGCTAGACAGAGGGACTAATTTTTTCCGCGTGAAGATAAATCTTGTCAACGTACTGGA
Source organism: Steatornis caripensis (assembly GCA_013398225.1). Classification (NCBI taxonomy): domain Eukaryota; kingdom Metazoa; phylum Chordata; class Aves; order Caprimulgiformes; family Steatornithidae; genus Steatornis; species Steatornis caripensis. The sequence continues at coordinate 135,228 of VZSC01008079.1, forward strand.
AAGGGTTGGGATTAAGGGCAAGGATTAAGTTCCAACTAAAATGTCTTAACAATCTTTTGTAAAAATATGATGCGTATGGGGTACTTAAGAGTATATGTGTAACATCGAACAAGAGAAGTCTTAGATATAGATAGTACTGAGCTGTGGTTTAAAAAAAGTTATATGGATTTTTCTGTTTAGTATATTCTCAACAGAATGAAGAACTTATGAAAATTTCTACCTTATTTAAATTTTATTAAGCCTATCTTAAGCAATCAGTATTTAAATGATCATAAATGTAGATTTCTTAACTGTACTGTTCAGTTTTGCTTATAATTCAGCCCTGCATTTTGTCAAGTACTTGACTTGTTCAGCAGCCACTTCTTTTGTGGCAGATGGAGAGTATCCCTTTTAATACTCACCGCAGGAATAACTGTTCCTACCAAATGAAAGGGCATTTGTTGTTAGCATTGCAAGATGTGTTCGACTTCAGTTTGTTTGATAGTTAAATGTAGTGATGATAGATGCAATCAGAGTTTCAGAGGAAAATGTTGTGGGTTTTGCAGCCTAATCCTCATCCACTAGAGTAGGATGCCCATCCTGTGAAACTCAATTTTAAAGTAAAGATTGTATTGCGTGTTAGAAAGCATCAGTTCAGATTGGTCATAAATACAGCTACGGTCAGTACAAAGCTTGGGTGAAAGGCTGCTTTTGCTCAAAGGTGAAAGGTGCTGCTTCTGAATTAGCTTCTTAAAGATTGTAATGAAACAGTCAAGCTATCATCTTACCATTAAAAGTAACAGAGATAGTCAAGGATATTCCTCCATATTTTTCTTTTTCTCCATCTCAAAACAAATTTTCTGTGTGTACAGAAATGTGTTTAAGAAATTAATTTTAAATACAGTGTAGTTTTCTGGACCTGTTTAAGATAATAGAGACTAATGCTGATAATGGAATTTTTTAAGACTTTAGGTCAAGGGAAAGAAATAAGCTTTCTACTATATTTTATTTCTTGCAAATAAAACTTAATCAGCCTAACATAATCAGGGTAGTATCGTTGTTTGCCTGTTTCAGAGGAACTTGTGAGATAAGGGGGAGTAAGCAAATTTCTCGAGGCAAATGTACAATAAAATTATTGAAATAAATAATTGGAGATGGATTTCTCTAACTGCTTCCATGTTATAGAAAGAACAGAAAGGACAAGAAGTTTCAAACCAAACCCAATAGTTTCTCTAACTTTTTTGACCGAGATAACTATATTCAGGCAAGTTGCCATCATGCCAGTTTTATACCACTGTAGTGAATAAAGGCCCAAATTCTGTTTTGTACCATATTTAAAATATAAACACTTTGGAAAGAGGCTATTATTTTTGCTTGTTTTGTGTTGTCTAGATCAGTAGGCGCCAAGCCCCTAAAGTGCTAGTAGGAAGTGAAAGCATTATGAATAATACAACATAGAATTTAAGAAAAGAATAGCCGTCTCAAAATCAGATAAACTAATAAGGATAGGATAGACTATGAAAACTTGACTGTAATATGTAAAATAAGTATACGGTTTTCCAGGGTGGTAACAAGGCAAGCTGGCTGTTATTCTTCTGCTGACTAGCTCAAGCATATACGAAGGATTTGTTTGTTTGACGAGATTATTTTTACAAGGATTTTTTTTCCCAATTTTCTCATTCATTTTTGCTAACCTTTGCCATGTGTGCCCTTAAATAAAGAAATGCTTCTCCTTTATAAATGTTCTGCTTGAAGACTTTACATAATTGTGCTACAGCAATGTCATGGTTTTGAGATTTATTTTTTTTTCCCTGTTAAGAACTGGAAGACGTCTTGTTAAAGTACTTCAAGATAGGGTCTAGAAGTATGCTATTCTTCATTAAAAAAACCCCTTTACTCACTTTTTTTTTTTTTATTGCTACTGGTCTGGCAAAACCTCTTGATTTTGAGAACACAAATGTAAAGCCTCTTCATTCAGGATTTTGTTTTGAGAAGGTCGTGCCAGGTGACAGGGTGCTATGTTTAGAGGCAGGTTTCTGGGTTGATCTCTACATTTATAATTTGAGTTAATTTTGTTTATATTTTTTTAATACGTGCTTCCTGACTGAAACAAAATAACAAGAAAATATGTGTACGCCAATGAAGAGATAAAAGCTCGTGCCTGTTAGGATTTCTTTGTTGTTGTTTTTGTAATCTGAGAATGTCTCAAGACATTCAGAAATGATGAGGATTAAGCAAAATGCTCCTTGGTAGGATTAATTGTGACATGGAAAATGCTGAAGGCACACACATACATAGGGAAAAGGGTATGAGTTCATTTGTTGGTATGATTAATGAAGTGTCACCTGTAGACAGAAGTATGGGTAATTACTGGAGGTAGGATGCGGCCCCTTAGCCTTGGCCACTGATGACTGGCAGCACATCCATAGCTGAGTTCCTGACTTTCTAAATGATCCAGATAATTCAGATACTGTGCTTTTACAATTTAGCTATGCACTATGTGTTGTATATTCATTTGCTAGTCTACATTCAAAGCTTTAAGCAAGAACATTAATTAACATTAATTCCTTCTTAAAATAGTCTTTGTCTAGTGCCACTAATCAGACTGTGATCTCCACGGACTTTTTCTTCAGCCCAGGACTCAAGTAAGCTCCAGGCAGCTGCTCTGAAAAGCTCTAAATTGGATTGTCATGTCAGTGGATGGTCCTGCCCTTTCCTCTCTCCCCGTGTCCCTCCACCCCACCCCCACCACATTCACAAGGGCCCGGACTGGCTGGTCAGCGGTGTCTGAGGATGCTCCTCAATTGCCAGCAAGGTGCAGACAGCCACCGGCGTCCAAGTCACTCTGGTCCGTGGTTTGGGATGGGCCTTCGTCACCCGGCACAGTTGAACTGGAGATGTGAGCCTGGCTGTGGCAGACTGAGGACACCCCAGAAATCCCCTGGAGTCATTCGCGTCCTCCCAGCTTTTCCACCACTGGCCACAAAACTTACTTCCCCTCCGATGTTGGGACGTCTCCAGCAACAAAATCAAATTTTGTGTTAGAAATGAGAAGAAAATAAATTACTTTATCCTTCACCTTTGGGAAAGGGAAACTAAATCTCGCTTGTACTTCTGAGAACCTTTTCAGTCAGCTTGCTCTAGTGTGGTAGAGAATTGAAGACTTTGCAGCCATATTGAGTTACTTTATTTTTTGAGGCTTTTCCTTTGCCTAGAAGGCTGATTTTTCTGAGCAGTAATTCTCCAATTTACTTTATCATCGTGATGAAATTTCCACAATCTCAGAGAGCTTTACTGCACAACTAATTCAAACTTTGTTAGTGTGCTGCATTGCACTTAGCCATAGATGTGTCAACAGAGGTCTGTGATGAAAGGAGATCCAAGGAACAATGCCCTCTAAAGATGTCATTAAGATTACTATGGGGTATGTTTACAGTAGTGTGACAGTACAGTCCTTGGAATATTTACATTTAAATTCTTAACTATTGATGAAGTGCAGCAGGCAACATTTTGTAACATTTTGTACTGCAGTGATCTAATTTGAAATTTAATCCTGGGATGTTCTGAGCAAGCCCTTCAAGGTCAAACAACTGAATTTGTCTAGATTTCTAGCTTGTTTTCCTCTTCAACTGGATTTATACAATCAATTCCCGTTTTTTGGCTTACAGCAAAAGGAATCAGAGAGAGAGAAATACCATTTGAGGTAGACCTCCTGTTGTGATCAATTGACATATTAAAATAGTTGTGAAGGACTGATATTGACAAGTGGTATGTTCCATCTCCCCTTACCAATGCAGATGTTTTGCTAATTTGTAGTAAGAGTTGTCAAGTTATGATGTATTTTATAGAAGTGGTAGGAGTATTTAAAGGAAATGGTAAAACATTTTTTTGGTTGTAAGAGGTTTTTCCCACCAGTCTTTGGAAATTAAGAGAAAGAGAATTTATTGACAGATTTAAGAAGAAAAAATGAATACAATATATATAGTTTTAGTTGTATGGCAAAATTGTGTCATAAACATGGCTCCAACAGTACACCATCAGAAAGCGAAGCCTCCTCTCAAGTCAGCTCTCCTGACACCTGCCTGGAATGCAGTCTCTGCTTTTGGGATTCGCCGTAGACACAGATGTACTAGAGCAAGTCCAGAGCAGGGCTGTCAGGATGGTTGGGGGCTGGAGCACATGGCATGGAGGATCTGGGTTTATTCACCTTTCAAAATAAGGCTGGATGAGACAGATGGCCATCTACAACTAAGCTGGAGGTTTGTAGATGAGAGAGACAGATGCTTCTTAGAGGTGCACAGCAACAGGCTAAGAGGCAAGGGACATGGATTGAAAAAAGGGGAATTCAGGTTAGGTATAAGAAACACTCAGTGGTTGGTCGCTGGAACGAATTGTACAGGGATATTGTGCGATCTCCCATCACTGGGGGTGGTCAAAACCCAATTGAACATAGCACTGAACAATCTGCTCTTGTTGACTGACTCTTCTCTGGCTGTGGAACTTGGACAAGGGGACCTCAGGAGGTCCCTTCCAGCTTCAGCTGTTGTGCAATTCTAGCTATATGTTCGTATCAAGACTTCAACATTGCACAATACTTTTTGTTAAAAAATAACTTGGGGATTTTCTGATGAATGCAGATTCTTAGAGCAAGAAATGTCTTTTTAGGAATCGTATCTGTTCCTGGACTGAGTGAAGAAAATTGTGATAGAAAAATCAATCTGAAAACCAAATAGCTCTGGCTAAATCTTCTTATGATGCTGTCATGCTTATTAATTGTGTGTGTGGGTTTTTAGGTTTTGTTTTTGGTTTTGTTTTTTTTTTTTTCTTAAAGAAGTCAGTGACATTTGAGTCCCAGACAAATTTTGAAGCTAAATTTTCTGGAGTTGGAGAAGAAAAGATAAATATTTATAAATTATTTTTCAAATTCCGTGATTGCCTAGTATTGCCACTTTGCACAGGTAGCAAATGTAAATTTTATTAGAGTGTAAAGAGCACAGGACTGGTAGTGTAGCAGCGTGCAGTAGATCTGTATGCGCAAGGGCAGACATCGTCGATCTGTACTGTGTTGAAGCTTTGAAGCTTAACGCAGATCAGTGTCTTGAGCAGAGCAAAATACAAACATTTTGTAGGAGAAATGCTTTGAAAGAAAGCTGTGACCAAAGTCTTCAGCTTTTAATTTTAGTTTCTTAGCAGCTGGTCCTTAGTCTGCCTAATTGCATTATAATGGCTTTATGCTGCACCAGATGCTAATGGGATAACATTTTTCTTTTGTGGATAGCAATGCAGCCTCTGTTTGGAATTCTGGTTTGTGGTTGTCCCTGCTTAAAGCTCTGCCACAAGCAAACCTCAGGTACTGGATTCTGATTTTATATTAAATAAAACCAAATTCTTCTGAACCTCCTTAAGAAACAGAAATAGAAGATCGCTCTAATGGGCAGAATTTTGTTAGTGACTTAATTTATAAGTATTTCAACCTTTGTTCTAAGAGCAACATTAATTATTTACGTCCTGTCATTACTAGTGTTTGCTATAATGCACTAGCTTGTTTCCTTTCCTATTTATCAGTCTTTATTAAGTTGTTCTTTCTACATGCATGGCTAGACCTATGCAGTTGTCTAATTTGTTATGTTGTGTGGAATAAGGTTTTATGAGAAGGAAACAATCTGTCTTTATGGCTAATTGCAGGGGCAACCATAACTCATGGAGGCTATGATCAGATTATGAGTTTCCTCAGCCGTTCTTGCCAGAATCTTATTGAAAAGAAAAAAAAAAGAAAAAAAAAGAAGAACAAGAATTAAGAGTGCAGTTGCACTTTCGGTCAGTGCGGATTTACTGTTATAGATGAAGGCTTCTTCCTTCCATGTGCTTGTTCTATATGCCGTGATGGGAGCAAAGTAACATCGTAGCAGCTCACTTGAAAACCTTGAAAGCAATCTCTAAGTTTTAAAATGGAAAACTAATTTTTACTAAATGGAATTCTTAAATTAATAATCACCTGCTATTAAAATGATATCAGTAGATAACATCTCAGCCGTCTTCAATATTTTATAACTTATTACATAGACCATGTAAAGTGTGATTTATTAATAGTTGTATTGCGTTCTTTTGTGTAGTAGTGCACTAGAATTACTACATTTTAAGATGTATCTGACCTTATTACAATGAAAAAAAATTACTACTGAAATATTTTTTTTCTGTTACCTGATATGCTACTTTAGGGCTATCAACCTCAGTATCACATAGAATTTTAACTCTTTCCTGCAACCCTAACTTTAAAACCTTTTAAAGGGCATTATGTATTTTAAAAAATGGTTCTGTATGTTTTCCGTTTAAAATAACTGCTAACTAAAGAGAATGTAGTTTGCTTCTGAGACTAGTGGACTTTAAGAGCATATTGAACATTTACAGAATAAATCTCTTGGTAGCCTGAACCCCTTAGCAAGCACTAGAGCTGATGGGAATGGAGGGCAAAGAAGGTAGTGTTGAGACTTTAAGCGTAATTTAGGGAAACGCAACTTCAGATTAAGACATTCAAATATAAGCATTTTTTCTCTCCACTGGTGATAGTGGAATCTTGGACCAGATTCAGTTGTGCACACCTAGGTGCTTAGCGTTGTTTTAAGCACAGTGAGATGTCCTGCCTGTTGCAGGTGTATGACTCTCCTGGGCCCTGTGTCCTGTCTGTGAACGCCACAGAGTTGTCATTGGTCACCACAGAGCACCAGCTGTCTGCGTGTAGGCAACAGAACACCACCGTGACGAAATGCGGTCTCTGAAGCATGGAGAGCAGCCTTAAAACAGGCACTTAGTGGCTGTTGAGCTCCCTTCAGACTCAGCAGATGCTGCTGCTGGGATTTTGGTTCAGTTGCCAGCATTGAAAAAGTCATGTCACGCTATTTGAGATGTTGTAGCTTCTCCTGTTTTGGCCTCTAAACGCTCCTGCAGAAAAGCATATCACTGCCAGGTCCTCTGTTATATCTACTAATTCTGTGAGTGCTTGAGACTTTTCCCATGCATTACGTGCTTGTGGGGGCTTTTATAGCCTAGTCATCTTCATCTCTAAAGAGATTTTAGATTCTTCTTTCTAGGATGGACACCTAAATTAAGGTTCTAATTTCGAACTCAGTCTCACTCCTTATGGTGTTTTTCTTCAGTTTTGAAAAGAAATGTTTTTCACTGTGTTTGTGTGTAGAAAATTGTATCGCGCATTTACAGTCATAATTTAGGGAATGTTTTCTATTTCTCAGTTTGCAAGTCAAAAAAATACAAGGGGAGAAGAGGGGAATAAGGGCAAGGAAAAGGCAAGTGAACAAGAAAAGCTACATAAAACTTTTTATGAGTTTCAGGGGGGGTAAAATCCCTGAATAGTTGTAAACTTTTCATTACCTATAAAGCACAAATAATTTCAATGTGTCTTACCTTCTCTTCTGATCAGTTAAACAGTTTAATTATAATTTCTCCCCACGAAGGGACTAGCCTACAGTTAAATGCTATGAATAGCCCTCATCCCTCGTGAATGAGAATTCCCTCCTGCTATTAGTAACTGTCAATATGCGTGACTGTTCCTGCACTAAAAGTCTTGGTAGAGTTCCTCTTTAGTTAGTTTGTGTACAAACATGACTACCTCTGCCGGTGGGAATAATGGAATGTCATTACAGGTAAAGTCAGAGAAGATCTGACTAAAGTAGATGAATCTTCATTACAGTCTCACCATATGACCTTTATCAGCATCTCAAGCTTCATTGCACACACAAGGTTGTTTCCCCAGATTTGTAGTGATGGCTTGAGATGCTAATTCGTTAGTTATGTGGATATGCAGTTCGTTTTCCTCCACTCGGATTCTACTTTTTACTAGAATTTACTCTACATGTTTCAAAAGTTGCCCTGCACATAGCCAAGGAGTGAAAAGTCACCCGAATATATAAATGTTTATGATAATGTGCAGCTGGTCTTTCTAAGCTTCAAGTGGTCAAATAGTATAATAACCAGTGGATTTTTCATAATTGTTTTTTAAATTTGGTACATGCTATGCCTTTTCTTTATGTGGACTCTGATAGTCATTCTTCTTGATGCAATACAAAACAGAGAGAAAATTATTTCCTTCAGGAAGCGTGAATAGTTTGACTGGGACAAGTGTCAGTGTACCGTCGTGGTTCGTTATGTCAGTATTTCCTCAAAGTAATGGGTGTTCATCATTGCTATTTAAAAGTTTACCTTGATAACCCAAAGGAGTTGTTGTCTGGTAGGTTTCGGCTGAGCTATATTTAGTCGTAAGAGTCACCAAGAAATTGGATCCTGCTCAAACCTGCGAGTGCTTGTTCTTATGGGATTTTTCCAAAAGTCACTTTCCACTCAGATTGCAAGACGAGTGACATCCCTACCATGTCACCTGAGAAGCCTTTGCATTCTGGATCATTTTAGGTTAGCAGGATGCCATGTGTTATTTCAGATGATAGTCCTCAAATAGTTCTTTTAACTGAGTTTTTCCTGCATCGGAGATGGAGAAGACCTGAGTGTCACCTTGACTCCTAATTTGACCTTTCTTTGGATCTGGACCTGTGGTGCCTGGTCCTATAAGGTCCACTTTTTTGTCATGCGGATAACTTGGGAGTAAAATTGTTAGTGGCTTGTTGACCACAGAGTGATTAGTCAGCATGACTTACTTCCCCACATCTCTGTCCTTGCATAGTAGGTGTTTGCAGCAAGATAACATGTGGCTTCTGCCTACACACGGTGTGCTAATTCTTTTTTCTGTTGCAATAATACTTGCATTAGGCAGGGATTCACATAGGTGCTTGTCCTAATTAACTACAATGTTAGAATAACAAAGTGTCCCAGAACAAATCCCAAACAGATTGAGGCAAATGAACTATTTATGGGAGTCTCCAGATGGCTCTAAATACCCAGAGTCAGGCATATTTAACATCCTTAGATCCAGCTCATTGGGGAAGCAGGGGTAGCAATTCACACCAAAGCAAAGGAATATAGTGAGACATGTACTGTTAAAAAGAAAAGGTCATGTTGGGGCAGGGGAGACGTCCTTGTTTGTCTTGCATGTGTGTGGGTTTCCTGGTGGGTTTTGTTTTGTGGGGGTTTTTGTGCAACTGGAAGGGAAAGGGGAACGCTAGAGTGTATGCGGTTTGTTGCAGTAGTAGGAGGGGTCTGCTCTTCCCTCTTGTGGGAGAGGTAAAGGCATATTGCTCCTACTGAGCAGCAGTGAAATACGATGCTGAGCTGACAACCCTGATTCCTTGAGACTGAGCTTCAGGCTGGTTAACTTCTCCACCTGAAAGAAGCAACCAAAACGTGCAAATAGGGAGGCTGCTAGAAGTTTTAGAGAAGTAACTGCAACTTAGTGGTTGCAGAGTGAGTCGTGTTGTCCTTCTCCCTTAGAATTACAGAAGTGCTGTGCATGCTCCAGGACAAGATCCGACAGTGTTGTCATCCGTCTAGGGATATTACACCCGTAAGGATGCCACACTGTGTACCATGCTAAACATAGTGTTAATTAAAGTCTCAGGGGATGCAAAGAAGATTAGAGCCCCACAGGACCTTGCCAGGATATTTGTGCTGGTGGTCAGGAAGAGCCCAGAGGTCCAGGATGACAAATGTTTTCCAGAGCAAGAGTTTGAAATCTACTAATTGTTCTTAGGAAAGGCTAACAGGCAATATTTAGTGGGAAGACTCTTCTGTTAAACTGTACAGCTCTACATATTTACTTTTGTGATTCCCTCCCTCCACCCCATCCCACCCCCACTCCAAGGGTTTTTCTTCATTGCAGCATTAGCCAAGCTGGCATGGCATGTTTTGTCCTCAGTCAAATCGCCTTGTAAGAATTGTGTGTTTTGGAGTCTATATTCTTATTCAAAAGTGTTATGAGAAACTCAGTAACATCCTGCTCTTTTCAGTGGAGTTTTTGCATCAGACTCTCAGCATGCTTTGAGCATCACTTCTGTATCAGTAACAAGAAAGAACACATACTGTAATTTCATCTGCTCGTTAGCCTCTTTTTTCTTTTATTAGGTGGACACTGTAAAGAACAGCTATGAAAAGTTATGGTCTTTTGCTGGTCTGCTTATTTCTTTTACTGAAGGCTTAGTTGCAAAGTTAAAAAAATTATAATTCCAATAATAACAAGCCATTTTATTTTAACATCTGAGATTGTTATGGCTTACATGATGAATTTACATGCAAATGCATTTTCATTCTAGAGTTGTATTCATCTGCACTATACTATGTCAAGTAACACTTTTAGTGCTTGAAGAAATATCTATCAAAATGGGTCAGCGGCCTTTCAAATACAGTTTGGGGAACTGTGAACTCATCGATTCTTCTGCTTAAATTGTTATTTCATTATGGGAAATTTTCCATTTCAAAAAAACCTAGTAAGGTGTTCCATGTTGTTATTTTCAAAACACATGGTTCTCTGGGTATTTTTCCCTTCAGGTTTTAGAATCATCTTAGTAAATATTTCCATAAATTCAGAAATCTTAAAAAAAAAAACCCAACATTTTCCATTTGAAAAAAAAAAAAAACAACCCGCGGCTCACATTTTGCCCTAGTTTGGGAAGAAGAAAGGCTCTTACAAATTATAGTATGGGAAACTAGAGTCTCTTTCCTAGCTAACTGATATTAATTTGTTCCTCTCCTGCGTGTACAAGTTTTCTCCTTTTCTATCACATCTTACTTTTCTGTTGGCAGTTATTCTTAGTGCTTTTGTTTGTTTAGAAATATTCCTACTCTAATAATGTGATTCCTCAAGAGAAAGGTGTATTTACTGATTGTTGATTGGATTCCACAAGTGGTATCTGGATAACGTGAAGAACGTGATGCGTGATCAGTTGAACTTCTCGGCTTGACCATAAGGAGTTAAGAATGTGAAGCACTCTTACACAGATTGTAAATTGGCTGTTGCTAATTTTCCTGTCTTCACCAGTTGATGTAGTATCAATTAGCAAATACAGGTTTTAAGACTGCCTTTAATATTCATGATTCTTAATTGCCTTTGTTAATTGAGAAGAAACACTCTGGTGCGCAATGCTTGACAGGTATGAATTATTATCTGCTGCTTGTGTTGGCAGTTGTCCAGAGAAAAGTAGGTTACGGATACACAAGTATGTGCAGAGATCTTACCCATAGATCTGTTTGTTTAGCCGTGAGTTGTCCTGCTCTTGATAGATCATCTAAATAAGGGAACAGCTAATGGTTCAGGTAGAACATCTGAATAACCTGGTTTGAGGAACCAGGTATGCAGGGTCATTTACGAAAGGGAGCAGATACAAAGGCGAGTTATTTTTAGAAACTGTAAATCTACAGATATTTTAAATAATTATAACAGTCGAAGAAATGACTGAGTCTAAAACCAAAGGAGACAGTGTTATTCATGGTGAAACTTACTTGGTCAAATTTTATTAATATTTTTTTCCCAATACGCCAAGTTTAAGTTGTATANGGGTATGCAGGGTCATTTACAAAAGGGAGCAGATACAAAGGCGAGTTATTTTATAAACTGTAAATCTACAGATATTTTAAATAATTATAACAGTCGAAGAAATGACTGAGACTAAAACCAAAGGAGACAGTGTTATTCATGGTGAAACTTACTTGGTCAAATTTTATTAATATTTTTTTCCCAATACGCCAAGTTTAAGTTGTATATATGTTTTTCTTTGGCTGTATGTTTCAATTCCTGAAATATATCTTATGTTCAGCTGTTTCAATTTTTTATGCTGTCCATACAGCTTGGCTATATTATGCTTTCTTTATGATGTTATAGAATTGGACTGCATTGTTTGAAATATCCGTACAACTACTAAANAGGTATGCAGGGTCATTTACGAAAGGGAGCAGATACAAAGGCGAGTTATTTTTAGAAACTGTAAATCTACAGATATTTTAAATAATTATAACAGTCGAAGAAATGACTGAGACTAAAACCAAAGGAGACAGTGTTATTCATGGTGAAACTTACTTGGTCAAATTTTATTAATATTTTTTTCCCAATACGCCAAGTTTAAGTTGTATATATGTTTTTCTTTGGCTGTATGTTTCAATTCCTGAAATATATCTTATGTTCAGCTGTTTCAATTTTTTATGCTGTCCATACAGCTTGGCTATATTATGCTTTCTTTATGATGTTATAGAATTGGACTGCATTGTTTGAAATATCCGTACAACTACTAAACTGTTTTCATTTAAACATTTTCAAAGGCCATTTTTTATTTTCAACCAGCTTGAACTATTGCTTTCATGTAGCTTTAAATAGGTAAATAGAGATAACTTTAAAGGAAGAATCTGCCCTAAAGGAAAAAAAAAAAAATCAGAAATATTTGAGTTCCAGATGCAAAAGTGACTTAGAAGGAGGTGCTCACTAAAGCTAATTGGATTTAAGTTTGTGTTTGCTTTTCAAAGAGACTTGGTTTATTTAAATATTTTCAAAAATTTTGGCTCAGCTCAATAATGCTAAAAACTAAGGCAAAGAATCATATAGCAGGTCCAGTAAGATGTGATTAATGCTATTAATGAGAACTGCTTATAAATGAGGGGTTTGGTCATTATTTATGTTCAATTGTTAGGTTCTTAACTGGAAAAGGTGGTCATTCTGTGTTCTGTTAGGAACAAAAATGGCTCAATTTTTCTTAATGTTAATTAAAATTAAAATGCTGATTTTTCATGAGAGCTGTAAAACAAATTGAACTAGAAGGGGCTTATACAGGAAATGAGACTTATCAGTTAATTTTATTGTCCAAGGTCTGGCATCTCGCCTGATAAAAGCTGGTCACACTTTTATAATTTCCCTTTTGCTTTTCTCAGGGTTAGCCTGTAGAAATTACACCAGCATCATGCGGCATGAGCCACAAAGGACTGCTCTGCAGCAGATAATGAAAGCTATATTGTCCCCAGGCTGGCAGCTGTTGCATGGGCTAAGCTGACCAGCTGTACACCACGGGCTTCTGTGGAGGGTATTGGAGCAGTGTTCTTATGCTTTGTAGGTAGAATTCATGGACTGTTGTTGTGAGAGATGGAGAAAAGCTTCCTTCTCTGCTCTTGCACAGCAATTTTCCATAAGTTGCGGGTAACTATGGCGCTGGTTGGGACTGCCCCTTCAGCTGACATTTTGTAGTTGTAGCACTTTTTACTCCTTTACGGTTCGGCAGTAATTCTGCTGTATTCTCACATCAGAACAGTTTAAAGCATCCAGAACCGAGGATTGTTTGGAAAAAAAAAGCAGAGAATGAGAGGCCGACTAATAGAAAGTTGAATAGCAGCAGAAATGGATGCTTTCCCACAGGCTCTTCAAATGTAACTGTGATTGGATTGCTGGTAGCAATAGCCCAATTATGAAAGGGCTACCTGTCCATCAGTGCCGAAAGGATGTTCAGAAAGAGCAGAGGTCGTGGCTGCTCCTTCTGACATATCTGTGACTTCACTCGTATAATAACTTAATCAATCTGGAGATCTTGTATTAGGAAAATGTCTGGAGGCGGGGGGGAACTGGTTTTAAGCATGGCATTATGTTTCCAGTAGTGACAAAATACAGGAAGGTTGAAGGGTAGAATAATACTTATAAGCCTGAAGCTATATATCGAGCTTAGAGCTTCTTATGGATAGAATATTTTTATTGGAAGTGTTTTCTTTTGTTGATGCACAACTATATGCTATGCCTTATCAAAGATCACCTGTTGTGTTAGTGTTCATCTAGTGTGAACTGATATATCTGCCTAGGGAGATATGGATGTACTTCTAGTGGAAGATTGCCCTGTGTGTGTAGAAATATCAGATTGTCAGCTCTACACTGTATGCATTCACAGTTGGTTACAGTGTTTTGGATCATCAGTAATTGGAAATGTGTGACTGCTACAGAAATAGGGTATCAAGGGCATCATAGTATCAGGCTTACCTGGAAACACTTCAACCTTTGAAAATATGTTTGTCTTCACCACCCTGAGAATTTCTGTATATCCTGAGTTCTTCAAAAATCATTGTTTTGTTCATTTCCATTTGTCCATCTAATGAATACTTAAAAAAAAAAAAAAAAAACCACAGCATCCCTCACAGAATTATTGTCTGAAACCTGCCAAACTTTTCCTGAATTTGTGGAGGAGAGAAATCACTGTTGGGTTAATGCACTGAGAATTCAGATATTCTGGTTCATGAATACAACCTGATTGTGTTTGGTGAGGGTTGTGGTTTTTTTTTTTTTTGTATTGCTGAAGGTTTTCTTATTTATTAATACCGTTTTCTGGCAGACTACAAATGGGAAACAATTTTCGTTCCTTTACACCATTCAGTCATGCTCAGAATACCGAGCTGAAAACTGGTAAAAAGATACATGTGCACTTCACAATTGCTACCAGAGATTTTGGTAGACCGTGGCTGCTTCATCTAAACCTTTCCTTTAGGGTACAGATTTTTCACGATATTTGTCTGTTGGTTGTGTAACAATACACTGGCTGTGCAACAGTACTTGGTACACTTGGAAGTATCTTATTTTGGATATTTTTTTATTTGATACTTATTTTAATTGAAAGTTAGTGATACCTGAAGGGACACATTTTTATATGGTAGTGAGCATATAGTTAACATTGTAAGAGGTAAGTTTTACAATACTTTTAAGAAACTGTTCTTAGTTTCTGAAGGGTTCTATGAATCCTCTTAAGATCCTCAATACGTTTGACCTCGTATATGTTGATTATATGATTAGACTGAAATTTTTATGGCTCTTTTAGTGCTTGTTTCTTCCATAAACTTGGAGTGATCAGATTACAATCGTTCTATGTGTAAAATACATGTGAGGTCACAAGTTGCCTTAGCAGAAATCAAGAGGTGACATTTCATCTAAACTCTAAAACTAAAGTCTTGTTAATAGTTTATTATCTCTTTCATCCTTGCAACTTCCATGTCTTGGCAAGATGTGATGATTCATGGTTGTTACAGTTGTCAGCTCGGTATTGGAGCAGAACAGCTTCACAAATGTCCTATTAACCTATCTTGTAACCCAGTGCCAAAGCACTTTCATCATCTAGGCTATTCCAGTGCATTAATATAGCTAAAGATTTATAGTTTTATTACTTGGTGCACAAAAGTCAAGTGGCTTCCTTGGTGTCAAAATTAACTTCCCAGAAATCGTTCCCAAATCACCTCTTCTTATTCCTGTTCCTCCTACTAACAGGAATTTCTAACCAGCTAAATTTTGGAAGGGCTCTCTTCCTTTTTATGGACATATATACAATTGCCAGGACCCTTTCTTCATCAATAATACGTGTTTTAATCTAGTGACATGTTTAAAATTTAGTGGTTTCCCATGGGTCTCTTTTAGGCAATTATTCTAATGTGATTGTACTATTTCTATAATACTACAATCTTAAGAGAAGTAGAGCTAGTCTTTCTTCTTCCCAAAGGCAAATGTATGGAAAAGTTAGAGAAGTGACTCATGGGTTCAGTTTAATGCTCACTTTTCAATACAAATTAAATAAACCGTGTGGTGAGGCATAATGGTGTTCTGGTTTGTAATGCTGGTTGCTATTTCATTTGGAATAAAGACAGCTCAGTTTATACTAGAGCTGCTAATTAAAAAATAGTCTTGAATATAGAACAAAGATAAGTAATAAGATGTCCTAGAAGCTGACTAGATTTAAAAGTGTCCTTAAATGGTCAGGTAGCCTAGGCAGATTGTTTTATTCAGATACATGTTTGCTTTTGTCTTCTCCCTCTGCCCTCAAACACTAAGTAATTAAGAGCATGCATATAGAAGAAATTTCAATGATGATTTAAATAATTTAGCATTGCTTATAACCCACTGTGCATCTGGTTTGTGAGGCTGAATTGCATTACTGAAATAATGTAGCATGCACTGATAGTACAGCATCTATTATTGCTGTTCACAATGCAGTTACAAAGTAAAAATGACTCTATATTTTCTAAAAGCTGAAATAGTTTACTATGTATACTGTATAATGGTTCACTGTTTTATAAAAATATCAAGTGGAACACTGATATTTTTCTTATTTAAGTAGTAATATTGTATTCTGTAATACTTGTATTTCTTTTTTTTAAATGTAGTTGGATCACATTAGAATGTATACATTAGTATAAATAGAGACTGTTATCTTTGTAGTATAGAGGATAAGATAGATATAATATGAAAGGGCATGAATTACTAAATTCAGATTGCGAAAATCCCCCCAAAGAGAACTCAGATAAGAATTTGGGTACAGGGATGGTCAGAATGTAATTTTTCTTCCAGAAAAAAAAAAATTACATTTTATGTTTTGTTCATTGCTCATTAGAACAGAGCTAAGAATTTCCAGAACTTTATTTGAAAACTGAGGGGTGTTTCCATTTTGTGTGGACTTCCTGGCAGCTCACCCAGCTTCACTTCTCAGCTTTGCGTCATCTGAACCACAGTCTTGTGCCTTAGCCTTGTCTAGCCAATCCAGCCCTTTCTTTCTTAGGAAAAAACCAAATATTTACTTGGCTAAAGCGAGACACTGAGGTATTCTGTTGCCGAAGGCTTAAGGACTTCCCAAGGGACAGGGATGCTTGAGATTCAGATGCCTACTAAGAAGTAGGCAGTCTTGAAGTACAGTCTTGAAGGCCCTATCCTCAAGCACAGAATTTTCTTCTCTTAATAGAAATGCTGTCAAAACCAACTAGTCCCAGAGCATTTCTGTGAGTGAATAAATCATCATGTTCTGACATGCAAACATCAAAACTGTGGACATAAGTTTCTAATTGGCTCTAGACAGGGATCACAGTGAATCAGCAATTAAACACAAGCTGTCAGTGCAGTCCTGTTGGTTGAAAGTGTAATCCCCGAGTGTACAGACGGGAAAATTGTCACAAGAGGCTGGGAGATGTCTGCCGCCGTGAATAACAAGGATGAGGGAAATCACCCATCATCTGGTCTGCCAGTACATCTCATCCAGGTCACTGGTGAGACTGGCACGGAGCACATGCTGCCTGTCAGGTTTCCAAGGGATGTTAGATAAGGCAAGAGACAAACAAATGAACTGAAGAAACAACTTCAGATGAGGTTCATGGTTACTTTTATTTCGATGTAGGAGGAGTCCTGGTTAGCTCATACAACACCGAGGGAGAAGATTCTGGACAATAATTGGATTTTCCCCTGAGAAAATATATCTGTACAAGCAAGGATGGAAATGAATTTTGAATATTGGATCTGTAAATAAAGCTTTTTAAAAATTACTATTTAACAACAAACATAATTAACCACTGAAAAAAATTATGAAGAAATATTATAAGTTTTTCACTTCTTCAGTGTTTTCAAACCGATAACAAATACCTTTCTGAATGTTTTTTTTAGCAAAGCATGAATTATTTAGCTCACTTTATGGTTAAGTAGGTGAAACTTCATGATCTGTGTGCAGATTGTATCAAATGATCAAATGGTCCCATCTGGCTTTAAGCTCTGAATCCACTTAATGAGTGAATTACATTAATATCTACAGACCTTTATCAAGTTGAATGTTGGTTCTCTTCAAAAGAGCTATGAAAGTTTCTGTCAGGGGGCAAAATCCCTGCCTTCTCATCCCTGTTACAGCCCTCTTCAAGGTGACTTCAGTTTCTAATATTAATCTTAAAGCTCCTTGTGCTGTTGGTTGGAGAATATTACCAGATTATTGTCAGATTCTGATTCACAGAATCACAGAATGGTAGGGTTTGGAAGGGCCCTATGGAGATCACCCAGTCCAACCCCCCTGCTAAAGCAGGTGCCCCCAGAGCAGGGTGCACAGGGACACATCCAGGCGGGTTTTGAATATCTCCAGAGAAGGAGACTCCACAGCCTCCCTGGGCAGCCTGTTCCAGTGCTCTGTCACCCTCACAGGAAAGAAGTTCCTCCTCATGTTCAGGTGGAACTGCCTGTGCTCCAGTTTGTGCCCATTGCCCCTTGTCCTGTCGCTGGGCACCCCTGAGAAGAGTCTGACCCCGTCCTCTTGACATCCACCCTTTAGATATTTGTGAGCATTGAGAAAGTGAAAATGTTTTAATATTAACTAGGAAGATGCCTATACTTACTTCCTCTGTAAGTCATGCACAAACAAAATATTTTATACTGAAAGCCAGTGCTCTGAGACATGTGCTAGGATACTTTATGGTGTTACAATCTAGATTTTAAAAGAGATAATAGAAAACCAGAAGATGATTGAGAAAACCTACCACAACCACAAAAAGTAAAAGTGAACGTTAAAGGTTTAGTGGGTGAATATCTTAAGGTAGACAGTTTACCGCAAAGTCTGTTTGCGTCTTATACAGTGAATGTTTAATGTAAATGCTTAAGCTCTACCTGGAATAGATGACAGCTCTCTTTTCAAGTGCATTCTTTCATTACTGGTTAATATGATGTTACACATATTTTGTTCTTTGTGTCTCCCATAAAACTCAAAAACAATCCACTGGAGGAATACGGAGCAACTCTGTTGCTCCACTTCAAACCTTAGCTTTTCCTATTGTCAGTGATACATTACCAATAAGTTCACTGTAGAGGTCTAAAGTTAACTGTCAAAATCACAATCAGCTGCCCTCTTATAGTCAAAGAGGAGAAATAGCCACTACCAGCATTCATCAGCTGTATTTCAGTTTCTATTTTAAAGTGAGATGAACCACATCTTGGAAAGGCCTTGAATTTCTTAAACGAATGGAGATTTACTGGCTGATTGAAGGTCAAATGTCAGAGGCTTTTTTACTGGGTGAAGAGTTTTCTGTTTGTTTGGGGTTTTTTTCCAAAAACATTCTTGGAAGTCTTAAAATCTTCTGAGAAGATACTAATCCATAATAACTGTTATTAAAAAAATCTCAAAAGTGATTAAAGCTGTATCTTTTCAGCACCATAAGATACAGTTCAGAGTTCACATATTCTTATCTATTCATCCTGCAGATAAGAAATCTATGCCCTGAGTTTTATTGTCTTAAAACTTAGGCAGTCATAGCAATGGAAAGGGGAAAGTTTGATAACTCAGTTACACTGTGGATTAACTTGTAACACATTTTAACCTGAGCAGGTAAATTAATTAATAAAACACATCAAGGCTGTTGTCATGGCTTTAGAATGCAATGATAACTAGTTTCTTTTTGGGGCAAAATGTAGAATATGGAGTGACCTGTGTGTTACTTGCAAGAAAAATCCAGGGGGTTTTTTTATTATTTTTATGTGTTTTCAATTGGATTATTTTCTGTGGTTCATTTAGATTCAAATAGAAATTTAAAAATTTAATTTTAAAGTACCCGACATTATGTAACACCTGATATGCCGTTTACTGAGAAGAGTTATGTAGTTTTGTGTTTCCCTTAAAGCTTTTGGGTACAACTGTCCTTGTGAGAGAGAAAAGGGTTTTTCTAAATGCCTTATTTCTGTAAATGAGAATCAGGCAAAATGTGAATGTTTAATTTTTTGAGATTTCTAAATTCCAAGTATCTTCTGCAATTGTCACTGGTTTCTGCAAAGTGTTAGGTCCATAAACACATAGCTGCCTATGTGAGGTTTCAAAATTTATTGGGCAAAGACTAAAATGACAATTTTCAGCAAATAGTGCATGATATTCACGTTTCTTCTCTACTCTTCAAAGTCACAGAAATAATTATTCTTGCTTCAAGCACAATTACTCCAAGAGGTTCTCTGGTGATGTTTTGCTTCCTGTATTTATTCAGACACATGGTCTTCCTTGAAGATACAATTAGGAGTAGAATACATAGGTGGGGCTACAGTCTCCTACTCTGCTTTGTTTTATAAATTTACATTATCTAATGCCTACAGGTAATAAAGAAGTATATAAACCTATCAATCAATAGAATTAAATTGGAAAGTAGAGGTTCTGTGGGTACACATATCCTTACCTCTACCGACAGACTTCCTTGATAAGTATGCACTCAGCACAAATCCGTGATTCATTTATACTTTGTACTGGCATGCCATTACAATCAGTGTTTAACTATTTCAGTGTTGTGAAATTCATCTCTGGGCTTTCCAGGTTTCTGT
Organism: Steatornis caripensis; assembly: GCA_013398225.1. NCBI lineage: Eukaryota > Metazoa > Chordata > Aves > Caprimulgiformes > Steatornithidae > Steatornis > Steatornis caripensis. Next base: position 155,203 of record VZSC01008079.1, read on the forward strand.
TGTGTTTCCACTGAAGTGCTAACCTTTGAACCTAAGTTCTGCAGAAGCATTAACAGGAACATCAATGTCANAATCCAGAACTCTACCATCTCTGATTCCTTTTCTTATGCTGATAATTACATTTTCACCTGGGTTATATGGTACTTACCATTTTTAAGGAGTTGTTTACAAAATGGTGCCAAACAACCTGACATTTTCTAGACTGTTTGGCTAATTATATTTGCTTGTTTATTGTGAAGCTTGATTACAGTGTCTGAGCCATTTCCCAGAACAAGGTGATGAAGCCTTTCCTCCTGGTGACAAAAAGTCTTTCCAGTGAAGTGCCAGCACTCCCTGAGAAAAAGTAGCACTTTGGAGAAGAGATTTAAAGTTTCAAGCCTGCATCTCCTCAGTCAAGATTCGTTAGCGCTTGTCAATTATTTTCCCTGTGGTTTGCGTCTGGCCCAAGCGTGCTGCAGTTTTGGGCTGCAAGGATCAGGCCGTGCTTTTCTTGCCACTTTTCTGTAATGGCAGACACCATTGTGGTGTTGCAGCTTGATAGAAAATGAGGGCTTCTCCCCGTAACTCCCTCTAGCAGCAGTCTTTGCGATGAGGGGAGTGACAGCCATTTTGGTGAAAATGAGACTTGTAAGACTTGAGGTGGGATGCAAGCGGGAGTTGGTGGCTAGTGGGGAAGGAAAAGTGGATCAAGCAAAGGAGATGGTGATCGCCAAAGCATGGCCCTTCCTTCCTATAAGGTGGGGTCTTGCAGAGAAAAGGCATGAGTTTGAATTGTGCAGTGCACTTCACTTCTGATGCATCTTAACTTTTTCATGTCTTAACACTAAATCCTGCTTCAGTGCAACCTTTACAACTAATATCTAGCAATGGTATCTAATGTACGTTCTGCATGTTCTAGCAAGTGGTGGCAGGGGTTGGTAGCGCCGGTGCGGGGAAGAGCAGCAGGTTCTGCCAGTTCACTGGAAAAAGAAGGTGGTGGCTCTCTTACATTTAGGTAGCAAGGGACAAAGGAAAAATGGGAGGAAATGATGTGCAACACGCTTCTTTATAAAGGAAGAAGTATCGGAGGCCTGAGCTTGTTTTCATATTAACTTGTCATTAATTTCTTTATCAGGAAAGCCAGTGGGCAGTCAGAGGTGTGAGGTTTGTGCACTGCCTGGCTGTACGTTACCTCCTTGGGGAAAATCACTCATGCACCAGAAGATGGACTTTAAATTAAACACAAATCTATTAGCTTTGTTTATTGGTTCTTTTAGAAGAAAAGGTGAAATTACTTCAGCAACATGTTGAGTAAGAATGAGTTACTTATTAATAAATATTTCATTTTATTTTAGGAAGCTTAAGTCTTATAATTGCCTGTAAAGGAGTTAGACAGTGTGACAGGGTGTAAGTCTGTTGGATTTGTCTGGGTTATACCTAGTGCTGGATTTGACAGCTTTTGCTTCCCAGATACTCGGCACCAGCTGTCTCATGGAAATAAAATTCACCTCCCAGCTTCTCAGCACCACGCAGTCACTTCTGCTGTTCGGAGTTAGCTAAAGTAGCAGTTTTTATGCTATTTAAAATATACTTTATATACTAAGTTTATGTGCTTGTATGGCTTTGACACTCTGTGTGCAGTATCATATCTGTGCCATTTACAATCAAGTGTATTGTGTGAATGTGCCAGCTTTACTGAGTTCAGATCAGTAGGATTTTGTTGTGTGGGTGTTGTTTGTGCGTTTGTTTTGCTGGGGCTTTTTTCTTTTTTGGAAAAACTTATGAGGATACTGCTAACTATATATGTATAGACTGATGCAGATTCTGGTCCCTTCACTATTGCCATATTTCTCTCTGAAAGTAAGAGTGTATGTTAAGTGGAGGTTTTGCATGACTTACGAGACTGAGAGTGAAAAAGAGGGAGGGGAAGTTAATAATATGAGTATTATGTGGTAACATAGGAACATCATGCTTAGATCCATCTAGCTTGTAAAACCGAAAGTCTCTGTGTAACGTTTCAGTAGTCTCTTCCCCTTTCCATCCTGATTTGCTGTCTTAAATTATAAGGGAAAAATGGTGTGTCATTACTTTCCTCAATACTTTTTTACCTACGTTTTGTTTGAATTAGATGTGGGTTAATGTTTTGACTGTAAACATAATCCATCTGCAAAGTTCCTCAGCTTGATTCCTCAGCTTTACCTTTTTGCATTTCTGGTAAAGCTGTAGTTGGGAATAAAAGCGATTGTTTTAATTGGTGCTGAGTCATTTACATGAGGCTCTACAACTAAATTCTAGCATTTCTATTATTCAAATTATCTGTGCTCTTTTATGCTTGGTAACTCTTAACAGATTAAATAGACTTTATGAATTTATTTTTAAACCGGAAGCAGATGTAAAGTCAGTGAATGTGCGTGCACATGCAAATATTAATACTGTATAAAGTCAGCAGTTCCTATTTTTCAATGTTAGATGCATGCTGAATATCCTGTGTTAAATTTTATTACGTCATTTATAGTATGAAATTGCTAGCATATAACTGAGATGATCTCCTGCCATTAAATGTTCTATGGATTTTTGGCAGGAGTTCGGGGTGATAACCTCAATCGCCTGGCAAAAAAGTCCTGCTGTGATAACTGTACTGTCTGTTTAAATTGTCCTCATAAGATTTTACCCAAGTTTCTCATCTCTATGGAAAACTATAACATTATTGGCCCAGAACGAAGTTCAGTCCCAACGGGGTGTGCATTGTAGTGGTGGGCGAGAGATCTCTTTATCAGATTGCTTTGAAGAATTTCTGATTTAGAGTGCTGTATAAATATAAGCTGTTGGTACCAAAAATAAATCAGCAATTAGAACTGATGGGAGTGAGGCAAAGCCATGTGAAATTCAAAATTTAATTTGGTACATGAATATTTTAAAGCAAATATGAACATGTACTTACTTTAGACTGCATTAGCTCTGGGCAGCAATTTGTTGTGGCAGAGGAAACAAAGGGTTTATAAGGAACTGCCAAGACCATTTTTGCTTAAATTGTCCCTGCACTTTTTGCTGTACATCAGTGAAGAACGTGATATAGATGGTTTTCTGCAAAGCTATCTATTGAAGCTGACCCAATAATTTTCCTGGAATAAGATTAAGGAGAGTTTTATTTTACCTATGTTTAAAGATGTGAGTACCAATTTTATATGAAAATTTCAGTGCTTTCTGCTGGAGATTTCAATGTGACAGGGATGCAGGGGAAGAACTGAGATAGCCCCACAGTAGCTCCAAAGGAGGCTTTGTGGGCTGCCGTTGGCTCAAAGGCTTCTCTGCCCTTCCCTAAATGCATCGACTGCTTCTGTGCCAGCCACGCAGAATGGTACTTATTCATCTAATTTACTGTGGTGTAGTTCACTTACGTTATCTAAAAAGGTATTTAGCATGTGCCAAAACTCCATTGATTGCATCATAGCGTGTTTTGGGGGTGGAGGAGTAATTTTAACCGCAAACTGAACCTACTTTTATTTTGCCATTAGATTCCATTATCTGTTCAAATGGGTTATTTTGTTTTTATTTTAGCAGACAGTTGTGAATGGCAGCTGTTTACTGTGAGAACATCAGGATTTTTCAGGAATCTTTAAAGAAAAATACCGAGCTATTTATTCATACTTGATTTTGTTTGCTGCCGGTAATTGTTGGTTTGATGCACAGTTTTTTGTGGGGACAGGTAGCGAAGCTAAGCTGTTTTTTAAGTTGAGTAGGTTTTTTTGTGGAGTAAGTTTATAGAAATGTAAGTAGGTGCATTTTCTATGTAACTGGCAGGCTGTTCATTATAAGATTTTTAAATTATATAATTCACCTTATCTGTGATGGATTTCATTAATGGCATGGATTTGAGTAGGCAAAATTATGCGTGTCTAACAATTGTCTTTTTATTTTTTTTGTGGATCACTTGATGAAAATTTCTTTTCTTTCCGGCAATGACTCCTAGCCATGTTAAGGAGCAACACTGTAGATACCTATTGCAGATTGGTTAACTCGTGTTCTGCTAGCGTCTTTTGCAGTGCGTCCATAATACTTAGAGATCTGGATTGGTGATCAAGACCAAGATTCAACTTGAAAACATTCCTTTCCTGCCTTTTACACAGATGTTGTTTCTGAATCTGAGTGGAACAGTTAATGTTTCTGTGTCTCAGTTTTTCCGTCCAAACACACATCTTTTCATTCTGCTTCTCATTTGTGCTAAAGCTACAGGAATTCAGTCTCAATGCATGCAATATAAATCATATCCAACTCTGTGTGTGTGTGTACATACCTACCAAGGTGTGAATTGCAGCTGACCATTTTGATGCGCTCAACAAATCTAGAGTTAAGAGATGGGAGACAAATTACAAGTATGGTCAATACTGCACTTCTGTTAAAACATCCAGACCTAGCAATGCATTCTGTGAGCCACAGGTAGTAAAAGCTCACTGAGACGAGCGAGACAGTCATGCTTACCCTGAGAAGAACAGGGAGAAGTTAGCTTTGACTCATTTATTATTGAAGTTCTTCAGTATTTTTGAAAAGGAGCAGTGGATCGTACCAATTCTGCCATCATGTCTGTTGGAATGGTTATACAAGATGTATTAAAATACACGGTGCAGTATAGGAACTCCTGAAACTGTATCTCAGATTCAGGAATTATATAGTTTTATGTATTGCAGACATGTAGTAAGGGGAATTGTGCTCTATTTGAAGTAAGAATTACAAATAAAAATGCCCTGAAATAAAAATGCAGTAGCTAATAGTTGCTTCAGGCCTGAAGACATTTGACTTAACCTACGTAAAGAGCTTTGGTGTCTGAAAAGCTGGAGTCCAGGAGAGCCTGGGGAAATTCATCAGGAGAATGCAAATATGTTTAAAAAGCAGGTAAACTGCTCTGTTTGGGGTTTCAGGCAGGGAAGACTCCTGTATTGCCCAAATTCTGAAATGGATGATTGCCTAGCTTGAGGTGATAGCTTCTCCAGTGGATCTTATTTCTGTTGTGCCACTTATGAAAGATTCTTCTTTCTGTGCCAGTGACATCCTCCTCCCGCGTGTCCCTGGGAAGTTGCCTAGAAGGCCGTAGCAGAACTCTTGATTTGGCAAATAGTTCTTACTCTCAAGCTGATGCAAGCCTGTTGCACCGCTGAGCGATGTCGGGGTTCCTCTTGAGGTCAGTAGGAGCAACCACAGGCAGGCTGGAGTGGAGAGCGGGTATCTGCCACGTGCTGTAGAAAGAGACTTGACACCTGCACCAGATCTGCTGGGATACTGGCCTGACTTGCAGACTGTGTAGTGAGGAAATCAAGGTGTCTTAAGGATTATTCATCTTTGAAGAAGCTGTCACTGCCTCCAATGAAATTGCTGTGTGTGCAGCTGCCTGCGATCTAATTTGTTGTGCAAGGGCTATAAGAGCGATCGTTCACTTATCTGCTGACGTATGCGTATTTGGCAGTCTGCAACATCTCAACTAAGTTGGATTTAAAACATTGTAGGGTTGTTCAGCTTGAAACGATTTGAGGTTACCTCTTTTGACTCACCTGTCCTTGCCCTCCTTCTTCTTTCTTGTTTTTAGTGGAAATTCTTATAAAGCCAAGGATATTACACTTGAAACTACGGCGAATGACCATTTTGAGCATTGGATGTCCTAGCCTACTATTTTAACCACTTTTAATTACAGTCAAGGTAGTGTGGAGATCCTTAAAACATTTCCATCACTTACTGCAAGAAGCCTTCTGTGCAGGACCTCTTTAAGGTTAATATTTTGGAAAAAAGCTGTAGAGTAAATTAAAACTGAAAGAATATCAATACACAAATATGGGATGGTGGAAAAAAAAATCCCAAACACTTAAATCCAACAAAAGAAATGGCAACTTCCCACTATCTGCAATGAACTTTTCTTTTGAAAATATTGTGCTTGTTAGCAGGAGAAATTTGTACTCTCCAACAAGACAGTTTTATCCAAAGGTTCATTCCAAAGAAAAAATGCAAGGGTTCAGACACTGCTGCTTGTTCTTGAAAACAGGCTTGACTTTGTATGGCTGGGTTTAATGAAACTCCCTCAGCAGGGGTCCTTAGCTTAAAAGCTAAGCAAATGTGTTACCTTTGCTGCTGCAATCTTTCATTTGTCATGGAAACCAACAGTTAGTGTAATGCAAGATAAGCAACTATTACTTACATGTTTCATTTTACATGCCGTGTGCATACTGTTTAAAACCATGTGATTTTTCCAAAGGATAACTTTATTATATAGCTGTTGGCATGACATATGCAATTTGTGCTAGTCCCCTGATACAACCAAGCACACCTTTTGACATGTCTTTCTACATGCGGATTAATGATGATGCTTTGTGATGTGGTGAAAGTCAACGTTTTCATTGCTGAAAAGCTCGTGGAAAAAAATGGTTTTGTTCACTGTTTACATTCATACTTAAAGTATGGGAGTTGAAGCAATCGTGGGAACGAATGCAGAACTATTCAGAAGCTGTCATAATTTCCAGTTTCTTTTGCAGTGGAAGGCAAAATAACAATAGCTGCGTAAGTCTTGATCAATGATTTTTTTCATATCAAAATGAATTAAGCTGCTTTTCTGCAGTGCTTCTTGTCAGTGTCTATGTAGCTGACAGTGGTAGTTAAAAAAAGTAATACTGTCACTAGAATATGATTGATATTCTTAAAGGTAAGCATTTAAGGGCTGTTTTAAATACAAAAGCTGTTGTTGCTGCATGCAGATAGAAATTTCTCCTACGGAGAATGATGACTGGTATGACTGTCGGTTCAAGAAGAGAAGGCTACTACACAATGGAAGTGACTTATCAAAAATCCATATACACATAGCAATTAAGAGCTTTGACTTTCCTGACTAGCATGGCAGTAATTTACTGTCAAACAGATTTATTTGTAGTGAAAAGGTGTGCAAAATCATGGCCAGTGATTTTTTTTTTTCCTGATTGAATAAAACCAGAACATATATTATCTGCTAAGTCAAGACCCTCTGAATCTTTGACATCCTTGTTCCTTGAAAATCCCCAGATAAATTAACGCTAAGCAACTGACACACCTGCAGGTAAGGCACCAAGACTACTGCTTATAAATCAAGGACTTTCTGTCCGGAAATTAATGTGCGTATTGAAAATCAAAGGAAATTAAATTTCCAAGCGATAATGGATATTGTTGAAAACCCCGTGTGGAGCTGATGTCATGATCATATTTCCCACTTGCATATTTGCAGCAGCGTGAGTCATTTTTTGAGTAAGCTTGCTGCTAGGTGGTCTAGGAGGCTGTCTTGATCCATACCTGACCCTATGGAATAAAACTGATTCATCATGTAAAAGCTTTTAAAATTTGGCCTTTCTGACTTACAAGTCCATAATCCTATTGAGACCTTCAATATGCCTAATTGCGAGATAGGACAGTATTAGTACTGTAGACAATCAATTATTTAGGACAGTTTAGTACCGCTTATGCTTTTAATGTATTTCCTCATCTGGACCCCTGCAGTCTTAAAAGACTATATTATTTATAAGCAAGGTCTTTGCAATGGGTTTTTAATATGTTTTCATTAATGCATTTTCTTGGAGTTTTGGGCTGGATTTTAGTGTTCTTTCCTTCCCCTCAGTCTAAAACAAAGAGCAAAAATTTTGAGAAGTAAAATCTATTTTTCTTTGAAGACATTCAGTTAAAAGGTGCAAACTAAGAATACTTTGACACCATGTCCATTCTCTTTCCAACCTGCTTGTGGCTTTTCACATTTGAGTATTTCAGTACATGATGCTTGTGTAAACAACGTAGTTGGTTTGGCAGATGATCTTCAAGTTTTTTAGTGGACTTAGTCATTGATAGACTAAAAAAAAAATAGAATTATATGCTATAATATTATGGAATAACATCGTATTTCTCCTCACTGTTGAACTTTTTTGATGTGTTGTTATAACCATAGTAAGAATAGGCAACCTAGTGGAATTGATAAAACGGAGAGGGTATTCAAATGGAAGTTGTGCACTGACCACGTCTGCTGTTCAGCCTGGCAATGTTTTTTCTGGTTGCCTTGCTGATAGCAGCTGCTCCGTTTTCTGTGGGTGTTCTCACTTTGCAAGTTCTTGTTGCTTATATATAAGGTTTGGAAACTGTGCTTCTTTGTTGTTGTTGTTGTTAAAGGTTTGCCAAACGAAATTCTAAACTGTTGTATTAGGTGATTATGTAGTCTCCTTTAAAGTATTTTCATATTCAAGGGTGCAATTTAAACTGATTTGGAGACGATGCTGAGCACCAGGATTTATGTGGGAATGTTACAAGTGACAAGCCTTCCCTAATGAATTGCTCCAAAAGAAAAAGAACCACCTGTCTGACATTATTCCAGACTTAATTACCCTGTATCACTTCTGACAACTGCAGAAAAATCAGACTGATGTTTCTGACCTCTAATCTGAAGAGATCTTTCCGTCTTGATGTTGTTTTAATCAAATAGCACAAGGTCTCAGTATTACCAAGTCACAGCTGCCAGTCAAGAGGATTGCATTCTGCGTGACAGCTCCAGATTCTCTTCATCTCTGTTGTGTTGCTTTCGTTGACATTAAACAGTGTGACAATTTCAGTCTTTATTTTTATAATATCTCTTTAAAGAGAAGATTCATATAACTTTTCACTAAGCATACATACAAAGTATCACAGGTTTGGGATTTTTTTTCTTGTAGGCTTGTAAAATAAATGCAAAACAATCCCTTTTCCTCTCAAACCTTCTTCATAGATGAGAGTGATAAGGAAATACAGAATTACCTAGAATACAGGCCTAACTGCTTGAAACTTTGCTTAATTTCTGAACAAAATTATTTCTGATCGCAATTTTAAGCTTTTTTTTGTCCTGGAACCATGTGCTGCTTTTTGAACTTCTTTTTTTTTACATACTTGAAAAACATCTCTCACCCTGGAATATTTCATATAAAAGTATAAATGGTTCTGTGATGAATTGAGTAATTAATTGAGTCTATATTTGAAATGAGTGGCAAAGACTGTATGTGTCTCTATGGCAACTTTCTCTTCTGTAACATTCCTCCTTAATGTGAAAATTCAAGAAAGTCTATACTTAACTAACTGAGGTTAAATTAGGAAGATACCCCAAATGTAAAGTCTGTTATATATTGTGAGCCATCCGGTATTTCTTGCAAAAACGAACACAGAATTGTCTTGAACTTCTGATGCCAGCAACCAGGAAAAGCTACATTTGGTGATACTTCTGCAAGTGTTAATATTTTCCATTGCTGCAGTGCGTTTTGATACAGCTTTTAAGTGCACAGTGACGTAGTGGTGCTCATTCCCTCTAATAATATTTCACAAACATTGGTCAGTCTGTTCTTCGCTCTGCCTACAAGGTGATGTGGCAGTAATATCTCNTGTGCGTTTTGATACAGCTTTTAAGTGCGCAGTGACGTAGTGGTGCTCATTTCCTCTAATAATATTTCACAAACATTGGTCAGTCTGTTCTTCGCTCTGCCTACAAGGTGATGTGGCAGTAATATCTCTGACAAATAAAAAGGCACTCTACAGAGCTATCAAAGTTAGATGTTTATGTTAAATTTGGGATTCATCTTAAAGGCAGCCGTAATCAGTTTTTCAGAGCAATTAGTGCTGTGGCTTCGAATGTTTTTAGGGCATAATTTTGTCGCAGATGTGGTGTGGGTGTGTGTCTTTGTTGTCATCAGCTGTGCTTGTAATCTTTGCCACTGGGGTTAAATTCATAAGACTTTAACATTCATAAGACTTTCACATTTTCTCAATAGACTAACCACTGGAATGGGCCAAAAATATCTTTGAGGGTGATTTTTTGCAGACATTTGACAATGCAGGAACAGTGCCATTTGAGGCATCAGGAGATCAGGGATCTGGGCCTGACCTTGCTTCTATGATTTTGCTGCGCTCTTCCACTCACAAGTCCCTCCTGATGGTCTGCCTCCACTGCTCACCAGTCTGGGTTCTACTCTCCCAAGTTCTTGCTCTAGGAGATCTAGTTTCTCCTCCATGGATTTTCATCCAATATAAATTCAATTAGTTTTCATGAAAACTTGTGTGATTTTGTGGTTTGGGTATTTTCAGGGGCTTTTTGTTTGTTTGTTTGTTTTTGAGGGAGGGTGGCCTAGCCTGTGTGGCAAGCCATGTGTTCTTCGATTCTTCACTTGTTCTTGTGTTATTACTTTTATTTTTAGCTCACCTTCCAGGATCATTATCACCTTTTGTTTGACATTGTTGTGTGTTTGAAGGAAGTACTGAAAGAGAGAGGTAGCAGAAGGACGAGGCTGCACTTTCTGTGTTCACTAAAATAGGAGCCAGTAAAAGTTATGGAAAAGTGAAAAGCTTTTTTCTGATCACTCCCCGGTGCACTGCCACATACTTGGTACTAAAATACAGTTGCCAGGTTCTTCTGTTGACTGCAACTTCTCCCAGTTTAGGTATTTTCTTCCTCTCTCTCTCCTCTCACAAGGACAAGAAAGGATGTGCCCCAACCAGGCACGCTGAATTTCCCTGCAACTCCAAGGACATATTGATGCTTCTCAAGAAAAGAGCTATAAGATTAGTATTTTTTGACAGGAGAAAATATTTTCCCTAGTCTAACTCTCAAAAATGGCTAAACTATTCTTAACTATAATTTTTAAAAATAGAATTAAAATCACAAGTATAGAAATTTCAGTCTGATTAGGCTGTGTTTGATAAAAGGGGTAGAACGGAAACCTCATGACGGTGTCAATGACTTCTAAATAGGTCTTATATAATCGACCCTGCTCATATTAGTCATACTTCTGGGGCATTTATAGCTTTACAAAGGAGAATCTTAATCTCCTTCATAATGATTAGTAAATCAAGAGTAACACCGTTGGCTCTGAGCTGGACGCAGCAGCTGAAACACCAAATTTAAATGGCTTAACGTGTACTCTGGATTGTGGCAGAAAGAATTCAAATGTTACGATTTTGGTTTTTTTTTAACTGCCAAAAAAGCCTCATCTCATATAACAACACTATTCCATTACAATTACTCATAGTTCCGTAGCAATTGGAAGGTAAATTTTTGTAAGCCATCCTGTATGCTCCTTCTGGATGCAAATTATCGTTTAATCAACACTTTTTGTCTTTCNATAAATCAAGAGTAACACCGTTGGCTCTGAGTTGGACGCAGCAGCTGAAACACAAAATTTAAATTAACGTGTACTCTGGATTGTGGCAGAAAGAATTCAAATGTTATGATTTTGGTTTTTTTTAACTGCCAAAAAAGCCTCATCTCATATAACAACACTATTCCATTACAATTACTCATAGTTCCATAGCAATTGGAAGGTAAATTTTTGTAAGCCATCCTGTATGCTCCTTCTGGATGCAAATTATCNAAATGTTACGATTTTGGTTTTTTTTTAACTGCCAAAAAAGCCTCATCTCATATAACAACACTATTCCATTACAATTACTCATAGTTCCGTAGCAATTGGAAGGTAAATTTTTGTAAGCCATCCTGTATGCTCCTTCTGGATGCAAATTATCATTTAATCAACACTTTTTGTCTTTCACATGAATCTTTATCATCTCTGTGATCATTTCAAGCATGAAAAGTGCACTGTCACAGAGCATCTCAAAGAGAGCGGTTGCAAAAGTGAAATTAGGGTTGGAGCATTCTGTTGTATCTTACGCAGTGGGATAGGTAGCTAATATTTACTAGAATCTTCTATAGTCAATCTTGTTGATAGATGTCACAACGTTAGCTGTAAGCAGCTGTTCCATCAGAAATATTGGAAGCACTTTCAATCTTACATTTGTACTTCATGCACTATTTCACAGGAATATTTGTATGTGGTTCGTATGGGGGGACCTCCCTTCTTATGTATACAATTCATACAACTGACTGGTGTTAGTAATGCATCATGTTAGCATGCGGGTGACATTATCATAGGCTCTCCGATATATGATTTGCTGTGCATCTTCNTCTTTCTACTTCATGCGCTATTTCACAGGAATATTTGTCTGTGGTTCATATGGGGGGGACCTCCCTTCTTATGTATACAATTCATACAACTGACTGGTGTTAGTAATGCATCATGTTAGCATGCGGGTGACATTATCATAGGCTCTCCGATATATGATTTGCTGTGCATCTTCATGTTCTTCGGTTTGTGTTTTCAAGAAATCAACTTTGTTCAATCTGTTAATATAGCTAGTGTTACTTTATAGTGAGAGAACTTACTGGAAATACAAGCCCATTAAATCAATAGCCTGAAAAAACTACTCTGTTTAGGTTAGTTTTATCTTTATTTTTTTCTGAATGTGTTTATTAGCATGCAGCGAATGACAATTTTGAGTGAGTCTTTAGGATGGACATATTCTGGATAATCAGAGGGAAGAGATTCTAGAGATGCTACTTCTGTTTTCTTGTAAAAACTATGCAAATTTGGATGTCAATCTTTTCCTCAGATGGCAATGCAATCATTTATGTTTGCCTGATTTCTGTGGCCAGTGTTGGAGAAGGCTTCTGGTGGGTTAGCTGGCTTGGTGAAGTGGCTGCTCAGCTATTACTTATTTTTCAGAAAATATTAAAGCAACTGTTCTTCAAATTAGGTGGTAACAAGGTTCTCCTCCCAACAGCAGGTGTTGAACTATAATTGGCCATTAGAATGTCATGTTTTGCTTGGAGACTTTGAGAGGATAACAAAGCTATTTTCTATCAGTACAAGTTGGCTTTTATGACAAGAAAGGGAGAACTCTAAATCAGGTCAGGGTGGTCACAGAGGTAGTGGCTTATTTTCCTCTGTGAAACCAATTAGTTTCCTTAACTTCAGAGGTCGTATTTCAGAGTAAAATATTCGATAGTGTAAAGGCACTGGAAACTTGATTAACATATAAATAAGTTAATTTTGCCCCCCCCCCCCCAGCACTCTGGAGCTTTATTCTGTGTTTCAGTAATTTGAAAAACAAATAAACCAACCAACTTGTTTTTCCATTATGAGTGATTTGGTCAGAAAGTGTAGTTTTGGGCTACATGTAATGTAATGAGTGACCATGCAATTCTAGTCCTTTATTAGTTTCCAAATACCACTTAGGACATGATTCCTGTAGCCTCAGATATAAGGACAGTGTCATAAATCTATGGAATGAAAATACTGAATAAGCTGCTCTCCATGAGGTACAGAGATGATACTGAACTATAAATACTGATGGTTTTGTTTGTACAATTCAGAGCCAGGGTAGTAGTGACTTGCATGAAAACTGTATTCTTCTTCATCACAGTGATCAGGTTTTTAGTTTACATCTCTGAGCACTACTTTCAAAGTATTGTAGTCTGTGTCTAAAGACACACAAGAATCCATAGCGGGCAGCTATCCCAAAGTGAGTTCTATGTGTGGTTTGCTTTTAAAAAACGTGGATTTTACTGTTTTGTTACTACAGGTTCACACGAGAGGCAGGAGGAAATGGGCCACTCTGGCAAGTTGTACCAGTGGTCCTGGCTGAGCCTTTAGATGACTGGGTCAAGGTCCACATGTGCCACAGCTCCCTTCAGCAGAGGGGTTTCTCACGTTCTTCTGAAATTCAGTAGCTACACTAACAATGGGATGAGAACTTACTTTCTCCCTGTTCGTATCATAGAATCCAGAGTAACAATGGCAAACTGAACATCTGGGATAAATAACAACTAAGTCTGGTAATAAGGCTGAGGGGTTCTTTCGTGGATCCAGGATTCAGTTTTGAGAGGAGGAGGAGGGAAGCGGAACTGAAACCAGATTGAATAACAGAAAGTGCCACGGACGTGCACAGAGATTTAAGAGCCAGTTGCAGATCCCTGCTGTGCTTTAGGAATATAAGCTTTCCCAGTCCCTAGCGACTAGGATCTTCTGCCTGGGTCTTCCTCAGTGTTTCACATGGGGACTGTTACCCTGGCATAGTCCACAGGGACACAAGTCCTTCATTGACATGACAGAGGTGTGTGGGAGTTAGGCTACATAACCAACATGGAATGGCAGAAGTAGTTCATGGATGTTGTGTCTTGAAGGCAGAGTGAAAAGACAGTAATTGCCTATCTTCCTAAACGAAGCGGAGGGAAAGTCTAGGGGGTTTCCACTCACTGAAACATGCTATGGCATGGGTCCTGTTATGTGGCAGAGCATAACAAGAAGTGGTTACTGTTCATCTAACTGTTCTTGAACTTCTCTGGTGTGACAATAATGCAGAATGAACCCCTAGAAAATGAGGGTGCAGAAATATTACACTGTAAATTACCTTTTTTTTCTTTAATGCTCCAATAATCCTTTGATGATACTACTCAGATAATTCAGTAAATAAAACTACTTTCATACATCCTGCTGTGGGATTGTACCAGCAATCATTTGCTTGTAGAATATGCATATCTAATTAAATGTATTCAGTGGATGAACAAAAAATCGCTGGTCTCATTAATATATTTTAAATTTTCCAGATTTGGTATGCACTTCTGTTGTTCAGTGCTTTGTGCCTTCATGCACCTGCATATTTAGATTGCTTTCAGTCAGCCAAACCATGCCTAGAAGGAAATTAATGGATGTTTTTTCACAGTAAAATTTAAGTATGATTTTTATGATTTCAGTTCAAATTTTCCTTCTTAATGGTAAAAATACATTTTCAAGTCTGAGATAGCTTGTTGAAATTGTGGGTACTATAAGAGAAGGAAAGAATGGATGCTGTGCATGAAAATAAAATCTAGATGAAGCAAAATAAAATGACTGTACAAAAACTGATATACAATTAAGAATATTAATGTGTTTAATAAAAAATTCAACATACTTTTTTCTTTTTTGTATGTGATGAAGAGATCATTTGTTGATATTTCTGACTTTTGTTGATATATGACTTCTATTGAAGCTTGCTTCAACTACAGATTTGATTATATGTGGTTAATACAATATGAACATATATATCTTGAGGTTCCTGGAAATTACTATTTAGAATAATAATTAATATAATGAACATAATGCCATGGAAAAGCCAACATTTTTTTCTTTCATATGTTGCTTTTACACTATACCAAAGAATCTTTACAGATGTTAGGAATGTGTCCAAAACTTCATAGAAAACTTGTTTTGAAGGAGATGGATTCAAGAGGCATTTCAGTGCAGTCATATTTGTAGAGGAGCCCTTACATGGAAAACTTGTATCTGATCTCTGAATTTTTTTTTTTAACAGGAGTGTTATCCTTGAAATCTGACACATACAGCTTTTTATTACCATTAATTATTTATTTATGAATTAGTAGTAAGTGATCTCATATGAACAAATTCTTCTATTATGATGTCCTATCTGATGTTTAACTAATTCTCTCTGCAAAGTTGAATCTTATGGGCCTTCTTCCCAGCTAAATTTATTGGAGGTTCCTCCCCTTTCCCGTAGAGGTACAGCAGCTTGCGTTTATTCCAATTGATTGTTTCATTTTATTTTATTTTAATGGTGTAGAAATATCTTCGGGAAAGCTGCAAATATGTTGTTGATATTTAACCATCACAGCTTTTTTTTTCCCCCTATGGTATAAGCCAATGAGAAGCTGCAGATCAACTTTTTTCATAGAAAATTTCTAAATTCAACTAATTACACTGAATATCAGCTCTAATTAGGCCTGGAAAAGGAAGCGCTTTGGGAATGGGGTAAAAAGAAACCATAATTATTTAGCATACTCTGATACAGCCCTGCAAAAGGAAGCTAAGAAGTAGAAGGATGCTGCTATGGTAATATACATGCTAAACATGCATAATTTTAGCAAGTATGGTCATGAATTGCTGGAAGCAATAGGTTACAGACAACGAAGGCAATCTGATTTTCAATGTCTGTCTTTCACTCCTTTTTAATATTTTAGATTACTTGACCTGTGAGATATAAGCATTCTAAATTTTAGTGCAGTGAGCAATAGAGGACTGAAATCTGCCTGCCTAGTTGCTTTTCAGTTTTAGAGGTTCACTTTGTGCTTCTGTGTAGGAGGATGGAACAAGTTGGCCAAGGATAGGCTGTGGAATTGCGAATTACAGATTTTTGAAATGTTGGTAAATTGTGTGTGGAAGTCTACTTCCCCCTAAACTTGATAGTCCCACATGCAACCCAAGGGTTTTGAAAGGTCGCGTTTCCTCATTGGAAAATACTTTAAGAAAGAGTTGATGGGAACATAGGAAAATATTCTTGCAGAAATATGGACCTGATACATGGGCTTCTGTTTTCCCCCAGCCAAAGACGTGTTTTAATAGAGGGTAGTTCCTTAAAAAATTGACGTTTGCATTGAGCAGATAGCTGATTCAGGGAGGAGGGGGCTTGGAGTGACGTGCGTGTGTAGCTTGTTCAGGTAAGCAAATCTGTAGGCATTTGGGTCCTAGTTAAGCTCCAGGTTTCTGTTTGACTTCCTCTAGTTCCCTTGTGTACAGGAATGCCATGGATTTGAAGTGAACAGAAAATGATCACGGGCTTTTGTAATGATCATCAGATCTGAGGATCTTAGTGTATTTGTGTACAAGAAGTAACATCAAGATGAGGTCATGATAAATCTGGGCCTTTTTTGCTATTGAGTCATTTTTTTCTGTGTCTGAATTCCTTCAGGCACCCAGACATTGAGACTGGGTGAGAGCTCTCAGAATTCTGTAATCTTTAGATATTTGCTAAGGATCCCCTAAAGCCCATTCAAAAATGTTTTTAGTTCAAATTCAAAAGCTGATAGGAAACTACATGTCTTCTAGACAAAATACAAAGTTTTCTCATGTGAATGCCTATTCAGTTCTCTGAAGTATAATTGTTAAGTGGGAAGAAACTTTTTAGAATTTTAAATCTTGCGAATCCAAGATATATCAGTGACACAAATGTTTTTACATTTACTTATATTTATATTTAATTCTGAAATATTTTAAGGGTTTAATTCAATTTTAACTGCAAAATTCTATTCTAAAAGTTGTCTAACCCCTTTAATTCTATTAACGTGGTTCATAAACATCTGTTGCAAATATGTGATGACAGTTTAATTCTTACCTTTTTATGCTAATAATAATCTCAGTAAGGACAAGAGACTGAATAGGCACAGAAATTTACCCAGCTTCAGTCCCTCGAAGCTGAAAGGCATCACTCTGAGAGATGTAATAGATGCTGATGGAAAAGATAAATCTGCTTTAATATATAAGGAGTTTCCAGAAATGCCAAACCCAAGATTTTATTCTAAGCATTTTCCTTTGACAGTTTGTTTTAGATATAAACTTAGATTACTTCTGAAAAATGACTGGTTTCTTTTTGTATGTGTAATTTGGTAGAATAGTTGCAATTGCTACCCATGTGAAAACTTCAATGAAATAACATCCTCTAGTCAAAAAAACCCCTACTTATAATTACATATCTTGTGTATTAGGTAGTCAGTTTTAAATAACACTGAAAGCCTGCAGTCCTAACAGCACAGATGGCTGAGTAACTTCATAATTCTCAATTTTTTTTTTTACTAAAGATGTCATATGTTTATTGATGATACAGTACCTAAGTGATACTGGTGCATCATATCTACGTATTTGTTGTTGTAAATCAGTGCAGCAAATTGATCACCATAATAGTTCTTAATTTCTGAAGGTATCGTATGACAGGTTTTGTCATAAGGAGCCAAATTCTGTTGTCTTTTCATATTGGCATGAACTGAAATTATTCACTTAGTTTCACTAAGATGGTTTCAGATGTATTGCAAACAAAATAAGGCCACAATAAATTCTGTATCCACTTCAAAAATGCAGTTTATAAGACAAATTAATGGAAATACTTTATGTTTAGGAAAAACAGCTATTTAGTAAGTGATTAGTTAAAAGGTTACTATTTTTGGCACTGTTAAATTGTATACATCTGCTTAAAATGCTGTACTTAGCTTTTGGAGGTCTTTGTTTATGAATAGACTACAAAATTTTTCAACACATTCATCATCCACAATTACTCAAATTTCAGTGAATAATTATTAACATATTGAGGACTTGCAAATATTTGTAGTTCTCAATTCATATTTTGAAATTACCAGTACTAGTTCCTCATCTCAAAATCAATTTTGAATTAGCCAGCATAATATATATTCCCAGATATGTTTTCAGAGCTGCATTTTAAGCTGTAGAATTTGGTTGGAGTTTTATACACACAGAAATTACAAAACAGAGTTTTTCAGCTTATTCAATCAGGAATATTTGCAACGGCAAAGCTTAAGTGTCTAAATACTAGTAGTACAAATATTTCATCACATTGAAATTTTGAATTGGAGTGAATATTTACAGTACTTCTTTCAGTATGACTGATACCTTAGCAATTAGGATTCGTCTCTTGATTGATATGCTATCTGTTGGCTGCTCAGAGCAATACTGAACTGCTTGCAGATCTTGAGCAGTTTTCTATTTGTCAGTTCACTAAGACCCAATTGCGTTTAAGTCCCTGGCTTTTATTTTTCACTGATGATGCCAATGAAACAAACTGCTGTGACCCAAAGACAAAGTTACTCCTGGCTTCTTAGGGAATGGTGTCTTCCCTTCCAGCCACCTCAAGGAAAAAGCCTTAGAGAGCAAAGCAAAGACAAGTCACTGCTCTCATCCCCCTGCTTCCCTTGCTTTCTTCTTGGCTGTACTGCAGGAAAATCCTTCTGTAAAGAGTGTATTGTCTCACTAGCACCCTTAATGCATGCTGTAATAAACTCAGCTAATTTAGGTTGAATCAGTCTAGCACACAGAGCTTAGAGAAGGTTTAGTTGGTCATCTGGGTATGGCAAATTGGACCAGATCAAGAGCTCTGCTTTGCCAGGCTTTTGTCAGTAGTAATACGTATTTTGTTGCTTAGTTAATTCGTGTGCACAAATGTGCACATATGCTTAACATACAGAAATTATCTTTGTTCTGTTAGGCAGCAACTCTTGTATCTTAGCAGTTTCTTTACCCTTTTTGCAAAGAAGCAAGAGCAGTCATACCTCATTATGAAAGCTCGTTCTGTCTTACGTTGTTATTAGTAGAGGGACTAGTACAGTGATGTTACTAGTATAGTTGTGTTTGTTTTAATGTGATCGATGATTCTTGTCTTTGGTAACTATTAGCATATGAAGTATATTGGAATTACGTATATAGTTTCTCTGCTGGTTAGGAAGTGAAGTATTACAGAAAATGAAGCACATAAAATTAATGAAAAAAGACCTTATGATGTCAAGAAGTGTCACTACATTTTAATTTTCTTTTGAAGTTTTATAAGGAGCTTAGAGTACTTAGTTAACTCTTCATTCTAACTATATTAAGCAACTGATAGAATAGACTGGGCAATTTCATTGTATTAATTAAATGTAACAATGGTACATTTATTCAAGCGAGAGATAACATTTGAATCAATAGATGGTTTTCTTGCTATAAAAGAACAGATTGTGTTTCCAGCAATTCTTCTCCTTAATAGCAGTTCTATAGATGGATTCACCTTTTGACAAGGCGTGTTTCTATGCATTTAGTTAAAGGACTAGCATAGCCATACACAGTCTTTTTTTCAACTCTATAATAACTGTTCATGTAAATTAAGAATAAAATGTCTTGTCCTTGTCTAGTTTTTAAGTAATAAAACCCAAACCAAAACAACAACAAACCAAATAAAAACCTAACACAAGTTTTGTGTATCTCTCCCATCAATGCAAAAGCATTTTTCACTTTTTCAAACGTGAAGTGGCTGCGATGGCTACATCAGAGACCTCTGGGACCCATGCTTACTGCTTCAGCAGGTGGTTCACCAGTAGCAGTAAGAAGAGATGACCTTCCTAACCTGGGAGGAAGGGCAGCATACTCAATCTAGAGTTTAGATATTCCCTGAGGGCTTCAGGATAGTTAGCTCAGCTTGAGCATAAATGTATTGCAAAGAGTGTTTCACTACACCAAAAAAGAGGAGGTGAAAAAGGGGGAAAATAGACAAATTCACATTGCCATACACCAAGTAATTTTTGGCCGTTGATTGAAACTCTGATCAACTCATTGAAAATTTTGCTTACCAAAAAACCCAACCCAGAAGTAAAGAACAAAGCCAAGATTCTTGCATGTACTTCTTTGGGGCTTATTCTCTTGGTTTGGCATGTTTCTGTTCACATTCTCTGAATTTAATTATTTGCTTGTAAATGTCAGTGGCATAAGTCGTGCAATTCTGGAGCACTCTGGATTCTGTTGGCGTCTTTTTCCGGATATAGATTTTGGGAGAAGTGCATCAGAGATACCATCACATCAGTCCACCTTGTAAAGAGTGAAAGTGGGTGGACTTGTACTTGGAATCACAGCTAACTTAGAAATACCCAGAACATCTGGAATACCTTTTGGGTGGTGAGACTTTTTGTAACACTGTGCATGGTAGTTTAGATTTGCAGACCCTGACGTGGCAGAGCCAGCAGTGCTCACGTGCCCTCTCACTTACAGGAACAGCAGCTTTTCAGAAGAGTGTGAAATATAAAGAAAGCTACACTGTTTTGAAATGTTAAAGGTGGTGGAGGGTCAATTCTTAAAAAGTGTTAACACAATGTATGCATAAAATGTTCATGAATTGTTGTAAACTGTACTGGTCAGGTATTTTCAAAGAATTTCTGCTGAGATACATTTGCAAGGTCACCCCAAAGTCCTGTTTGGTGGGGCTCGTTACCTGAAATATTTGTTGATAGTTGGCTATTTCATTATGGGTCTCCTATACCTTGTGTATACATCTTGCAGAAAAACATAGAGGCACTAATTAATTTCGGTGGTTGAGCATAGTAGTTTGCCAAAAAATAATAGGAAAGGTATGAGATAAACGATCTGTGGTCTTTGTTACATATAACAGCTCTCAGAAATGTAGTTCATGCATTTTAACCATCAAGCCTAATTGAGGTTGGTAAAGTGAAAATGGGAGCTGGTAATACCATTGAGAAAAGGCAGCTGCAATCAAATACACAGTATAAAAGTTGAAAAGAGCTGCTTACACATAGGTTGAAGTTTATGTTCCCAGATTAAATCATGGATTAAGGAACAAGAAACACATTTAATGCTCACTTTAGCGTCATTGGAATTGAAAATGACCTTCATAAATACTTAGAAGTGAGGAGAACACTTCTTGCTTGAAGTGTTTAATAAAAGCAATCAAACGTCATTGGATGTATGTGCCATCTTTCAGAAATATGTGGAAACCTGCGTTAGCATATCAGTAATAGAGAGACGTGGCTGCTTGAACACTTGCACAGATAAAGATCATATGCATGATTATTTTGCTTCTATCACAACTAATCAGTCACAGAGTGCTCTGATTCATCTGAAGGTCAGAACTCACTGCAAAAACCTTGCTAATTTAAACGTGTATCTCTGTGCGTATGTGTGTGTTTGAATTGGTTCTTTGGGTATTCACGTAAAATACATTTGATAGAAATACTGCAAAATCTGAATATGGATGCGTTTGAAAGTTGCCACATGATTTTTTTTTAATTGTTTGTAATTTTCTTCTGAATCACTTCATTGATGTCTTTGTTTTTATCGTCTTCTGAATGCGCGTAGAAAGTCTGTATTAATTAACAATCAGTTTGTCTAGCTGAATTCCAATTTTGTAGAATTAAAATCAATTCACCTTCGGCTTTCCTTCTTTGTATCATTGTATGGTGTAAGCAAGTATACAAAATGTTAATACCTGGAATGTTTTTAGCACTAATAATTCATTCTTTAAAGCAGCGTCTAACTCAGTACTAATTCATTCTGTAAAGTAATATCTAATCTGAACTCTTTAAACTTGTAAAACGCTTACATCTCTGACAAGGATTGTAATAAAAATCAAAGCTAACTTTTAAGTGTTTTTCTCTGCTACTCTCACTGTAATCCTAGTAACTGTATCTTACTTAGGAAAGTATAGAAACATTTTCAAAGATGTAAAGTTCTATGGAAAACATGAATTTTAAAAAAAAAGTAATAGTTTGAGAAAGCTGTTAAGATTTACAAACTGATAGCAGGCTATAATTCCATAACTTGCTTATTTCTTAGCATTAATTATATTTGCTGCAGTTATTTCAATCTATGTTGCTTAGTTTGCCAAGACTGTAATTCTCACTAATGATGACAATCCAGCAACATGCATAGTTTCAAGCAATGGCACTGCTTTTTCTCCTCCTTCCAACCAGGAGGGTGACTTGTAATATCTGTGAAATAGTAAAGCACTTCTTTGCTTTTTTCTCTTTTTTACAGTATTCCATGCAGGGTTTTTTTATTTTTTATTTTTTGAAGTTGAAATATATAGCAGGTTCTTGTGTGCGTGTGTGTTCTGGCAGAGCCCTAAACTATGGGAGTGCTGTGGGTAATGTCTTGACAGTGCAGTACATTGAAAAGTAGGTGTACATCTATTCCATTTTAAAATAAAAAAGCAGCCAGTCCTTAAATGCTTGTCTTAAATCAAGTGTATTTAAACAATTAATCTTCCTTTTAGCTGTTCATTTAAGTTAACTGTTTCTGTTTCCGAGACTATAAATGTTTTCAACTTTTAAAATACTTAAGTTCTGATGATAAACTGTCATACAGGTTGGTTGAATGTTACGTCATTAAAGTAATTCTCAGATTTTGTGTGAGGTTTATGTGCTACAGGCAAATGAAAAGTGAAAACACTGTGAAACAGTGAAAAAACATTACAAAAATATAGCAAAGAGAATTAATCTAATAAGAACAGCTGGCATGTATTTTTCTGACCAATTATTCCTTATTGATAATGAATCTGGAAACCTCAAATATCCATGCAATTGTGTGTAAAGATTTTTTTAAAAACTGTGAATGAAAACAAGTGTTTCATACCTTACAGTTTTATTTTACAGTGTTAATGCACTTCTGTGGAGACAAAATTGAAACATTAAGTCGTATTTCCATTTACTTTATTTTTTTTTAATAGCCTACTTTTTTCTTGAAAATTATTTAAGTAATATTAAAGTTTAGTTATGCTTTTTAAATTTTGTCTCCATATCGCCTCTGTATCCTCCTTCTTCCCCTGCCTCAATGAATAGTTCTTTAAATATATTTGCTTTTAGCATTAGCATTTTTCTCATGACCACATCTAGCTTCATGAGGAAGTGGCAAATGTCAATTAATTTTTTCTGTGTTTAAGACAGTAGTCAGGCTCACTTTGTTTAGTCCAATAGTTCAGTCTGTATTCTGGGTAGTTCTTGCAATGTATAAAACCTACCAGGAGGCAAATATCTGCATTTTATTCTATTACACAATATTTACATGCCCAATTATATGAACAAACAGAATTTAGAAGCTATCTTAACCTTTCTTCATATGAGTATTACATTTGAGCACGATTTGAACAGATGTAATTAAAAAAATGTTTTTATGCACAGTGGTCTCCTTAGGTGTTAGACGATTTAATATGGAGAACTGTGTATTTCCAAAGTTCTTTCTCCATTCAAAACTGAACTGTGAATGGAGGAAAAAATTCCGAGATTTGAAATGCACTCCATTTCCTTTCTACTGGGAGAGTAAAATAGAAATGAAGAAGAGAATGTTAAGAGTTCCATTTGCATTGATTGAAATGTGACTGTCACATCAATTTGACCTTTGTAAGTTGTTTTGTATTCATTAGAAATCTTTACCATGTTACTTTTATTACTCTAGCTGCCCGCTGCGTGATTTTCTACTTGTTCTATTATAAGACTGGCAATATTTGTAATTTCCAAAACTAGTATTTGGTTACAAACTCTCTGGACTCTGTGTGATTTTAGGTGAAGCCTGAATGTCACAGAAGCATTGTTTCTGATGGCTAATTAGGTATCCAAGTGATTTAACCTCTGTGTGTCATTGTCATCAAGCTGATGATCCTGATGAAGAATGACTGACAATTAGTGATGTAGAAATACCAAAATAACATTAGACATTATTTATGTGGCTGCTAAATTAGTTGTTAGGCATTAGAGTATTAGCCAGCTCATTCCTCACTTCTCAAAATTCTCAGAAATAGACTTTCTTTTTTGTTCTTCTGTTGGCTAAATAATACCTCTTCTGTGAGTCAAGTAAAAGGAGAAAAATGCATAAGTCATTCTAATTTTCTTAATCCTGATCTGTACTGAATTAGCCTAAAGGTCTATCTAACAATAATGTGAAACAGAAATCCTTTACATGGTAGATAATACCTCTTAGCTTCTGGATATCAGTCATTAGTCGGTACTGAAGCTAAGCGCTGCCTCAGGATACTTGTGCTCAGATCCATCTGAATACCTTGCCACCATTGATTTTTATAAATCCTTTTTAATCCTTTTACACATTTGGCCCAAGGATCTTGTATGCTCAAGAGTTCCACAATGCAAGTGTGAGCCATATGGAGAATGGGTAACCAGATTCAAATTTTGGTGTGTGAAAACATAAAAGAAATTTAAGAATGTGCAAAGGAAGTGTATTATTAATAAAGTAAAGGAGAAATTTGAAGAAAGTAGGAATTACGCTTGATTTGGGCAGGGGAAGAGGAAATATGTTCTCTAATGGTAGAGACATTGAACTATTTTGTCTAGTCTTGTCTGAACTTCCGGATAAACAATGGGTAAAGTACTTTCTTTGATCTGTCCTAAACCAACACGCTGTTATTTTGGTGCGTTTCCTCTGGTTCATATACAGCAAGTTTTTAATAGAAATTCTACCTCTTCCTGCTTTTCACATTTCCGTCTTACCTTCCCTGAGCCATCTCTCCAAACTGACTCAACCCAGCTCTGTGAGTATCTGCTTATAAAGCAGCAGCTCCATCCCCTTAATTGTCTCTGCTTGCCCTTCTCTAAGTCTGCTGCATCCTCCTGGAGATGTGGAGATCCGAACTGCATGCAGTCCTTCAGGTATGGGCACACCAGGTTTTTATGGGAACAAAATGACTTCTGTTTTGTTCACAGCACATGGGGGGATGCCCCATATTGGGTGACTTTTTTTAATGTGCTTCGCACATTGAGATGGTAGTTTTAAAGAACTGTTAATGATGACTCCAGGAGCTCTGTTCTGGGCTCAGCCTCATGTTGGCATTGTTTAGAACACTTTTCCCTGGATGCATCACTTCATCTTCAATGTCAACGGCAATCTCTTTGCTGGCTTACTCGGTTTTCTGAGGGCTTCTCAGACTTCTTCACTGCTGTATGATGTTCCAGGCATTTCATTGCCTGAAAGGGTCTTCTGCTTCCTCCCTCACTAGGGTGCTTGGAGGTCCTAGCTGTTGCCTGGTCTTCATCCTGAAAAGCCTATTAAGACTTACCATTTTCCAGATATTCTTTAAGCTGCTTTCTATCTGTAACAAAACTATTCCTCTAGTTCCATAGAAATTTAGCTTCTTTAATAACCTTAGGCATGGAACATTGTTGGAGGTTTTTCTGGAAGGCATGTACATGATGTCCTCTTTACAAATACCTCCTGACACCATCACTGAACTCCAACAGGTTGCAGGCTGAATTTCCTTGACTGTGACGTCAGTCTGAAACATTCCCAGTTTAACCACGTGTCCAGTGGTCTTACTCTTCATTACAGACTCTTTCGTCTTAACAAGAAGTCAAATATGCTAGTCTGTAGTTCCCAGGATCCTCTCTGGACCCCTTTTTATGGGTTCTACGTCAGCAACCTACCACCATGTTTGCTCAGATGTCGTAGGTAATAACAGGTTATGTGCCTTGGCCAGCTATTTTTCAATTTCTTATTGGGATTTCTTCAGAAGCCTAAGCATGCTTACCAGCCCTAATGACTTACTGCTGTATAACTTACTGGTTTGGCCTAATATTTCCTCTCTGTTTATTTCAAATTGATGCAATTCCTGTGATCTACCCACTACAAAGAATGTGTCAGGTGTGGGAACCTCCTCAGCATCTTCAGCAGTAAACAGTATAATCTTCTCCATAATTTTTCCAGGAACTGAGGTTAGGCTGACAGATCTGTAGTTTCCTGGGTCTTCCCCTCATGCCCTTTCTGTGGATTGTAATAAAATTGGTGAGCTTTCATTGGGAGGCCAGCATGGACCTCCCCAGACTCCCAAGAGCTTTGGTAGATTATAGAGAGGTGTCCTGCCATAACACCCGCCAGCTCCTTCAGTACTCTGGGATAAATCCCATCAGGCCCCACCGACTTGTGAACATTCAGCTGATACAGCTGGTCCCTTACAATTTCAGTGTGCACAAATGGAAAGTCACTGTTTCCACACTCATGGTCATCTGACTCAGGAGACCAGGCAGTCCAGAGTCTATCAGTACTATCAAAGACTGAAGCAAAAAGCACATTGACTGCCTCTGCTTTTTCTTCATCCGTATTAGCCAGATAACCATCTTCAACAAGTATTTGTCCAATGGTTTCTTTAGACCTCCTCTTGCTATTAACATATTTAAAGAAGTCCTTGTTATCTGGAAAAACGCTGGCTGGTTTTAACTCTAATTGAGCTTTGGCCTTTTGTGTCTTCTCCCTGCATAAATGTACCACAGCTCTGTGTTCTTCCTGTGAAGCCTGACCTTTCTTCCAGAGATCCTACAGTTTCTGTTTCTTCCTGAGCTCCATGAGGAGCTGGGCTCCCCCCTTCAAGAGAGACAGGGAACTACTGGAGAGAGTCCAGCGGAGGACAACAAAGATGATGAGGGGACTGGAGCATCTCTCTCATGAGGAAAGGCTGAAAGACCTTGGTCTCTTCAGCCTGGAGAAGAGAAGACTGAGAGAGGATCTCATCAATGCTTATCACTATCTAAAGGGTGGGTGTCAAGAAGATGGGGCCAGGCTCTTTTCAGTGGTGCCCAGCGACAGGACAAGGGGCAATGGGCACAAACTGGAGCACAGGCAGTTCCACCTGAGCATGAGGAAGAACTTCTTTCCTGTGAGGGTGACAGAGCACTGGCACAGGCTGCCCAGGGAGGCTGTGGATTCTCCTTCTCTGGAGAGATTCGAAACCTGCCTGGACGCGTTGCTGTGCACCCTGCTCTGGGGGCACCTGCTTCAGCAGGGGGGTTGGACTGGATGATCCCCAGAGGTTCTTTCCAACCCCTACCATTCTGTGATTCTGTGAGTTTCCGGTTCTGCCAATCTGGTCTTGACTTGTGACACACTGGAATTTCCTACTCCTGTGCTTCTGAGACTTGGTTCTTAAAGACTGAGCAGTACTCATGGACTCCTAAGCCCTCAAAAGCAGGTTCCCAGGGCACTCTACTAAATAGCAACCTGAATAGCTTAAAGTTCACTTTCCTGAAGTCCAGGGTGACAATTCTGCTGTCCTTTTTTCTCATTACACTGAAAAATTTAAACTCGATCGTTTCACGATCACTGTGGCCAAGGCAGCTGTGTAACATCACATCCCCTACAGACTTTTTTCTATTTACAAATAGCAAGTCTAGGACGACATCTTTCCTAGTTGGCTTACTGAGTATCTGCAACAAGAACTTACCTTCTACAAACTTCAAGAATTTCCAAGACCTGCTCATCACAGCAGTGTGATATTCGCAGTTCATGTCTGGGAAGTGGAAATCTCCCAGAAGGACAAGGGCTACCAATCCAGAAATTTCTTGTAATTGTCTACAAATAACTCAGCAATGCCTGTGTCCTGGCTGGGCGATCAGTAGTAGATGCCCACTACATCCACTTTGTTTTCCATCCCCCTAGTCCTTACCCAGAGTCTCTCAACCGCATCATCATGAACTGTAAGGGCTGTGCAATCAACCCTCTCCGTTACGTATAGTGCAACTTCTCCACCTTGCCTGCCATTTTGCCATCGTTCAATGAAATGTTTATTCTGAACTTACCAGAGGTATGAAAATTCACTAATTAAATACATATGCTTTCTCCTTTTAATTTTTTATGTATGTCTTCTTATGCATGTTATAAATTGAAGAAATATAGTTATCTTGGAAAGCATCAGTTAAATCCTAATCTATTTCCAAGTTTGATTTTAAAGGTATAAACCACCTAATTATTCTCATCTGACTTCGACAGCATTTGTGCGTACTCAGATCTTTGAAATTATAATATATGTCTTTTTTAATGTTTCTATTGTTACTGTATTAAAAATACCTGTTGTTGTCAATACAAGTATATTCAAACAAAGCAGTAAAATGATAACCAATTCCTAGTGGAAATCAGTAGATATAAGACCTATTTCCAGAACTGAAACTTCTGTGATGCACATTTTGAATACTATGGTATAAACATAATGCATGAGGAGAGACTCTGGAATGTATAGTGAAAAGGCAGTTTCCTGAACATTGCTTTGCTCCCTGGAGGGAGACATTTTACTGGGGTCTGAAAGAAGTGGTTGTGTTCCCGTGGTTAGGGAGAGCAGAGAGTCTCTCTTGGTGATGTGTTTGTTCTTTCTTCCTTCCCTCCCTCTGCCAGCTTGTGTGTTTTCTAGCCTGTACAGCCCTGGGTGTTTTCATTTGGTCTTTTATACAGTCCTCTAAGGCAGAAGCCAAAACATAAGTTCCAGTATCTATTCACTTCTGTTTCTCTGTTAGGACGGATGTGATCAAAGTATCTATGTGGTTTGATTGAGGCACCTCTAGAAGGCATTAGGCTACAAAGAAAATTACTCTTCTTTACTGGTGCAAAAACATTGGGATAGAATAACTATGTTTTTTGAACGTAGTTTATGATGTTGTGAAATGTCACACTTCCCTTGAGTTGTCTAGACTGGAAAAGAGCAGCTGTAAAAAGAATGACAGATAGATCTTTTTCTTCTTTTTCTGTACTGACTCTATATTGAGGAGATATCATTTTTCTCAGGAGAGCTGATGAGTTGGCACTGAAATGAAATCAAAATCAATGTTTATAATAGGTAACTGTCCCAACATCAATACTAATATTTCTTAATCTTAACTTAATGTTATAGATATGGAAACATTGACTGCAAGCAGTTCTGAATGACGTGTGAAATGAAAAATCCTTGATCAACACACAGAATACATACAGGCAGCAAATGTGTTAGAGTTACATAAAATGCTGATGTCTGGTGCAGCCAGAAAATCCTAGTTTCAGTTGGGAGGGCATGAGATCTGCGTGAATTAATTAATTAAATACATAATCTATCTTGCTATCGCAAATATTTTTGTAACTTCCTCAGACAATGCCCACTTAATGAGAAGATGAACGGTACTCAAATTTTAATAAGCATTTCACTGGAGTTTCAAATATTTTGATGTGCAGCAATAATTTCAAGGAGATGTTACAAAATTGGATGATGTTACCTTTCTAAAAATTGCTCCCTCCTTTACCTTTCCCCCTTCTCCAGCATGGAAAAATGGCTTAGTATATGGATAAAGGAATTATGTATCTCCTCTTTCTTCCTTGATGTCTCTATGTCCCTGTTCCTTTTATTTTTCCCAATTCTTTCTACTCCACCCACCCAAGATAACTTTTAAGTTGTTGCGCTTTATCGCCATGTGTGGATGAACTCTGTGTCCAGTCCAGAACTGACTATTCAGATTTAACAGACACCTAATGCACTAATTCCAGATAGATGGGTTTTGCTTGGGATTCTTTAGTACTTTTGGTGTATTCCTTAGAAATTCAAAATAATCTGAGAAGTATCTGCAGAGCTGTAAATGTTTTAAATAATGTTTAATAAAACATAGCAAAGTATGTTTTTCTGGTGTTACTACAGACATTAAAATGTTCGTAAGTGGGATGTATACCTGACTGCTTAAAAAGAAACGCATCCTTTGCCCTCCCTTGTGATGTAATTTCTACAGCTTATAATGCCTCTTCCATATAATGATGTTTTTTTCCCCACTGTTTCCTGGGGAAGAAAGGATTGGAACTATTGGTGTCCCCGGGCACATTGCTGAATTCTTACTTTAATATGTTTTGTCTTAAAATACTAAAAAGTGCATTTTCTTGGTAATGGTGGTCACCATGTTCAGGATAAAGAGTAAAACTGGCGTCTGTTGTGTTCTCCTTTTTCAATATACTAACAATAAAAAGAGTCAACCATCCCTCCCCCGATATTCTTCCGATCTGAATCTTTGTTCAGTCACTTCCCAACTAAAGATAGAAAAATTGGAAGCTTCAGGAAGAACTGCTTACAGTCTTCAGTAAAGATAATGGCTGTTTGCAGCCTAGCTGTGGGCAAGTAAATGTTACCAGCTTTGCTATGACAGTATCTTCACTGTAAGAACAGGGTGCGTGTATTGTAAGCAATTGCATATTAACACCTTGGTCTCATTAATCACAAACTTCTCCGATACGTGTCTCAGTGGCAGCCTCTGCTAATTAACTCAGACACTAATTAGGTCAGATGAAATAAAGTAGACAGCAGTCACTCAAGCAGACTAGAACAGCCTGTTCTCTAATTGCTTTTGATAGAGGAACAAAAATAGAACTTGAAGTATTACAGACTAGCGCTAGACACCACTATGTACTTAGCGTGGTTATTTGTAATGAATATTTTAATGCAAACTGAAACAAATGCTTGTCCTCCACGTATGGTTAACCCATCCTCCTGTGTCCGTGTTCTGCCTGTGAGCGACATGAATTTTGATGGCCTGTGACCGTGTAAAGCATTTGTCCATTTTTTTTCATAGCAGCAAATCAGAAAATCTGGGAGAAAATACGTAGAAGTTAAAGAGCTTCCAAGCTTTGCAACTATGTATCACTAGGTGGCATTTGCTGAAAACAGTACAGCGATTTAATTTTTACGTGAGAAGCTTGTGTGAAGCACTAGGTACTAGTGTGGTATTTGAGACTGATTACCTATTTTAAATCCTGATGTTTCTTTCAGCTTCATTTGTCATTAGTCGACACTCTATCACTCGGAAAGGTTCTGTGCTCCTGTTTTCCTTTTTTGATGTATGCTGCTCCGACTGGCTCATGAATCAGCCTTACTATTCTTGGGCCCTTGTCCTTCGTTTGGACATAAATAGAAACCTCGATGGTCAAAATCTCCTGCTGAGGAAAGACATGGTCAGTCTAACAGTAAGCATTTAGCTTCTGTTTCCTGAGCAAAACAAAAATAATCGTGTATTTTTCATGAAAGTTTTAATTATGAAAATTGTGGGTAATTTGATCTAGTTACATAACCTTGACTCTTTTATTTTTAATCATTATTCTCTGTTGTAATAATACTCCCATGCAGTGCCTCTGTCACAGCTTACTCTGAGGTGGCCTGCTGATCAACTAGATGTTGCCCTCCAAAGTTTAAGAACCACAAACCAACAATAAAACGCCAAGAAACCTACAGCCTCTGTGTCCTGGCAAGCAAAGTTCACTGTTGGCCACAGCTCCTTTATCAGAGTTTTCCTCCCCACAGTGCGTATAACAACTTTCCTGGTGAAAACGCATAAAGGCTGGGGCCTTTTAAAGTTTTTCAAAACCATGTTTCTTATTTTGTAGGGTTTGTTGAGGTTTTTTTTTTTTTT
>VZSC01008079.1:194709-217393 GCA_013398225.1 Steatornis caripensis
GAGCATAATCAGTGAACTGTATTTGGTAGTAATAAACTAAATCAATCCTATAATCTGTCATTTTATCTGCTAGGGAATAATTGGCAATAGACAACAATGAAACAGCTGTGATGTCTCTTCTGTTTAGTCTGGCTTTTGATTGTGTGCCATCTGATTTTCCTCATTAATAAAAAAAAAAAAGGGTAAGATAATCTGAATATGACCACCATAATGTTGAAAAAGATGCTCAGTGGTTCAGTCAAACAGAGAGTCCCACAGGACCTTTCCATGGCCTGGAGCATTTTCTAATAGTGATTCAGGTGATTTAGACAGCACGCATTTGTGCTCAGCATCTTTACAGCAGAGATGCCCAGCAGTTTGGAGGACTGGATCAGGATGAAAGGCAATCTTGAGCAAATGGTCTCAAATTGATCGATGAAATACAAGACAAGTGTGGAGTATTACATTTAGGACAGAAGTAAAATGTATGCATACAGAAGGGAGGATAACTAGGTTGGCAATAATAAAGCAAAGAAAAGCTCTGGCAATTGCAGTGAATCACAAACAAAATGAACCAGCAACACGGTACTATTGGAGAAAAAAAGGCAAATTTATTATGGCACTATGGTTCAAGTGTTTCTTTGCCTCATGCATCACCTGTGTTTTGGACACGGTCTTTTTATTTCAACTGTCAATGTACCAAAAACCTCTTGATCTGTAAGTCTTGGATAAATTACTCTCGTCCTACAAAACTGTTATGCATAGCAACCGAATAGTTGATCTGAAACGGGAAATCACATGTGTCTGGCAAGCTTAGTAGTATCTGTTGGCTGCCAGTGTGGCACGCGTGCAGAAAGAAGAGTTTGCTCCCCAGTGCAGTCACACACCACGCAGGCTTTACTTCTCTCTAGGGTTTTCAGGACAGAAATACACGAGGTCCTGCTTGTATTCCACTGTAACATAGTTAATAGCTGTGTGCTGTCCTCGGACTGTGTTTCTTTCTCATCTAAAGACCAAGACGTTTTGGGAGAGATGGTCTTCAAAACATGGAAGTGAATCTCCATGTGAAATGTACAGCTAGTCTCGCCTCTTCTCGTGACTTGATTTTGGTGGTTCAAATCCATCTCTGTTTCTAGCTATGGAATTGATTTCGGTTAATGGGCTACTACTGCTTAGCAATTTCTCATCATTGTTAGCTTTGTAAAAGTGTTAAATACAAGTCCTTCATTGTAGAATCAGTTTGTGTTCACTCCTGTGTGGTTCTAGAGGTGCTGTCTTGAGCAGATTAGACTACGGGGTCAGAATTAAGATAGACATATATATTACATCCCTCAGTTCTCTTATTTGTGAATAGTGGAATCCAGGTCATTAATCACCTGTACAATATCTAGGGTTGAATGAAATTGTTTTGGACAATTCCCACCCATCCACCCTACCCTCTATAGCTAAACCTGCCCCCCCACCCTATACACACACACACACACACACCCACACTCTCACTGTTACGGAGTCAAAGGAAAATCTCAGTTCTAAATGTTCTAAATCTTCTAAATCTTAATTTGTGTAGGGTCTATAGTGCATTGCCCCCCAAAAAGCTGTATTGATTTCCTGAAAATTCAATCTCTAGGGTACCTGTGCATTTATTCTCCGGCTAAGCTTTGAAAATACTCACATTTACAAACTGCTTTCACATGACTAGTAATATAATTACAAATAATGTTTTCAATGTCAGAAGTTATAAATTGCTGAAAAATAATTTTCTATTTAAGTGTCATCAGCATAACTTAAGAACCCACAAACAATTTTTATTTGAGGGGGAAAAAAAATAATACCTATTGTTTGAATCACAGGCATGGAGGGCAGTAGTAGTCCTTCTGGCCATGCATGCAGTGACATTTTAGTTGGATCATGTGTAGATACTTTGGACTCAGATGCTCTGAGTTCAGCAATTAACTCTGCTACCTCTTAGCTAAGGAGTCAGGTACCTAACGTGAAATCCATAACAAACTCTTATCTTGGTGGTTTTCTGTCTGTGAAGCACAGGCACCAGAAACCTTTAGAGTGCTACCAAGAAGTCTGTGAAAGGATATCTAGGAAAGGCTAGCAGAACTGTCAGCAAGATTACAGCTGCTATGGGTGAGGGCACATCTCGCTGCAAACTCTTTTTGGCAGGTTGAGTAGGGTGCTCTAAATGGAAAAAACTGGGGAAAATGCATTTGCAGATCTCTCTTACAGCTCCTCTAAAGAGCAGGTTTCTCTCCAGTTGCTGCTCCTTTTGCTAACCAAAAAGTGGATTATGCAGAAAATCTGTGCTTGAAAGATTACAGTGTGACTCATCTACAAGCAACTCATCATTGTTCCAGTAAGATAAGCCAAAAGTTGGCTTTTAATGTTTATGAGATAAAACACTTAATAAATTACAAGTATAGGAGAAATGGGAGAATGTAACCCAAGAGACCTTTGTGTTTTCCCTCTTCTAATCATAGACATTGCGTATGATTTTCTTCGGTGATACTTTCTTGGTTTTCCATCTAAATGGCATGCAATAAGTTGCAACTCAAAGCAACTTTAAAAATGCGGAGCATTTTACTTTAATGTCATCTTATTCAAAGAGCTTTTCTTTATCCTCAGAAGAAGTTTATTTATAAAATAATTAAGTTCTGCAGGCTGTACATAATGATAGCAAAGGAGCGTATTGTAACCTAGTTTTTATTAATAGAACTACAATTAGAGCTCTCACAAGAGATATATCTAGTCCTGCATATGATAGCTTTTGCTCAGTTCTCAACTTTTTAGATTTGAAATAACTGAAACCTTTGTTTGTAAATGAAACACAGAACCTTAACTATGTCTTTTGGGAGAATGCAAATATATCATGAGCCCTCAAGTGTAAAAGCTCTCTGCTGGTACTTTGAAACAGCCACAACAATAACATTAACAATGCCTGTACCCCGTTTTAAATGAGCTTATGTTGTCTCACAGGTTAAATATTTTCAGTTGTTCACTGCATAATAGGCTTCAAAATAGAAAGCATTACTGAAGATAAAAATATTCTTTACTTGCATGTAGGAAAGAGCTTGTAAATGGCAATTAATTTTAAAATGAAAACCTGAAAATTCCAGCACCAAAAAAACCCAAACCAACCCCATCCTAAAAAGGAAAGAGTGTACTCCTATGACTAGAGAAATATGGCAATTCATTTTGTTCCCTCGTTAGGGAGAGAGTGTCTCAAAGTACCGACAATTTTAATGTCAGAAATAAAAGTAAAGTATTTGTTGTGAGTTTAGAGGAAGCAAGCAGCGAATCATTGTAAGTTTGGGCAGTTTGAATTTTAGGTTGTATCCTTATGGCTAACTCGAGGTCAGCAGCTTAGCCTGTAACTGGTTTTCAAAAAAGAATGGTAATTTGTGAATGAGATTTCAACGTTTTAATCTGCAATATCAAAACCCAGATTTTTGTAAAATTGCTTCTAGATTCAGAGCTTTAAATAGGTTGTCCACATTTCTGCTACAAAAGGGTAGAAAATTCCACTGCATAGCCAAAGAAGACATTACACATGACAGTACACTTTTCCATGTAAACACCAAAATTATTAATCTTCAACCAGGTAGGAGCAAGAGTCAGAAGATAGATAGCGGTAGATTTTTTGGGGGGGAAAAAGCGAGTAATTTTTTATAGTTTCTCTACCTCATGCTTTGGTTTTCCTCCTGTTGTTGAAGGCGGCAAAATATGAAAATAAATTTAAGGATATCCAGTATTTCATTACTTACCTTTATGGAAAACCAAGACAATTCCATAAGTAATCCTTTTAATGAAGAATATAAGTTGTGAAAAATGGCAGCTTTTTATAGGCAGGTGGAAATATTAGGAGGTAGCTGTTTGTGTGGTGGCTGTGAAATTAGATTACCATTCTCGTAGTGATCATGTGAAGAAACACAGTAAAGATGCAGCCTGTGCCAAAGAAGGTAAGGTTGACAGCCTAATTTAAGATATAGCTAGCTAGTAGAATAACGGTCAGCAAAACTAAATACAGATCTTACTAATGAAGTTGTTTTGAATAGAAGCTGGATAGTTCAGGCAACTGGTGTATGTAGGGATAAAAGGAACACAGAAGGAGGCATCGCTTACGACTTTAGTTGAACTACGTCATGGTCAAAATAATTTCCTAATTACCCAGTGTTCCTATGTCACTTATATGATAGGAGGTGTGGTGATGGTCTCAGTTCTTTCGCTCTTCTTGAGTTCATGGACAACCTGAAGTTATTCAAGGCTCCCATTCACTTTAGTGGTCTCTTGCCATTGTGGATTAAATGCCTTCTGCATATCAAATAACAAAAACTACTGATACAAATGAAATGTTTACTGACCACTAGAGAAAGTATGTCAAATATTTGAGGTACAGAGAGACTGTACTACCATAAGTCTGGTGTCTGATAGAGAAATTTGCTGTGCTGCTTTTGCTCATGCACCTGCTCCGTTTTCTATGCTATCACTCACAATGATTTCAAATTAAAACAAAGTTAAAAAGCCACTCACGACAAAGTGAATTCAAAGTGTTGCAGACTCTGGGAGGGGAGTAGTCCAGTGAATCTTTGTGGAGAAGACAGCGATACTTTCGTTTGTCAAATTTCTTTAAGGTTTACCTTCTACGGAAGTGTGTTAACCACTGGGACTAATATACGTCAAACTCAGGTGTACCATTTCTTTAGCTGTATTTCTGGACTACAATTAATAATTGAGAAAAGGAGCTGGAGGGAGGGGGGTTTGGCAACAAATCACAAAAACACAGGTTAAAATGTTTAGTATTAGCTCTGTCCACACCGCTATTTTGACAAGTAACCTATAGGCCAAATGAAGACAGCTGCTTAGATGAGTGAGTGACCAGTAGGAAAATCAGAATTAAATCCTGTACTTGGAGGTTTAGATCAGTGTGCTCAAGCTTCACTGATGTCTGCTGGTGTGTGTTTTCTAAAAGTAGTAGTTGCATATGTACATCTATGAGAGGACTAGAAAAGATCCCTCTGTGTTTCACGTAACAAAAGTAATTAGCAGGGTGTACTGGTGGTGTAGGATTTCAGTTTTAGAGTTGAGTTCTAGAGAGTACATCAACATTGGCGTTGCAGGACAAACTTTAATATCATTGTAGATAAGTTCAGAAAAGTTCATTTGGATATCTATGGTGCTTTAGCCATTTAAACAGAATTTAGTGCCTGCACAAAAGCCTGTTTGAGAAACAGAGCAGATAAAAGTTTGGTGATCTCCATGTTCCCAGAGATTAGCCTGCAGCCATTCCCAGTCAAAAGCATTTGCATCTAACCCTGTGTTTTTACAGTTTGTCGAACCGGTACCTGACACTGCAGTGTAAATGTATCCTCGAGCTGTGTAATTCATCCAGTCTTTACCACTGTTTTCAGCTAAAAAACGGAAATCAGACTGAGGTCATCCCACATTACTGAATACCCAAACTGTTTTGTGTTAAGGTAGGTAGAGAGGCAGGAGGTATTTGAATTTATTTATTTATTTATTTACCAAATGCAAAGTAGACTCACTTGCGTGCATTCTCAGTTATGGGAGGTGAGCAGGTGAGGGAAGCTTATTCTTTTAAATTAAGAGGTAAAAAAAGTTACTGAGAAATCCTCCTAAAAAGAATAATTGTGGCCAAAGTAAATGAGGGTTGAACGCTGACCCTGCTCCAAGCCTTGAGGAATAGTAGAACTGCGCAACCAACACTCAATAATAGCCAGCGTTGCATCTACCAGGTCACAAAGTAGCATGTACTGTAATTTAACTGCTGACACTCCATATTCACTCTCTGACTTGCTTCAAAAGCTTCAGCTGTTGTGCCCATACCTGTTTCCCTATTTGGGTCAGTAGAGTTATGCTGAATTTCACCAAAACCAAAGTTGTGCGCTATTCATCTAAGGAGGACTAACTTGGAGATAAATGTCAACTAGGATCAGGTATCATGTGTAAGGAAGAACATTGACTCCAGGAAAAACAAAAGATGGGTTGTTAGGAAAATTTTGAAATTGCGTCTAAGGTAAAATCCTGATCAGATGTTTAATGGCTGCATATTAAAAGCGAATATGGTAGATGTCATCTCAATTCATTAACTAAACATTGATAACACCTTTGGAGCAGCCACAGAATTTCTTTTTTTTTTTTTCCCCTGAAAGAAAACTTTCAGAGAATCACACAGATTTATAACTGTATCATTTGTGATAAATCTGAAAAAATTGTAGTTGGTATTATTTGATGTTAGGAACACACCAGAACTGATACTCATCTATCCTAAATACCTAATTAATCTGTTCTGTGTCTCTGTTGCCAGCCTTTTTAAGTGCTGCAGTGAAAGTGATGAGCGAGGGAAGAGTGAAGAGCGAGAGAGAGTGAAGAGCGATTTACTAATGTGGGAGCCTAATGATTTTTCTCTGCTACAGCATGGCAAATAACCAGAACTCTCACTGAAGATTAATATTGCTTAACTTTGCTTTCCACCTCTCTGTGATTAACGCTACTCTTGGGATACATCCTGTTTTAAAATACCAGGCTTTCTTATACCAATAACCTTTCTATAATACATCTTGCAAGAGCACACCAAAGGCCCATCATGTCTATTCTGTATTATTAAAGCAAAAGCTTTTCATCTTTTTTATTTGAAGCCAAACGATGTTTAAACCTGGTATAGAAAACACATTTGCATTGTTAAGTGTCAAGTGATTTTCCTTTTTTGGCTATCTCTGGAATATATAAGCAAATGTCAAATCGCATACTCAGAATCATTTACATTGATACGTAGTAAATTACCTATTAGGGCTTCATATTCTACATCTTTTTTTATGATGCGGTAAAATGGGATATATGCTGTATTATGTTTCAAATAAGTTTCCTTTGGAATGAAAAATAATTATTTGTACTGTACTTTTAAAGGTAGTATCAATGGCAATATTACAGTTTCTTTTAGTCAGTTTTATTCTAGCACTTCTGCTATCTGTTAATACATTTTTATAGATTTTTTTGTATGACCAAGAAAGGTACCGTGAACAGAAAGTTACCATGAACAGAAACAGGCACAAATATATTCGTGCTTTGATTTTTGCACATATCATCAACTCTGTGTGCAAGCTTCCAAATTTATAAACTTGATGACTTTTTATATTTTGCTTCCAAATTAATTTTTCAGCTTAGTGTTGGCAGAATGCTTAAGGCACCTCTCCCTTATCAATGTAATATTTATTAATATTTAACCCTGCCCAATGTAGAGGCCTGGATGCTGGCAGGGATTAAATGAGACGATTAATCCCTTTGCTCTTACTGTAAAAGCAAGGAACACCAGAAGCTGAGTGGTGCGTCAGTGCAGCATGACAAAAACAAAGTCCTGTTTAGAGGGCTGTCTTCTGTATTTTCTCTTCTTGATAACATCAGAAGCACAAGCCGGATGACCCACTGTGGCAGTTATGCAGCTGGAGACGCCCTGCAAACTGTCAGTACAGAAAAGAACTCCTTCATTGAAAACCTAGAGAGGACAAAAATGTGTTTGTGTCTTTGAAGCATAACCAAAGATAGATGTTTGAGGTTAATGAGAAAGTAATGGGACTCTCTCTGCCTTGTTCTTGATCGCATTTGTTTTTTTAAAAGTTGATGTTCAAACAGCAAACGCTTTATTACGTGTGCATGAAGGGATGGGATTCTCTGATGTTTTTCCCCCGTAACTGCCAGGAGACTTTACAACTTTGCCTGTTCTATTTTTTTCCCCCCCAAATTCTCTAAATGACTGCAATTAAACGAGACAGCTCTTGGAGAGCAGATTCATTTTCACTCTGATGAAAAGTGAAACTTCTCCTTCCATTTAATTATCTGCACATCTTTTGGTGGAGCTGTAGTTACTGAGGTGTCTCTCGGAAGACCTTTTGCTTGCAAGTGAGACTCCCTTCTGTCTTCTCCCTTGACTGCACAAGCAATGACATGTTTTCTCTGCTTTGTCTTAGTGGAAACAAATTGAAAACTGGCCACAGTTCAGGAGCAGCTTTTCCTTGAGGACAGTGGGGTCTGCCTCCACCAGAGCTTTATACCCATGTCCGAGCCTGATCCCCTTCTTGGGGTAAGGTACCTGCGGGAGCTGCAGGCCTGGTGCCACAGCACCCTGCCCATCTGCACAGCAGCCCTCGGGATGAAATCCCCACCAGTCAGAAAGCATTAGAGCTGTTCTGCTGTAGTGTAGATTATGTCACAGGCTCAGTATCTTTTTTTTACACATGCAAAGGTTACGTTCGTTTTCCGAATCAAATTTTAAGGCTTAAAATGTTTGCCATTATAAGTGTCTTCCCTTCCAAAAAATGTACAAGCATATTATTTGAAACAATGAGCATCTTCATGACAAAATACTTTCCCCATTAGAAATGTCCGAGTGAACACAGACTACATTTTAAACACTTCTAAGATAATGTAGTATCCCAGACCTTTAATTTGAAACTTCGGAGTGGATTAGTAAAATTAGGAAGACAGACTAAAATATATGCATTTTTATTATGTTAAAATTATTTGTCTTTGCATTCTTGTTTTTATACCCTCTTTTGCAGAATAACAAGGTCTTCTCTCAGATGCATTAGGCATGCCAAGCAAGCAGAGCAATCACTACGGTCGGTGATAGAGGGCACTGGACTTTCATTTCTAATGTGTTTTACTGAGGAAAAAAATAGTTCAGTGAGGTCTAGTGAACTCTTTCACCTTTTCCTTCTCACATCTGGACGTGCACCTCCTAGACTTTTATTCAAACCCTCATAAGTTTTTGTTGCACTTAAAGTAAAAAATATTACTCTAAAGAAAAGGAAACGCATGCTGTTCTCTTGAAGTTGTTGTTGTGTATGTATCTTGGAAGGGGGGGGATAGGAACAAGCTAAATATAGCACTACAATATTGGTCTCAGTGGTGTATAAGTCTAGCTTGGAAATTTGTAAACATTTACAAATTTGCATGATTGTTGCTGGCAGTAGACATCATCATTTTCGTGCTCAGAATGCATTACAATTACATCTAATCATCTTCAGAATCTCCAAAGCAAAACTCTTCATACGGGAAAATGAGGCTTTAGTGGATTTATGTTATACTTCGACTGAAAATTCAAAAATAAAATCCGGAGAAAAAAACATTTTGGAGCTGCTGTCTCCACTTACCTAAACACCCTTTTATGTAAACACACTGAAGCTCGGGCAGGTCATACTCACCGTTCCCCCGATGTGCAAAAGAGGTATCACATGCCTAAGGTTTGATAGAGAGCAAAAGACCTGTACATTTAGGAGCAGTGCACCTATCTCTCTCGAGCTTTCTACATCTCTTAAACAGATCCAGCTGATTTCATTTTCTTGGTGTCACATCATTTAGTCAGTGAGGCTGGAATAACTTGCCTGTCATCAGCCCAGATGCACGCCTGCATCCCTCAGGTAGGACCTCCAGTGAGCTACTGCCCTCCCCGCTGCTGTGTACCACTCTTAAACTGCCTGAGGTAGAGGGTACATCTTGTGCCTCTCAGACATAAATACTTCTTTCTGTAGGCTGCCTTTGACATCAGGAAATTTGGCCATTCCTCCTATGTGTTTAAATGTGTAAAATACTTCTTACAACGCACATCAGGAAAAACCCAACACCAATCCCAAAACAACAAACAATCAAACAAAACCCTGGAAACTTCAAAATGCTCTGTTTTAGGCAGGCTGCACCCGCGTTACGGACTGCGTTCTTGGATGTGCCTGTATTTTACGTTCTACCTTGCCATAAAGACAAAGAAAAAATAACATTATGAAAGATGTTCCTATGCTAGAAAGGCATTAATAGAAATGCTAACGTTATTTGTAGCAGGTTGCAGATAACCAGATGACCTTGTGTATCTGCGTGTTACATATGAAGGGGCTCAGTCAGGTCTTGGGGGTATTTCTGGACCAACACTTCAAGAACACGTATGATTTTTAAAGCTGCTTACCTCTCTTCTTTCTCTGATTGTATGTTTGTGCTCTTTTGAAGGGGAAAAACTGTCACCTTGCACATGCTATCTGTAGTTAGTTATTAACAGCAGTGGCAAAAAGACATCCTATTAAGTCTTTTCTTAGAGATTTAGTTACTAAAAAAACAGTCCTCTTTTTTTTTTATTTTCTCCTGCTCTGGAAAGGGTTACCTAACTTGTAAATATTTTTCCTTTCTTTTAGTATCTCAGTCTGATTAAATATTGATATTCACATCACTGACTTTGCTAATGCTTTCTCTTTTTTCAAAGATCTACATGACAGATGTTATTACACAAAATAGCCATTTTTCTTTTCAATCTGCTTTTCATAGAGTATTTGATTGATTTGCCAGTTTAAACCCATCACGTTCACTTCCTGGTAATATTAGTGTGAGACTATATATTGCTGACTTAAAAATAGGATGCTTTTAGTGTGCTCAAGTACTTAGAATTGGTTCTTTTGAAATTAAGATTTCAGGGAAAAAGATAACACAAGTAATTTCTTCTATTCAGTCCAGTGTAATTTTAAAAAAAAAAAAGTTACTGAAAATCCTAAGCTATTGGTAACAATAAAGTCTTTTCCTTTAAAAACCCCAAAACCAACCAACAAAAACACCCTGACATTACTCTTTAAGAATGATAATAGTAAGTTGTAATTCCAGTTGGTTAACTTGAATCTGTTGAAAGGTATAAAAATTTAACAAGACATATGTAAACAAGGTTATTAAAAAACATATTAAATGAGACTATTCTTCATCTTTTCTGGTTTTGCCTAATATTGGGCTTCAGAAGAAACCAATCTGTAAAGCTTTGTCTGTGCACAAAACATATATATTCTATAATCTTAGGACAGAGTTACTATGTGTTGGATTGAAAAAAAAAAGCATGATGGTGATATACAAGTGTGTTGATTCTTTTTTTCTTTTCTCTAAAGTTCTCAATTATATACAAATTTGTGTTTTAAATCAAGGGCTAGTTTTCTTCATGAAAAATTTGTAAGAAAGGCACGTCTGGCATTGATGCAAGGAAGTCAGACATGAGACACAGGCTGCAATCAGGTATAAGCAACAGAGTTTATCACATTGGTAGAAACATGGTTCTTTTATAGGGTTGTATTCAACGAATGCACCAAACGTTAAAAGTCCACACTCAAAAAGGAGGAGTATTATCTTGCCACCCTGATAGCAATGACTCTGAAATACTAAGGAAGCTCAGCAGATTGCACTGAAAAATCTCAATCACTGTCTCACAGATTTTGTAAATGTCCTGTATGCATAAGATATAAACCCTAATTTTTCAGGCATTGTTAAGGGAGCCATTCTTAAAGCAACTACTTAGAGTTCACAGCAAGAGGAAAAGCAAGTCTTGATTCAGTCCTGTGCAATACACAAGACACTTGCAGGTAGTAAGGTTTTCTATAACTCTGACAAATATGCATTCGAAAGTGGTGTCTTCATAAGAGAAAACAAGACAAATTAAATCCGCATGTAACATTTA
Source organism: Steatornis caripensis (assembly GCA_013398225.1). Classification (NCBI taxonomy): domain Eukaryota; kingdom Metazoa; phylum Chordata; class Aves; order Caprimulgiformes; family Steatornithidae; genus Steatornis; species Steatornis caripensis. Next base: position 206,183 of record VZSC01008079.1, read on the forward strand.
ACTTCAAAATCAGGAGCTATACTGAAAAGAAGATGAAAAAGGAACTCAAAAGAAGAACCAAAGTGTTCTGTACCAACGGGCACTTTGGAAGCAACGTATTGGAGTTTTGAGGTGAATGTACCTATCAAGGTGTATCCTCTATCAAAATCAGAAACTTACCTTTGTTTAAGAAAAAAACCAGATTAAAACAAATTCACTTAACTCGGTTATGCAATGTACATACGTTCAAAAGAAAACAATGAAGATATGTGGCAAATTCATGTGCATCTATGAAATACATGGAAAAGCTGATTATATAATTACAAAATGAAACAGAGATAGAAAGGTACAAGCACAATGCAAGAATAAAGACTCAAAGAAACATTAACAGAGAAATGAACTATGAAGGAAAAAACTTACGTAAGTTCGAGGAAGAGGTTTCTGAATAGAACTTGCTGAAGTACAGTGGTATAGTTAGTGCTACAAAACACTTTTTAAAAAATAATCCTAATGGTGTAAAATCTTTTTATAGAAGGTTCTCAGTTATGATGCTTTATCATCTCATGTGATATGCTTTTGAATACTGAAGCAGTATTTCAAGCAGTTTCTTCTACAGTTTTTGCCTATGGGAAAGACCCAGCACGCCTTTCTTTCGACATTTTGTGATCTTTCAATTTCCACTTAAGTCAGCGTAGAACTGAGTTCACCTATGCTGTCTGTACTAATGATTCACAGAAGCTAAATTAGTGTTTGTATTTTTAGTTGACACTGTCTTTAAGAAGTGTTATATATTATTTTTATATACTACATTAAGAGCAATAGTTGTGCCTATTAAGAGTGAGGATTCGGTGATGAATCTCCTGGAGGCAGTCAGAACTAAAACTATGATCTTCACAAAGCGGGAGTTATATAAATATAAGGAAAATGAAAAAAGAAAAGTTTCTGGAAAGTTGCAATTAAAACAATAATCAGGGAGTCCAAAACACTGGGGTTTGGGTTTTGTAGGCTTTCTAAGGGGGTGGTGAGGGTGAAAGCTTTTATGCTAGCAGATTAAAAATTAATAAAGGAAGCATTTTCCAATGGCTTACAAGCAGGAAACATAGCAGGTTGCTAGATGATCAGGTTGTAAACAGCGTGTGTTGCAGGGCAGCTAAACCACTGCACCTTAAAGCAATTTACAGAAAGAGACTGATGGTTGAATTGAATGACAACTAACACAAGCCACCTGGGGTTACACTATTCTTTATCACATAAACCAATATTCTAGTTACTGTTATATATCTTATTACTAAGGTGTCAATCATACAAAATTGCCATCTTGCCCAATATGATGACAACCTTCATAGTCATGGAAATATGAATCACACCGACTCATTTGTGTACTGAGTCATTACCACAGGACCCACCCACCTTTTCAGCCATCAGCAACAGTGGGCAGTCATGGTCTCCCAGGTGATGGAGTGAGGGTGCCAGTAAAACTGGTCTGGGGGTGGTGCTGGCTGAGTGTTGGTGATCCCAAGGTGCACTCTTACCAAGCTGGACCCGGCACTACACGTGCAGCTTCTTGCCTTGGTAGCTGGCTCCACCCTGTGGTCTCCTCTTGGCTCTCCGAAAGTGATCTGCCACAGCTAGTCCTTATTTTGGTGATCTCTAGTCTAGGCATCCCGCAGGTCTCTCGGTCGAGCACTTCCTCATTCATCTTGCCATGATTTTATCAAGTTGTCACTGGTTTCCACCAGACAGTGTGTTTCTGAGTTAAACAAATCACCTTAAAGGCCAACGGCTGCTTTTTGTTGGTGGTCACCATCACGTTCTGGTTTGCATGCTTGTCTTGGGCAAAGTTGAGGCGGTAAGGGAAGGCTGTGCATGCTCTTCCACAGGAGCGCTCATGGATGTTTAGACAACAGCTTAGTAGCTAAACAGGTTTTTTCTACTTTTGCTTGCTGTGGGGGAACCTAGGAAGCATCCTGCATTAATACCTTTCTTTCCACAGCATAATTCTGAGGATCTGTCAATTTCAGCAGCATTAGAAGGCACTTTTTCTAAAGAAATAAAAATATAAAATTGCAGCAGCAATGGATCCGAAGAAACTTAAATATAGAACTGTAAGCCATTAATTGGTTTGTAATCTGTGATTTATTTCGACTTTGTGTCCAAAGGAGGATGCTAATGATGCTAATATTTTTAAACTACTTTGTCTGTTTCTCTGTCTGACAGAAATGGTGCAAATTACTAGATATGTGGATAAATCTGGTACAATGGAGAAGAGTTAACATAGTTTTGGAAAGAAGCCATAACTACAATTGCATTAATTCTTCAAAGGAGTCAGTATGAATACGTACATATGATTCAAACAGAAAAAGTGGGTATCTATACAATATTTTAACATTTTTTCTTTTGAAAAGATGAAATGAAAAAGACCTCATGTTTCAGAAAGCTGATATAAGACAGGAAACAGAGGATAGAAGTGAAGTCAGCTCACACAACGGGGGGAGGTTAGCAGTGGACTGGCATGCAAATTTCTGTTGAGATGATGATTATGTGGTAAAGGGATGAGGCACAACTACTGATGGCTCAGAATAATTCAGGACAGATAAAAATAACGGAAGGCTTGCAGAGGGATTTCATGATACTGAATGGCTAGGTGATTAAATGATGTATGATATTCAGTATTTGTTTACAAAAAGAAAAGACACTTTAATAGATAAAGGTTATGTTACTCCTTCCTTTGCGCATACTCTATGTCCTAAACAGATGTTACCACACAGAGCTGTCCACAGAGTCACATATCTTTTTCAATGAAGTTCAAAAAAAATGTTCGTTTAGTTTTTGATTTTTTCATTTTAAAAGTTCAAATCGCATCAGCATGAAATATAAGTCCATCTTGAATGTTCTGAACATTAGGGAATAGAACCTTGTCTTGGGAAATTCCTAACCGTAATTACACAGAATTTAGAGCATTATTCTGAAGCACTGTGTGATTTTACAATTTTCCTATCCTTATGTTCTGTTCTTAAGGAGTCAGGCCACCATCAGACTTAGATGAACTTAGAAGAGCACTTGGTTTGCCAAAAATAACAATTCTTATTTTCCTCTTTTATAATAATGTCATGCTAATTATGCATTAGAATATTCCCGATTTTTTTTCCAGGAAATGAGAATCACTTCCCTTAGTGAGATACTAATGACGCTATATTTAGCATAACATAAAAATGGCCCTCATAGGAACAGAAATAGTAATCCAAAAGCTGGAGGTTAGGTTGAGACTCCATCTGTGACAGAGTAATGAATGCATCTCAAATCGCTTTTGGGTAGGTGAGGGAATTCAGCATGCTGGGAGGCAGGAATGCACGCAGAGCCTGGAGGACAGAAGCTTTTATCTCTACGTAATGTCCAGCTACAAAGTGGCTGGCCCAGGAAGTGGTCTGTGGTGATTTATCCCCTTCAATTGGCCCAGCCTCAAAGCTCCTTGCACACCACCTCTCCGGCTGTGCACTCTCCCTACCCTTTGCTGTCCAAAGCAAATATATATCAAAATCAGCGTCTCCTTCAGCATAAATATAAGGAGAGATTCTATAATGGGAGTCTGTGCACTTAATAGTCTCACTCAAAAGTCAGTACTAGAATGCTTATTAAATTGGTTTGGAGACCTATTGTGTAAACTTTTACTAAAGATCCCCAAATATTAAATGCTTGCTTAAACTCAGAAGGAAAAAAAAAAAAAAAAAAAGGAGGGAGTGTAGGGGAGGAAGTTAAACCATCAAAGCAATAAGTACTTTCCTCATAAAAATGCACCAAACCGTCTTCCCTGAGAGTCTGGGATGGTGAGGTCGTCTTTTTGGAATTATTTTCCTCATTTGCACTTAAAAATCCTGTGCTGAATGTGATTTAAAAAAAAAAAAATGTTTGAATATGAGTCACTGTGACTACTATGTTCTGTTTATTGCAATAGATGCTTTTTACTAACTTCTCAGGACGTAATGGAAATACACTTGAAAACCTCTACATTTCAGAGCCCTAAGCTATATTCAGTGACCTTCTACACCACGCTAAGCTATTCAGTTACATTTCCCCATTAGCTAAAGGGAGGAAGCTAGTGTTAAACAAGCTCTATTTTTTCCCTTGTGTTTTTCTAGTTGATTGAAGATGTATTCAGTTTGTGGGTTGACAAGAAAGGTGTGTGAAGAAGGTCAAACAGGTTACAAGCATCTTTTAAGTCTTCTGTTTCCCAGTTCTATAAGACTATGAGCAAAATGCCTTAATAGAAAAAATGCACACTCTTTATGTTATTCCTTTACCTCTAAAGAGGAAAAACACATTAATTCCTACTCCCTTTCATTCAGCTGCAATATCCTCTTCAAATTATCTAGGTCACTTAGGTCCATATACCAGTTAGCTTTTTTTAGCTTGCTGGTTGTCGTCTTCTTCTGGAGGATTATCCTTTTTGCATTTTAACTTCCTGTCACTTTTTTTGTTTGTTTGTTTCTGTATAGGCTGTGCATATTTGAGGTGTATGGGCACAGAGTTTCTTAGGTCACTGAAACATCCATGTTTACAATAATCTAAAATTTTTGTTGTGGTGGGGTTTTTTTTGTTTTATGGTTTTTTTTTTTTTTTTTTCTGTAAGAAGACTGTTAGAGGACAGCATCTGATTAGGAGAAGCAGGTCTGTCTTGGTATGCAATACAGGTGTCCCTTGGTGTACAGTTAGATTATGACAAATCTGTGTGTGTGTACTTCCCTTTCTAGCAAAATGTCTGCTTCCTTCCCTAGTTACAAAGGCAGCCTGGAGAGACAGCTCTGCCGTCTCTGAGTGTGGACTTTGATGAATTATCAGTGGGGCACAATACAGAGATCTCTGAGCTGGGGTCGGTCATNTGGTGGGGTTTTTTTTGTTTTATGGTTTTTTTTTTTTTTTTTTTCTGTAAGAAGACTGTTAGAGGACAGCATCTGATTAGGAGAAGCAGGTCTGTCTTGGTATGCAATACAGGTGTCCCTTGGTGTACAGTTAGATTATGACAAATCTGTGTGTGTGTACTTCCCTTTCTAGCAAAATGTCTGCTTCCTTCCCTAGTTACAAAGGCAGCCTGGAGAGACAGCTCTGCCGTCTCTGAGTGTGGACTTTGATGAATTATCAGTGGGGCACAATACAGAGATCTCTGAGCTGGGGTCGGTCATACTAGAGGTGGAAATCGAAGCTGCGTAGCTACTTCATGTGCAATTAAGCAAGTTGCAAGGCAGTGCATGGCACAGTAGAACCGTGCCCACACACTCTCCTGGAATGGGGCACGACGTTGGCTAGTTGTAATACACGTTGTATTTGCATAGACAGGACCAAACACAACAGGCACCTAACTTTGCTTATGGTTATTGGATATGGCTTTCATTCAAGTATGGAGATATTCACACCACCTAGCACTGGATGCATAACGTTGCCCAAGCAGGGCAGAAGTTAGCAAGCTAGACTTCCTAAGATTCCTGTATAGTGGAACAGAGGAGAGAGATGAATGTATTGCTTTAGAGGGAATTGGTTAGTCTGAAAGCTTATGATAACTATGGCAATATAAGGAAATAAAAGTAGGAATCTTCTCTTGTGCTATAAACTGCCAGTGAAGAGTGCATTATTTTGTGAGTAATTACACTATTTTTTGTATTATTAATAAATACACAGGTGGCAGAATATGATCTTGTGTATTCACAAATTTGCATTTAATTAACAGAAGGAATGTGTAAGTAATATAAAATTTTATTATTTGTTCTATACAAATACTTCATTAAATGTTAATATTTTAATTCAAAATGGTATCATGCACTTCATCTAAACTGAAAACTGTCATTCACTGTTACATATCTTATCTACGAAATGACAGTGGGCAATTTGTGAAAGTGATTGCAATTTTAGCAATGTCTGCATATGCAATTGATGATATTTTAAAAGCTCATACCATAATCTGAAATCATACTGTGAAAAAATCAGAACAGAAAGGATGCATTGCATATTTGGTCTGCCCTACAACTGATGCATTGGATGTTATATATGAACTACATATGAAGTTCTCAAATTAATAAGAAAACCGTGGAAAACAGTCCCTGTAATTACTAGTTTCTCCCATAATAAAGTTAGATAACTTTTTTTACCTCCGTAGAATAAATAAATTCAGATGATCATAGCACAGTTCACATTTTGGAAAGGGAAAGAGGCATGATTTGACATTTCATAATGTTATGGTTTGCTTTTAGGCTGACGTGTTCTAGTCTGTGTTAAATGATTAAATGCTTGATATACTTCAAAGTACAAAAGAAGTTCTCATGAATCTTACAATATAGTGGGTCACTGTTTCAAATGTTTGTTTCATATGACTTTATAATGTGAGTTATCATATGCTAGAGATAAAATCGGAATCTGTTATCTGATGAAAAGATTTTTTTAAAATATGTAATGCAGTTCTGTAGTAGAAAGACTATTTTGTTATATTACTTTTAAATTAAATATTCATAAATCTATGTAATGCCTTCATAGCATCCATACTTGATTTTTCAAGGCATTTCCAAAATTCATTTTTTTCCACTTACTAAAAGGAGGAAAAATAAAATTTCATAGGAGAGAAAAGGAAAAGCCAATGGGATTATAACTGAATAGAACTTTATTATACTGTAGATTTTGATCCTGCAACCATGCTGGCTCTGTAAGAGTTTTTTGCATGTTTTAAAAGGCAGAATACGTGTGTATTGGGTAGATTAGGCTTTTAACATGTATTACATTATTTTACATGGATTTTTCACTTGGATTCCATTAGTTAGACCTCTCAGTTATGTTCTTTCTCATGTGTGCAAATGTTTCTCAGTGATTTTGATAGTGACTTTTGCCTATCGTGAACCTGTATTTTAAGACCGGCAGTTCATCATGAAACTTATTTGCTAGGTATTTTGAAATTCCCTATGAAATAATAGTAGTTGCTGTACTTGGCTTCTCTTCAGGATATAAGAAGACAGTTTAGATGCTCATCAGAAAGATGTGAAGATCTGTAGTTGAATGTGTTCAGGCATTGACATGAAAGAGAAATGCTTAAGTGGTCTTAAAATCACAGTAGTAGTATTTACTAGAATAAAAAATGAATGATTACAGAGTGAAAAATTCTTGGTGTAAAAAGGCTACATTTAAATGAAAACATATATATGTCCCTAAAACCCTAGTTGAAATACTGGAGAAGCTGAGAAGTCTTGGCATTAAATGCAATCCAAAAACATGTTTTAATATTGTGTGTGACTTTTGGAAGTCTTTTTCTATTTTACAATAGATCTCAAATGAACTTAACCCTTGTTTTTTCTAGAACAAAACTTGTTTTCATTTTAAGTTTGCCTGGAGTTTAAAATGAATCTGAGCGAATCTGGAAAGCAGAAGGATAATTACTTCCACAAGAGTGGTGAATCAAAATAAATTGGTGTGGCATGGAATTCTTTTAAGAAATCATTCATCTGAGATATATTTTGTGACCCCAACTTTAGTATATTTTTCGTGGAGCTTCAAGTATCTGACTGTGGGCTAGCACTGTATATTGATCACCAGATAAAAAAGGAAGAGGATCCCGTGGCCACCATTACGCAATATCACTGCCCATCTAATGAAGGGTGCCTAAATCTGTCAAGGCAACCTGTAATGCAGGAAGAATACAGCTTGCCCTATCTAGTTTCAGTTAAGCTAGAGATATTCCTTGTTTTTCCCCATTGTATCTTTAGTATTCTCTGAAATTAAATGTCTGTTGTGTTTGTTTCATTTTCTCTTGATAACTAGAACTGAGACATTCATTTCTGAGTCTGTGTATATACACACGCACAAACTTTATAACATGCACATATAATTGTTTCAACATTCCCTTATGCTACACAAGCCCAAAAGACACTGGATAACTCAAAACATGTTTTCACAAGAGACAATACATTCACACGGTGTCATTAGTGAAGAAATGCATCACATCCATAAGGCTACGTGAACTTTCATGCTGCTGTGCCTTCACTAATAAATGGACTCGAGGTGTTCATAGAGTTGGCAACTGAGTTAGAGAACCTGTTAATCCTAGCAATGCAGTGCTAATGTTCTGAATGTGTATGCTTGTATGAAGTATGGATGCACTAAAAAAAAGTCAATTGATACAAGGTCTTGTGGAAAAAACCTTTCAGTCTTTGAATTATCATTTTTTTTAAAGCAGTTACCACCAGAGCGATGAGGAAATTGCCTTATTCAAATCACTAAATAATGGACAATAAAACTATTTGCATGTAAAAACATTGACTCTCAATGAATTACTAAATACCAAGCTATAAAACTCTCCACAGGTAAAGAGATTGACTCTCAAATTGTGAGTCTCAAATTCATGGCACACATGAATCAAAATGTTCAATAAATGAATGGCAGTCAAGTTAAAATATAAATATTTGGGGACTCAGGTAACACCCTATCACTTTTGTAGCTGATGATATGAGTGGCAGTTAATGATCATCAAGGAAAATGGAGTGGTATTGATACTAAGAAAAAACATAGACTGAATCCATAGTGAAAAATGTGAGCTTTCATCACCAACAATATCAGGGTGGTCAGTGTTTCGATGCTGAATAGGTTTATCCACGATGACTTGAAAATAGCCAACCCAACTTATATCTAAATATGAATGCAAACAGAGTTTTAGAAGACTTTGAGGACAATTTAGCCCCTCTCTCCAAAGAATTAATTCCGAGTTTTAGTCTCATAGACTTTGAGATCCTTTGTCTTCTGTTACAAAATGGATTTTTCTAGCCTTACGTAATTTATTAATATGCAATCACACATGTGTTGGGGACACATCTGAGCAATGTTCTCCACCGAAACAAAGGAAAAGTTATACAACTGGAAATGTCCACAGGCGTTTGCACTGTACCTTTGGCTCCCTCTTCTGAGCCTTGGGAGCTGGAAAGGATAAAATTAATGCTGTGCTGTGGAAATACTTTCCTAAGTACAGTCCAGCATCTTTAACTGCAGATTGGTATCGTGGTATTTTGATACAGGAAAGAATGTCGTTGATTGNGGCTCCCTCTTCTGAGTCTTGGGAGCTGGAAAGGATAAAATTAATGCTGTGCTGTGGAAATACTTTCCTAAGTACAGTCCAGCATCTTTAACTGCAGATTGGTATCGTGGTATTTTGATACAGGAAAGAATGTCGTTGATTGCATTTAATTTCAGCTTTGGTTTTGTTTTCTAAAAAAAATTGATATCGTTCCCTTTGTGGTTGCAACAAAAGTGGGGTGCCCTTGTGCTTAATGCTGTACATTCTTCTACCTCTTTGAACTCCAAGCCTGAAAGCAGAACTACATGTTTTATTCTGTCTTCACATATCACAGGTATTTAAACATCACCTTTATGGAGCTAAATACTGTAGATAAAACACTTGTTTCACAATCTAGCTTTTGTGTATAACGCAGACAGAAAATGGTGGTGACTGACACCACTAAGGCCTCTAGGCTTGCAATGACAGGGCAGCAGTGAGGTCTGAGTTTCCTGGAAAGTCTCCTAGCAGGTGATGTGTTTTGGTTTGGCTTTTTTTTTTTTTGAGGTGGGACACGGCATTGAAAGGTGAAATTGGTTGTCTTATGTTCAGAGGATGACAACGAAGTCAGATACCTGTTTCTGTCCGTTACAGAAACAGTCAGTATTCCCATCCCAACAGCTCAGTAATTAGAGCAAAACACAACATAGGATCAGACTAAAAGAATGAAGTCGTGAGAAGTGATGTTAGTCACTTCAATAAGGCTACAAAATTGAAACGCAGTATAGTCTTGTGCAAAACTAGATGTTTTGTAGTTATTGGACGTTTCTGTGTGCTCTTTTAGTGGATCCTTTTCCTGGCTGCATCAAATATAAACTGCAAGTCGTTTCTTCCAAAGCCCTTTGCAGCTTCTCTCTGCTCTACCTGATCCCTAAATAACAAGAGAGTGAATTCCTGCCTGTAATCAGCCCATCCCACAAGATTTTACTAACAACTTGTTAAATTTGTTTTCTCTACCTTTTTTTTTGCCTCATATCAGAAAAGCTCCACACATATATCTACAAGTCTACTTGATTATAATTCCTTAAATCCTTTCTTAAGGACATTTTCAGGTGTTTGGTGTTTGTTTTTTGTTTTAGCATAATTCTTTTCAGGCATGCATGCTATAGGTTTTGAGTACGCTGTTGCTCATTTTATTTTCACCTTTTGCTCTGTTGCATATTTTACACCATTACGTCTTTATTGGTACTCAGGTAGTGAGCTCTATAGGTCAGCAAATCTCTGGTGGTTTTTTCTTCTTTATGTTTATCCACTGCCTAGCTCAGTGGGCTTCTGGTCCATCTGAAATCATACTGTGAAAAAATCAGAACAGAAAGGATGCATTGCATATTTGGTCTGCCCTACAACTGANTTTTTTTCTTCTTTATGTTTATCCACTGCCTAGCCCAGTGGGCTTCTGGTCCAAGATTGATTCTTAAGTACTATGGTAATACTAATTATAATTTTAAATTTGCTATAAGTGTTGTTATATGACTTGTAGTAGAAGTTATAAATATTGACCTTGGTACCTTGTTTGACTTTGCCTCAAATAATATTCTCCTCAGCAAGCTAGGAAAGCATGGGCTCTGTGAAACCAGGAGAAGCATGCAAAACTTATTTTCTAGCCCAGCTTTGTGGCACAGTTGGGCTAAAAAAGATACACAGAATGAGGCTTGCATGCTTTTTTCCATTATTTTCATCAGTGTTTTGGACAGTGGAAATAGAGAATACCAATATTAAACGATAACGAATTTACGGAGATTGTGGCAACTCCAGATTTGGAAGGTAGGATAAGATTTGGAAAGAAAGATGTTTTTGCCGGTTGAAGCAATGGCTGGAAATAAATCGACTGAATAGAAATGCCACACTTAAGTACAAATAAACAAGCACAGGGTGTGGAATGACTCACAATTCGGTGTGCCGCTTGTATCACAAAGCAAGCACAAGGCAACATCGCCACACAGATCCAAGTAAGGCTGTCACTGGAACGTGCATTGAGAACTCTCTCTGAAAGCACGTATGCATTCACTGAAAGCGTGTTCTCTGTTATCTGTAAAACACTTTGATGGCCCTGTTCTGCTGGAGGGACAGAGGGAGGTTGGCGCTGAGGGTCAGCCCCTTCCTGACACGCAGCCTTGGGCCTGCTGGCTTGTCCTGGGGTGGGGTGGGGGGGGGCA